>JALJCO010001488.1:0-27500 GCA_023101725.1 Atherinomorus stipes | reverse complement strand
AGCAACGTGAGCAGGTCCTCCATCATTTCTGCGGTTCACACGAGCAACGGAGCAGGTCCTCCATCATTTCTGCGGTTCACACGAGCAACGTGAGCAGGTCCTCCATCATTTCTGCTGTTCACACGAGCAACGTGAGCAGGTCCTCCATCGTTTCTGCGGTTCACACGAGCAACGTGAGCAGGTCCTCCATCGTTTCTGCGGTTCACACGAGCAACGTGAGCAGGTCCTCCATCATTTCTGCGGTTCACACGAGCAACGTGAGCAGGTCCTCCATCATTTCTGCGGTTCACACGAGCAACGTGAGCAGGTCCTCCATCATTTCTGCTGTTCACACGAGCAACGTGAGCAGGTCCTCCATCATTTCTGCGGTTCACACGAGCAACGTGAGCAGGTCCTCCATCATTTCTGTGGTTCACACGAGCAACGTGAGCAGGTCCTCCATCATTTCTGCGGTTCACACGAGCAACGTGAGCAGGTCCTCCATCATTTCTGCGGTTCACACGAGCAACGTGAGCAGGTCCACCATCATTTCTGCTGTTCACACGAGCAACGTGAGCAGGTCCACCATCATTTCTGCGGTTCACACGAGCAACGTGAGCAGGTCCTCCATCATTTCTGCTGTTCACACAAGCAACGTGAGCAGGTCCACCATCATTTCTGTGGTTCACACGAGCAACGTGAGCAGGTCCACCATCATTTCTGCGGTTCACACGAGCAACGTGAGCAGGTCCTCCATCATTTCTGCGGTTCACACGAGCAACGTGAGCAGGTCCTCCATCATTTCTGCAGTTCACACGAGCAACGTGAGCAGGTCCTCCATCATTTCTGCGGTTCACACGAGCAACGTGAGCAGGTCCTCCATCATTTCTGCGGTTCACACGAGCAACGTGAGCAGGTCCTCCATCATTTCTGCTGTTCACACGAGCAACGTGAGCAGGTCCTCCATCATTTCTGCGGTTCACACGAGCAACGTGAGCAGGTCCTCCATCATTTCTGCTGTTCACACGAGCAACGTGAGCAGGTCCTCCATCATTTCTGCGGTTCACACGAGCAACATGAGCAGGTCCACCATCATTTCTGCGGTTCACACGAGCAACGTGAGCAGGTCCTCCATCATTTCTGCGGTTCACACGAGCAACGTGAGCAGGTCCTCCATCGTTTCTGCGGTTCACACGAGCAACGTGAGCAGGTCCTCCATCATTTCTGCGGTTCACACGAGCAACGTGAGCAGGTCCTCCATCATTTCTGCGGTTCACACGAGCAACGTGAGCAGGTCCTCCATCATTTCTGTGGTTCACACGAGCAACGTGAGCAGGTCCTCCATCGTTTCTGCGGTTCACACGAGCAACGTGAGCAGGTCCTCCATCATTTCTGCGGTTCACACGATCAACGTGAGCAGGTCCTCCATCATTTCTGCGGTTCACACGAGCAACGTGAGCAGGTCCACCATCATTTCTGCGGTTCACACGAGCAACGTGAGCAGGTCCTCCATCATTTCTGCGGTTCACACGAGCAACGTGAGCAGGTCCTCCATCATTTCTGCGGTTCACACGAGCAACGTGAGCAGGTCCTCCATCATTTCTGCGGTTCACACGAGCAACGTGAGCAGGTCCTCCATCGTTTCTGCGGTTCACACGAGCAACGTGAGCAGGTCCACCATCATTTCTGCGGTTCACACGAGCAACGTGAGCAGGTCCACCATCATTTCTGTGGTTCACACGAGCAACGTGAGCAGGTCCACCATCATTTCTGTGGTTCACACGAGCAACGTGAGCAGGTCCTCCATCATTTCTGCGGTTCACACGAGCAACGTGAGCAGGTCCTCCATCATTTCTGTGGTTCACACGAGCAACGTGAGCAGGTCCACCATCATTTCTGGGGTTCATACGTGCAACGTGAGCAGGTCCTCCATCATTTCTGCGGTTCACACGAGCAACGTGAGCAGGTCCTCCATCATTTCTGCAGTTCACACGAGCAACGTGAGCAGGTCCTCCATCATTTCTGCGGTTCACACGAGCAACGTGAGCAGGTCCTCCATCATTTCTGCGGTTCACACGAGCAACGTGAGCAGGTCCTCCATCATTTCTGCTGTTCACACGAGCAACGTGAGCAGGTCCTCCATCATTTCTGCGGTTCACACGAGCAACGTGAGCAGGTCCTCCATCATTTCTGCTGTTCACACGAGCAACGTGAGCAGGTCCTCCATCATTTCTGCTGTTCACACGAGCAACGTGAGCAGGTCCACCATCATTTCTGCGGTTCACACGAGCAACGTGAGCAGGTCCACCATCATTTCTGCGGTTCACACGAGCAACGTGAGCAGGTCCTCCATCATTTCTGCTGTTCACACGAGCAACGTGAGCAGGTCCACCATCATTTCTGTGGTTCACACGAGCAACGTGAGCAGGTCCACCATCATTTCTGCGGTTCACCGAGCAACGTGAGCAGGTCCTCCATCATTTCTGCGGTTCACACGAGCAACGTGAGCAGGTCCTCCATCATTTCTGCGGTTCACACGAGCAACGTGAGCAGGTCCTCCATCATTTCTGCAGTTCACACGAGCAACGTGAGCAGGTCCTCCATCATTTCTGCTGTTCACACGAGCAACGTGAGCAGGTCCTCCATCATTTCTGCTGTTCACACGAGCAACGTGAGCAGGTCCTCCATCATTTCTGCGGTTCACACGAGCAACGTGAGCAGGTCCTCCATCATTTCTGCAGTTCACACGAGCAACGTGAGCAGGTCCTCCATCATTTCTGCTGTTCACACGAGCAACGTGAGCAGGTCCACCATCATTTCTGCGGTTCACACGAGCAACGTGAGCAGGTCCTCCATCATTTCTGCGGTTCACACGAGCAACGTGAGCAGGTCCTCCATCATTTCTGCAGTTCACACGAGCAACGTGAGCAGGTCCTCCATCATTTCTGCGGTTCACACGAGCAACGTGAGCAGGTCCTCCATCATTTCTGCGGTTCACACGAGCAACGTGAGCAGGTCCTCCATCATTTCTGCGGTTCACACGAGCAACGTGAGCAGGTCCTCCATCATTTCTGTGGTTCACACGAGCAACGTGAGCAGGTCCTCCATCATTTCTGCTGTTCACACGAGCAACGTGAGCAGGTCCTCCATCATTTCTGCTGTTCACACGAGCAACGTGAGCAGGTCCACCATCATTTCTGCGGTTCACACGAGCAACGTGAGCAGGTCCTCCATCATTTCTGCTGTTCACACGAGCAACGTGAGCAGGTCCACCATCATTTCTGCTGTTCACACGAGCAACGTGAGCAGGTCCTCCATCATTTCTGCAGTTCACACGAGCAACGTGAGCAGGTCCACCATCATTTCTGCGGTTCACACGAGCAACGTGAGCAGGTCCTCCATCATTTCTGCGGTTCACACGAGCAACGTGAGCAGGTCCTCCATCATTTCTGCTGTTCACACGAGCAACGTGAGCAGGTCCTCCATCATTTCTGCGGTTCACACGAGCAACGTGAGCAGGTCCTCCATCATTTCTGCAGTTCACACGAGCAACGTGAGCAGGTCCTCCATCATTTCTGCGGTTCACACGAGCAACGTGAGCAGGTCCTCCATCATTTCTGCGGTTCACACGAGCAACGTGAGCAGGTCCTCCATCATTTCTGCGGTTCACACGAGCAACGTGAGCAGGTCCTCCATCATTTCTGCGGTTCACACGAGCAACGTGAGCAGGTCCTCCATCATTTCTGCAGTTCACACGAGCAACGTGAGCAGGTCCTCCATCATTTCTGCGGTTCACACGAGCAACGTGAGCAGGTCCTCCATCATTTCTGCGGTTCAAACGAGCAACGTGAGCAGGTCCTCCATCATTTCTGCGGTTCACACGAGCAACGTGAGCAGGTCCTCCATCATTTCTGCAGTTCACACGAGCAACGTGAGCAGGTCCTCCATCATTTCTGCGGTTCACACGAGCAACGTGAGCAGGTCCTCCATCATTTCTGCGGTTCACACGAGCAACGTGAGCAGGTCCACCATCATTTCTGCGGTTCACACGAGCAACGTGAGCAGGTCCTCCATCATTTCTGCGGTTCACACGAGCAACGTGAGCAGATCCTCCATCATTTCTGCGGTTCACACGAGCAACGTGAGCAGGTCCACCATCATTTCTGCGGTTCACACGAGCAACGTGAGCAGGTCCTCCATCATTTCTGCGGTTCACACGAGCAACGTGAGCAGGTCCTCCATCATTTCTGCTGTTCACCCACCGAGCAACGTGAGCAGGTCCTCCATCATTTCTGCGGTTCACACGAGCAACGTGAGCAGGTCCTCCATCATTTCTGCGGTTCACACGAGCAACGTGAGCAGGTCCTCCATCATTTCTGCGGTTCACACGAGCAACGTGAGCAGGTCCTCCATCATTTCTGTGGTTCACACGAGCAACGTGAGCAGGTCCACCATCATTTCTGTGGTTCACACGAGCAACGTGAGCAGGTCCACCATCATTTCTGGGGGTTCATCGTGCAACGTGAGCAGGTCCTCCATCATTTCTGCGCTTCACACGAGCAACGTGAGCAGGTCCTCCATCATTTCTGCGGTTCACACGAGCAACGTGAGCAGGTCCACCATCTTTCTGCGGTTCACACGAGCAACGTGAGCAGGTCCTCCATCATTTCTGCTGTTCACACGAGCAACGTGAGCAGGTCCTCCATCATTTCTGCGGTTCACACGAGCAACGTGAGCAGGTCCTCCATCATTTCTGCGGTTCACACGAGCAACGTGAGCAGGTCCTCCATCATTTCTGCGGTTCACACGAGCAACGTGAGCAGGTCCTCCATCATTTCTGCGGTTCACACGAGCAACGTGAGCAGGTCCACCATCAATTCTGCAGTTCACACGAGCAACGTGAGCAGGTCCACCATCATTTCTGCTGTTCACACGAGCAACGTGAGCAGGTCCACCATCATTTCTGCGGTTCACACGAGCAACGTGAGCAGGTCCTCCATCATTTCTGCAGTTCACACGAGCAACGTGAGCAGGTCCTCCATCATTTCTGCGGTTCACACGAGCAACGTGAGCAGGTCCTCCATCATTTCTGCGGTTCACACGAGCAACGTGAGCAGGTCCTCCATCATTTCTGCGGTTCACACGAGCAACGTGAGCAGGTCCTCCATCATTTCTGCGGTTCACACGAGCAACGTGAGCAGGTCCTCCATCATTTCTGCTGTTCACACGAGCAACGTGAGCAGGTCCTCCATCATTTCTGCGGTTCACACGAGCAACGTGAGCAGGTCCTCCATCATTTCTGCGGTTCACACGAGCAACGTGAGCAGGTCCTCCATCATTTCTGCGGTTCACACGAGCAATGTGAGCAGGTCCTCCATCATTTCTGCGGTTCACACGAGCAACGTGAGCAGGTCCACCATCATTTCTGCTGTTCACACGAGCAACGTGAGCAGGTCCTCCATCGTTTCTGCGGTTCACACGAGCAACGTGAGCAGGTCCTCCATCATTTCTGCGGTTCACACGAGCAACGTGAGCAGGTCCTCCATCATTTCTGCTGTTCACACGAGCAACGTGAGCAGGTCCTCCATCATTTCTGCTGTTCATACGAGCAACGTGAGCAGGTCCTCCATCATTTCTGCTGTTCACACGAGCAACGTGAGCAGGTCCTCCATCATTTCTGCGGTTCACACGAGCAACGTGAGCAGGTCCTCCATCATTTCTGCGGTTCACACGAGCAACGTGAGCAGGTCCTCCATCATTTCTGCGGTTCACACGAGCAACGTGAGCAGGTCCTCCATCGTTTCTGCGGTTCACACGAGCAACGTGAGCAGGTCCACCATCATTTCTGCGGTTCACACGAGCAACGTGAGCAGGTCCTCCATCATTTCTGCGGTTCACACGAGCAACGTGAGCAGGTCCACCATCATTTCTGCGGTTCACACGAGCAACGTGAGCAGGTCCTCCATCATTTCTGCAGTTCACACGAGCAACGTGAGCAGGTCCTCCATCATTTCTGCGATTCACACGAGCAACGTGAGCAGGTCCTCCATCATTTCTGCGGTTCGGACCGTGCAGACGAGAACGTCTTCAGGAATTCCACTTTGGAACGAAGCTTCAGATTTTTTACGTCTTCAACCCAAAATAACGCCGTTGCCGTGAGAACGAAGGGCACTTCCCCTGACATATGTAGCCATTTTTCCACGCAGTCCTCATGTGTATCGCATTTATGAATATCTATATGAAATCTGCATATGAAAATATTGCGATATTTCCGTGTATCGATACTTTTCCCAGCCCCACCTTCTACCCGCGTCCACACGCACCGATCCAGTGTTGTTCATGTCCTACCTGTTAGGTTTGGTGTGTTTCGTGTTCAAGCTTGCTCTGTTAATGCTGTTTCTGCTCCGTACGGCGTCTTTGCTGCTCAGATTAGGCGCTTTCCAGCTAATGATGATAAGAATGACACATTTTATTATCATCATCATTATTATTATTATTATTATTATTTATTTATTATGTAGGTAGTGATTAGCCTCAGAGCTTTTAAGCTTCATGGCTGCACAGTCGGAGCTAAGTGGCTGATTATGCTACTGTTTGTAATTTATGGACAGATCTTCCTCCTCCTCCTCCTCCTCCGTTTCATGAGGCAGGGGAATTGTAACGGCCGCTGATGTTCCCACGTCGTTTACCTGAAAAGTTTGTGAAACGTGGAGTAGCATGAACATGTATCATGTAAAGAAACGCCGGTTCCGGTGGAACCGTGAGTCGGTCGCACGTTTCCCGCTCGGAATGGTGGAGGCGGGAAGGAGGTGTTTAGTTTAAACCGGAGCTTGTTGTTGTTTACGTTGTTTGTGTTTAATGTGACCTCCTGTAAGTCCGTCCCGTCTCTGCTCGTCAGAGTCCGGGCAGCCGTCCACGTTGCCATGGTTACGTCTGCCACCGTGGAGCTGGTCTTCATGTCTCTGTTAATGTGATCTGCAGCCAGCAGGACGGAGCTGAAACAGGTCTGGACCAGAACAGAACCGGGTTCTTCTCTGCCCCTGTGCTCCCATTAAGCCCTGGCAGGGCCAGGGGGGGGGTGTCTCTTTGTGGCTCTGCCAGCTACTTTCACGCTCTGCTCCCCTCTCCGGGCCCCCGGCAGTTTTCCTCTGCAGCTCCTAGAAACCAGCACAAAGCCCGACCCGCACTGGTTTCACTGGTGCTGCTGGTGACCAGTCTGGAAACCAGCACAAAGCCCGACCCGCACTGGTTTCACTGGTGCTGCTGGTGACCAGTCTGGAAACCAGCACAAAGCCCGACCCGCACTGGTTTCACTGGTGCTGCTGGTGACCAGTCTGGAAACCAGCACAAAGCCCGACCCGCACTGGTTTCACTGGTGCTGCTGGTGACCAGTCTGGAAACCAGCACAAAGCCCGACCCGCACTGGTTTCACTGGTGCTGCTGGTGACCAGTCTGGAAACCAGCACAAAGCCCGACCCGCACTGGTTTCACTGGTGCTGCTGGTGACCAGTCTGGAAACCAGCACAAAGCCCGACCCGCACTGGTTTCACTGGTGCTGCTGGTGACCAGTCTGGAAACCAGCACAAAGCCCGACCCGCACTGGTTTCACTGGTGCTGCTGGTGACCAGTCTGGAAACCAGCACAAAGCCCGACCCGCACTGGTTTCACTGGTGCTGCTGGTGACCAGTCTGGAAACCAGCACAAAGCCCGACCCGCACTGGTTTCACTGGTGCTGCTGGTGACCAGTCTGGAAACCAGCACAAAGCCCGACCCGCACTGGTTTCACTGGTGCTGCCGGTGACCAGTCTGGAAACCAGCACAAAGCCCGACCCGCACTGGTTTCACTGGTGCTGCTGGTGACCAGTCTGGAAACCAGCACAAAGCCCGACCCGCACTGGTTTCACTGGTGCTGCTGGTGACCAGTCTGGAAACCAGCACAAAGCCCGAGCCGCACTGGTTTCACTGGTGCTGCTGGTGACCAGTCTGGAAACCAGCACAAAGCCCGACCCGCACTGGTTTCACTGGTGCTGCTGGTGACCAGTCTGGAAACCAGCACAAAGCCCGACCCGCACTGGTTTCACTGGTGCTGCTGGTGACCAGTCTGGAAACCAGCACAAAGCCCGACCCGCACTGGTTTCACTGGTGCTGCTGGTGACCAGTCTGGAAACCAGCACAAAGCCCGAGCCGCACTGGTTTCACTGGTGCTGCTGGTGACCAGTCTGGAAACCAGCACAAAGCCCGACCTGCACTGGTTTCACTGGTGCTGCTGGTGACCAGTCTGGAAACCAGCACAAAGCCCGAGCCGCACTGGTTTCACTGGTGCTGCTGGTGACCAGTCTGGAGTCCAGCACAAAGCCCGACCCGCACTGGTTTCACTGGTGCTGCTGGTGACCAGTCTGGAAACCAGCACAAAGCCCGACCCGCACTGGTTTCACTGGTGCTGCTGGTGACCAGTCTGGAAACCAGCACAAAGCCCGACCCGCACTGGTTTCACTGGTGCTGCTGGTGACCAGTCTGGAGTCCAGCACAAAGCCCGACCCGCACTGGTTTCACTGGTGCTGCTGGTGACCAGTCTGGAAACCAGCACAAAGCCCGACCCGCACTGGTTTCACTGGTGCTGCTGGTGACCAGTCTGGAGTCCAGCACAAAGCCCGACCCGCACTGGTTTCACTGGTGCTGCTGGTGACCAGTCTGGAAACCAGCACAAAGCCCGACCTGCACTGGTTTCACTGGTGCTGCTGGTGACCAGTCTGGAAACCAGCACAAAGCCCGACCCGCACTGGTTTCACTGGTGCTGCTGGTGACCAGTCTGGAAACCAGCACAAAGCCCGACCTGCACTGGTTTCACTGGTGCTGCTGGTGACCAGTCTGGAGTCCAGCACAAAGCCCCACCCGCACTGGTTTCACTGGTGCTGCTGGTGACCAGTCTGGAGTCCAGCACAAAGCCCGACCCGCACTGGTTTCACTGGTGCTGCTGGTGACCAGTCTGGAAACCAGCACAAAGCCCGACCCGCACTGGTTTCACTGGTGCTGCTGGTGACCAGTCTGGAAACCAGCACAAAGCCCGACCCGCACTGGTTTCACTGGTGCTGCTGGTGACCAGTCTGGAAACCAGCACAAAGCCCGACCCGCACTGGTTTCACTGGTACCCGCACTGGTTTCACTGGTGCTGCTGGTGACCAGTCTGGAAACCAGCACAAAGCCCGACCCGCACTGGTTTCACTGGTGCTGCTGGTGACCAGTCTGGAAACCAGCACAAAGCCCGACCCGCACTGGTTTCACTGGTACCCGCACTGGTTTCACTGGTGCTGCTGGTGACCAGTCTGGAGTCCAGCACAAAGCCCCACCCGCACTGGTTTCACTGGTGCTGCTGGTGACCCAGTCTGGAGTCCAGCACAAAGCCCGACCCGCACTGGTTTCACTGGTGCTGCTGGTGACCAGTCTGGAAACCAGCACAAAGCCCGACCCGCACTGGTTTCACTGGTGCTGCTGGTGACCAGTCTGGAAACCAGCACAAAGCCCGACCCGCACTGGTTTCACTGGTGCTGCTGGTGACCAGTCTGGAAACCAGCACAAAGCCCGACCCGCACTGGTTTCACTGGTACCCGCACTGGTTTCACTGGTGCTGCTGGTGACCAGTCTGGAGTCCAGCACAAAGCCCGACCCGCACTGGTTTCACTGGTGCTGCTGGTGGCCAGTCTGGAGTCCAGCACAAAGCCCGACCCGCACTGGTTTCACTGGTGCTGCTGGTGGCCAGTCTGGAAACCAGCACAAAGCCCGACCCGCACTGGTTTCACTGGTGCTGCTGGTGACCAGTCTGGAAACCAGCACAAAGCCCGACCCGCACTGGTTTCACTGGTGCTGCTGGTGACCAGTCTGGAGTCCAGCACAAAGCCCGACCTGCACTGGTTTCACTGGTGCTGCTGGTGACCAGTCTGGAGTCCAGCACAAAGCCCGACCCGCACTGGTTTCACTGGTGCTGCTGGTGACCAGTCTGGAAACCAGCACAAAGCCCGACCCGCACTGGTTTCACTGGTGCTGCTGGTGACCAGTCTGGAAACCAGCACAAAGCCCGACCCGCACTGGTTTCACTGGTGCTGCTGGTGACCAGTCTGGAAACCAGCACAAAGCCCGACCCGCACTGGTTTCACTGGTGCTGCTGGTGACCAGTCTGGAAACCAGCACAAAGCCCGACCCGCACTGGTTTCACTGGTACCCGCACTGGTTTCACTGGTGCTGCTGGTGACCAGTCTGGAGTCCAGCACAAAGCCCCACCCGCACTGGTTTCACTGGTGCTGCTGGTGGCCAGTCTGGAGTCCAGCACAAAGCCCGACCCGCACTGGTTTCACTGGTGCTGCTGGTGACCAGTCTGGAAACCAGCACAAAGCCCGACCCGCACTGGTTTCACTGGTACCCGCACTGGTTTCACTGGTGCTGCTGGTGACCAGTCTGGAGTCCAGCACAAAGCCCCACCCGCACTGGTTTCACTGGTGCTGCTGGTGGCCAGTCTGGAGTCCAGCACAAAGCCCGACCCGCACTGGTTTCACTGGTGCTGCTGGTGGCCAGTCTGGAAACCAGCACGAAGCCCGACCCGCACTGGTTTCACTGGTGCTGCTGGTGACCAGTCTGGAAACCAGCACAAAGCCCGACCCGCACTGGTTTCACTGGTGCTGCTGGTGACCAGTCTGGAGTCCAGCACAAAGCCCGACCCGCACTGGTTTCACTGGTGCTGCTGGTGACCAGTCTGGAGTCCAGCACAAAGCCCGACCCGCACTGGTTTCACTGGTGCTGCTGGTGACCAGTCTGGAAACCAGCACAAAGCCCGACCCGCACTGGTTTCACTGGTGCTGCTGGTGACCAGTCTGGAAACCAGCACAAAGCCCGACCCGCACTGGTTTCACTGGTGCTGCTGGTGACCAGTCTGGAAACCAGCACAAAGCCCGACCCGCACTGGTTTCACTGGTGCTGCTGGTGACCAGTCTGGAAACCAGCACAAAGCCCGACCCGCACTGGTTTCACTGAGTGCTGCTGGTGACCAGTCTGGAAACCAGCACAAAGCCCGACCCGCACTGGTTTCACTGGTGCTGCTGGTGACCAGTCTGGAAACCAGCACAAAGCCCGACCCGCACTGGTTTCACTGGTGCTGCTGGTGACCAGTCTGGAAACCAGCACAAAGCCCGACCCGCACTGGTTTCACTGATGCTGCTGGTGACCAGTCTGGAAACCAGCACAAAGCCCGACCTGCACTGGTTTCACTGGTGCTGCTGGTGACCAGTCTGGAGTCCAGCACAAAGCCCCACCCCACTGGTTTCACTGGTGCTGCTGGTGACCAGTCTGGAGTCCAGCACAAAGCCCGACCCGCACTGGTTTCACTGGTGCTGCTGGTGACCAGTCTGGAAACCAGCACAAAGCCCACCCGCACTGGTTTCACTGGTGCTGCTGGTGACCAGTCTGGAAACCAGCACAAAGCCCGACCCGCACTGGTTTCACTGGTGCTGCTGGTGACCAGTCTGGAAACCAGCACAAAGCCCGACCCGCACTGGTTTCACTGGTACCCGCACTGGTTTCACTGGTGCTGCTGGTGACCAGTCTGGAGTCCAGCACAAAGCCCGACCCGCACTTGTTTCACTGGTGCTGCTGGTGGCCAGTCTGGAAACCAGCACAAAGCCCACCCGCACTGGTTTCACTGGTGCTGCTGGTGGCCAGTCTGGAAACCAGCACAAAGCCCGACCCGCACTGGTTTCACTGGTGCTGCTGGTGACCAGTCTGGAAACCAGCACAAAGCCCGACCCGCACTGGTTTCACTGGTGCTGCTGGTGACCAGTCTGGAAACCAGCACAAAGCCCGACCTGCACTGGTTTCACTGGTGCTGCTGGTGACCAGTCTGGAAATCAGCACAAAGCCCGACCCGCACTGGTTTCACTGGTGCTGCTGGTGACCAGTCTGGAAACCAGCACAAAGCCCGACCCGCACTGGTTTCACTGGTGCTGCTGGTGACCAGTCTGGAAACCAGCACAAAGCCCGACCCGCACTGGTTTCACTGGTGCTGCTGGTGACCAGTCTAGAAACCAGCACAAAGCCCGACCCGCACTGGTTTCACTGAGTGCTGCTGGTGACCAGTCTGGAAACCAGCACAAAGCCCGACCTGCACTGGTTTCACTGGTGCTGCTGGTGACCAGTCTGAGTCCAGCACAAAGCCCCACCCGCACTGGTTTCACTGGTGCTGCTGGTGACCAGTCTGGAGTCCAGCACAAAGCCCCACCCGCACTGGTTTCACTGGTGCTGCTGGTGACCAGTCTGGAAACCAGCACAAAGCCCGACCCGCACTGGTTTCACTGGTGCTGCTGGTGACCAGTCTGGAAACCAGCACAAAGCCCGACCCGCACTGGTTTCACTGATGCTGCTGGTGACCAGTCTGGAAACCAGCACAAAGCCCGACCCGCACTGGTTTCACTGGTGCTGCTGGTGACCAGTCTGGAAACCAGCACAAGCCCGACCCGCACTGGTTTCACTGGTACCCGCACTGGTTTCACTGGTGCTGCTGGTGACCAGTCTGAAACCAGCACAAAGCCCACCCGCACTGGTTTCACTGGTGCTGCTGGTGACCAGTCTGAAACCAGCACAAAGCCCGACCTGCACTGGTTTCACTGGTGCTGCTGGTGACCAGTCTGAAAACCAGCACAAAGCCCGAGCCGCACTGGTTTCACTGGTGCTGCTGGTGACCAGTCTGGAGTCCAGCACAAAGCCCACCCCACTGGTTTCACTGGTGCTGCTGGTGACCAGTCTGGAAACCAGCACAAAGCCCGACCCGCACTGGTTTCACTGGTGCTGCTGGTGACCAGTCTGGAAACCAGCACAAAGCCCACCCCACTGGTTTCACTGGTGCTGCTGGTGACCAGTCTGGAGTCCAGCACAAAGCCTGACCCGCACTGGTTTCACTGGTGCTGCTGGTGACCAGTCTGGAAACCAGCACAAAGCCCGACCCGCACTGGTTTCACTGGTGCTGCTGGTGACCAGTCTGGAAACCAGCACAAAGCCCGACCCGCACTGGTTTCACTGGTGCTGCTGGTGACCAGTCTGGAAACCAGCACAAAGCCCGACCCGCACTGGTTTCACTGGTGCTGCTGGTGACCAGTCTGGAAACCAGCACAAAGCCCGACCCGCACTGGTTTCACACTGAAAGCAGCTAGTGACCAGTCTGGAAACCAGCACAAAGCCCGACCCGCACTGGTTTCACTGGTGCTGCTGGTGACCAGTCTGGAGTCCAGTACAAAGCCCGACCCGCACTGGCTTCACTGGTGCTGCTGGTGACCAGTCTAGAAACCAGCACAAAGCCCGACCCGCACTGGTTTCACTGGTGCTGCTGGTGACCAGTCTGGAAACCAGCACAAAGCCCGACCCGCACTGGTTTCACTGGTGCTGCTGGTGACCAGTCTGGAAACCAGCACAAAGCCCGACCCGCACTGGTTTCACTGGTACCCGCACTGGTTTCACTAGTGCTGCTGGTGACCAGTCTGGAAACCAGCACAAAGCCCACCCGCACTGGTTTCACTGGTGCTGCTGGTGACCAGTCTGGAAACCAGCACAAAGCCCGACCCCACTGGTTTCACTGGTACCCGCACTGGTTTCACTGGTGCGCTGGTGACCAGTCTGGAGTCCAGCACAAAGCCCCACCCCACTGGTTTCACTGGTGCTGCTGGTGACCAGTCTGGAGTCCAGCACAAAGCCCACCCCACTGGTTTCACTGGTGCTGCTGGTGACCAGTCTGGAAACCAGCACAAAGCCCGACCCCACTGGTTTCACTGGTGCTGCTGGTGACCAGTCTGGAAACCAGCACAAAGCCCGACCCCACTGGTTTCACTGGTGCTGCTGGTGACCAGTCTGGAAACCAGCACAAAGCCCACCCGACTGGTTTCACTGGTACCCGCACTGGTTTCACTGGTGCTGCTGGTGACCAGTCTGGAGTCCAGCACAAAGCCCACCCCACTGGTGCCACTGGTGCTGCTGGTGGCCAGTCTGGAGTCCAGCACAAAGCCCGACCCGCACTGGTTTCACTGGTGCTGCTGGTGGCCAGTCTGGAAACCAGCACAAAGCCCGACCCGCACTGGTTTCACTGGTGCTGCTGGTGACCAGTCTGGAAACCAGCACAAAGCCCGACCCGCACTGGTTTCACTGGTGCTGCTGGTGACCAGTCTGGAGTCCAGCACAAAGCCCGACCTGCACTGGTTTCACTGGTGCTGCTGGTGACCAGTCTGGAGTCCAGCACAAGCCCGACCCGCACTGGTTTCACTGGTGCTGCTGGTGACCAGTCTGAAAACCAGCACAAAGCCCGACCCCACTGGTTTCACTGGTGCTGCTGGTGACCAGTCTGGAAACCAGCACAAAGCCCGACCCGCACTGGTTTCACTGGTGCTGCTGGTGACCAGTCTGGAAACCAGCACAAAGCCCGACCCGCACTGGTTTCACTGGTGCTGCTGGTGACCAGTCTGGAAACCAGCACAAAGCCCGACCCGCACTGGTTTCACTGGTACCCGCACTGGTTTCACTGGTGCTGCTGGTGACCAGTCTGGAGTCCAGCACAAAGCCCGACCCGCACTGGTTTCACTGGTGCTGCTGGTGGCCAGTCTGGAGTCCAGCACAAAGCCCGACCCGCACTGGTTTCACTGGTGCTGCTGGTGGCCAGTCTGGAAACCAGCACAAAGCCCGACCCGCACTGGTTTCACTGGTGCTGCTGGTGACCAGTCTGGAAACCAGCACAAAGCCCGACCCGCACTGGTTTCACTGGTGCTGCTGGTGACCAGTCTGGAGTCCAGCACAAAGCCCGACCCGCACTGGTTTCACTGGTGCTGCTGGTGACCAGTCTGGAGTCCAGCACAAAGCCCGACCCGCACTGGTTTCACTGGTGCTGCTGGTGACCAGTCTGGAAACCAGCACAAAGCCCGACCCGCACTGGTTTCACTGGTGCTGCTGGTGACCAGTCTGGAAACCAGCACAAAGCCCGACCCGCACTGGTTTCACTGGTGCTGCTGGTGACCAGTCTGGAAACCAGCACAAAGCCCGACCCGCACTGGTTTCACTGAGTGCTGCTGGTGACCAGTCTGGAAACCAGCACAAAGCCCGACCCGCACTGGTTTCACTGGTGCTGCTGGTGACCAGTCTGGAAACCAGCACAAAGCCCGACCCGCACTGGTTTCACTGGTGCTGCTGGTGACCAGTCTGGAAACCAGCACAAAGCCCGACCCGCACTGGTTTCACTGATGCTGCTGGTGACCAGTCTGGAAACCAGCACAAAGCCCGACCTGCACTGGTTTCACTGGTGCTGCTGGTGACCAGTCTGGAGTCCAGCACAAAGCCCCACCCGCACTGGTTTCACTGGTGCTGCTGGTGACCAGTCTGGAGTCCAGCACAAAGCCCGACCCGCACTGGTTTCACTGGTGCTGCTGGTGACCAGTCTGGAAACCAGCACAAAGCCCGACCCGCACTGGTTTCACTGGTGCTGCTGGTGACCAGTCTGGAAACCAGCACAAAGCCCGACCCGCACTGGTTTCACTGGTGCTGCTGGTGACCAGTCTGGAAACCAGCACAAAGCCCGACCCGCACTGGTTTCACTGGTACCCGCACTGGTTTCACTGGTGCTGCTGGTGACCAGTCTGGAGTCCAGCACAAAGCCCGACCCGCACTTGTTTCACTGGTGCTGCTGGTGGCCAGTCTGGAAACCAGCACAAAGCCCGACCCGCACTGGTTTCACTGGTGCTGCTGGTGGCCAGTCTGGAAACCAGCACAAAGCCCGACCCGCACTGGTTTCACTGGTGCTGCTGGTGACCAGTCTGGAAACCAGCACAAAGCCCGACCCGCACTGGTTTCACTGGTGCTGCTGGTGACCAGTCTGGAAACCAGCACAAAGCCCGACCTGCACTGGTTTCACTGGTGCTGCTGGTGACCAGTCTGGAAATCAGCACAAAGCCCGACCCGCACTGGTTTCACTGGTGCTGCTGGTGACCAGTCTGGAAACCAGCACAAAGCCCGACCCGCACTGGTTTCACTGGTGCTGCTGGTGACCAGTCTGGAAACCAGCACAAAGCCCGACCCGCACTGGTTTCACTGGTGCTGCTGGTGACCAGTCTGGAAACCAGCACAAAGCCCGACCCGCACTGGTTTCACTGGTGCTGCTGGTGACCAGTCTGGAAACCAGCACAAAGCCCGACCCGCACTGGTTTCACTGAGTGCTGCTGGTGACCAGTCTGGAAACCAGCACAAAGCCCGACCTGCACTGGTTTCACTGGTGCTGCTGGTGACCAGTCTGGAGTCCAGCACAAAGCCCCACCCGCACTGGTTTCACTGGTGCTGCTGGTGACCAGTCTGGAGTCCAGCACAAAGCCCCACCCGCACTGGTTTCACTGGTGCTGCTGGTGACCAGTCTGGAAACCAGCACAAAGCCCGACCCGCACTGGTTTCACTGGTGCTGCTGGTGACCAGTCTGGAAACCAGCACAAAGCCCGACCCGCACTGGTTTCACTGATGCTGCTGGTGACCAGTCTGGAAACCAGCACAAAGCCCGACCCGCACTGGTTTCACTGGTGCTGCTGGTGACCAGTCTGGAAACCAGCACAAAGCCCGACCCGCACTGGTTTCACTGGTACCCGCACTGGTTTCACTGGTGCTGCTGGTGACCAGTCTGGAAACCAGCACAAAGCCCGACCCGCACTGGTTTCACTGGTGCTGCTGGTGACCAGTCTGGAAACCAGCACAAAGCCCGACCCGCACTGGTTTCACTGGTGCTGCTGGTGACCAGTCTGGAAACCAGCACAAAGCCCGACCCGCACTGGTTTCACTGGTGCTGCTGGTGACCAGTCTGGAAACCAGCCGCAAAACAACTAATGTTTGGCTTCATATCACGATTCGTGGTTTCTGATCGTCAAACTGAAGGTGGATTTCAGTATTGATTGATTATCAGCTGGCCCCGGCTGGTCCTGGTTGGTCCCAGTTGGTCCTGGTTGGTCCTGGCTGGTCCTGGTTGGTCCCAGTTGGTCCTAGTTGATCCGGGTCGGTCCTGGTTGGTCCTGGCCGGTCTTGGTTTGTCTCAGTCGGTCCCGGTTGGTCCCGGTTGGTACTGGTTGGTCCCGGTTAGCCCTAGTTGGTCCAGGTTACTCCTGGTTTGTCCTGGATGGTCCTTGTTGGTCCTGGTTGGTCCTGGTTTGTCCCAGTAACTCCTGGTTGGTCCTGGATTGTCCTGGTTGTTCCTGGTTTGTCCTGGTTGGTCCTGGTTTGTCCTAGTTGGCCCCGGTTGGTCCTGGACAGTCCTGGTTGGTCCTGGTTGGTCCAGGTTGGTCCTAGACGGTCCCGGTTGGTCCTGGTTGGTCCTAGTCGGCCCTGGTCGGTCCTGGACAGTCCCGGTTGGTCCTGGTTGGTCCATGTCGGCCCTGGTATGTCCTGGACAGTCCCGGTTGGTCCTGGTTGGTCCTGGTTGGTCCAGGTCGGTCCTAGACTGTCCCGGTTGATCCCGGTTGGTCCTGGTTGGTCCTAGTCGGCCCTGGTTGGTCTTGGACAGTCCCAGTTGGTCCTGGTAGGTCCTGGTTGGCCCAGGTCAGTCCTTGACTGTCCCGGTTGATCCCGGTTGGTCCTGGTTGGTCCGGGTTGGTCCAGGTCGGTCCTAGACTGTCCCGGTTGATCCCGGTTGGTCCTGGTTGGTCCAGGTTGGTCCTAGACGGTCCCGGTTGGTCCCGGTTGGTCCTGGTTGGTCCTGGTTGGTCCTAGTCGGCCCATGTCGGTCCTGGACAATCCCGGTAGGTCCTGGTTGGACCTGGTTGGTCCAGGTCGGTCCTAGACTGTCCTGGTTGATCCCGGTTGGTCCTGGTTGGTCCTGGTTGGTCCAGGTCGGTCCTAGACTGTCCCGGTTGATCCCTGTTGGTCCTGGTTGGTCCTAGTCGGCCCTGGACAGTCCCGGTTGGTCCTGGTTGGTCCTAGTCGGCCCTGGTCGGTCCTTGACTGTCCCGGTTGATCCCGGTTGGTCCTGGTTGGTCCAGGTCGGTCCTAGACTGTCCTGGTTGATCCCGGTTGGTCCTGGTTGGTCCAGGTTGGTCCTAGACGGTCCCGGTTGGTCCCGGTAGGTCCTGGTTGGTCCTGGTTGGTCCTAGTCGGCCCTGGTCGATCCTGGACAATCCCGGTTGGTCCTGGTTGGACCTGGTTGGTCCAGGTCGGTCCTAGACTGTCCTGGTTGATCCCGGTTGGTCCCGGTTGGTCCTGGTTGGTCCTGGTTGGTCCTAGTCGGCCCATGTCGGTCCTGGACAATCCCGGTAGGTCCTGGTTGGACCTGGTTGGTCCAGGTCGGTCCTAGACTGTCCTGGTTGATCCCGGTTGGTCCTGGTTGGTCCTGGTTGGTCCAGGTCGGTCCTAGACTGTCCCGGTTGATCCCTGTTGGTCCTGGTTGGTCCTAGTCGGCCCTGGACAGTCCCGGTTGGTCCTGGTTGGTCCTAGTCGGCCCTGGTCGGTCCTTGACTGTCCCGGTTGATCCCGGTTGGTCCTGGTTGGTCCAGGTCGGTCCTAGACTGTCCTGGTTGATCCCGGTTGGTCCTGGTTGGTCCAGGTTGGTCCTAGACGGTCCCGGTTGGTCCCGGTAGGTCCTGGTTGGTCCTGGTTGGTCCTAGTCGGCCCTGGTCGATCCTGGACAATCCCGGTTGGTCCTGGTTGGACCTGGTTGGTCCTAGTCGGCCCTGGTCGGTCCTGGACAATCCCGGTTGGTCCTGGTTGGTCAGGGCTCCAGAGATGAGTAGAACTCTGGTTGTAATGATTCATTTTTGCAACGATTCAATTCATATCACGATTCATGGCTTCAGATCGATTCAGTATCTTCGGCCAATCGTAACCAGAGTAACTGTGAGGTAAACACCTGCGTACTGGACGTCCAGACGACGTCTCCTAGATCCAGCAGACCTGGTCATGCGACCCTGACTCATCATGTCTCTCACTTCTGCTTCCAGACATGAAGTACTTCACTACTACAAGTGTACATACAACCCTGGTTTCTGCAGGAAGCTGAGACCTGGCAGTACTACAGAAGTATTTGAAGAATGTGGTACTGTCACAGTAAATCCACCTGGAACACAGTAGAACGTGTACACGTTCCTCCTCCAAGAAAACACACATTACTGTCAGTGGAGACCAGAGACCTGCAGCCAGTACATCTGGGAGTACAGTAGTACTAGGAATGAGTTCAGTAGTACTAGGAATGACTACAGTAGTACTAGAAATGAGTACAGTAGTACTAGGAATGAGTTCAGTAGTACTAGGAATAAGTAAAGTAGTACTAGGAATGTGTAAGGTAGTACTGGGAATGAGTACAGTAGTACTAGAAATGAGTACAGTAGTACTAGGAATAAGTAAAGTAGTACTAGGAATGTGTAAGGTAGTACTAGGAATGAGTACAGTAGCACTATGAATGAGTACAGTAGTACTAGAAATGAGTACAGTAGTACTAGGAATAAGTAAAGTAGTACTAGGAACAAGTAAAGTAGTACTAGGAATGAGTAAGGTAGTACTGGGAATGAGTACAGTAGTACTATGAATGAGTACAGTAGTACTAGAAATGAGTACAGTAGTACTAGGAATAAGTAAAGTAGTACTAGGAATAAGTAAAGTAGTACTAGGAATGAGTAAGGTAGTACTGGGAATGAGTAAGGTAGTACTGGGAATGAGTACAGTAGTACTATGAATGACTACAGTAGTACTAGAAATGAGTACAGTAGTAGTGGTCCCGGCTTGTCCCGTTTGGACCTGGTTTGTCCCAGTTGGTCCTGGTTTGTCCTGGATGGTCCCGGTTTGTCCTGGATGGTCCAGGCTTGTCCCACTTGGTCCCGATGTGTCCCGGCTTGTTCCGTTTGTCCTGGTTTGTCCCTGTTGGTCCTGGTTTGTCCTGGATGGTCCTGGTTTGTCCTGGATGGTCCAGGCTTGTCCCACTTGGTCCCGGTTTGTCCCGGCTTGTTCCGTTTGTCCTGGTTTGTCCCTGTTGGTCCCGGTTTGTCCAGGTTGGTCCCGGCTTGTTCCGTTTGTCCCAGTTGGTCCCGGTTTGTCCCGGCTTTTTCCGTTTGTCCTGTTTTGTCCCAGTTGGTCCCAGTTTGTCCCGTTTGGTCCCAGCTTGTCCAGTTTAGTTCCGGTTTGTCCCGGATGGTCCCAGTTGGTCCCGGTTTGTCCCTGCTTGTTCCGTTTGTCCTGGTTTGTCCCAGTTTGTCCTGGTTTGTCCTGGATGGTCCAGGCTTGTCCCACTTGGTCCCGGATGGTCCCGTTTGGTCCTGGTTTGTCCCAGATGGTCCCTGTTTGTCCCATTTGGTCCCGGATGGTCCCGTTTGGTCCCTGCTTGTCCCGTTTGGTCCCGGATGGTCCCGTTTGGTCCCATTTGGTCCTGGTTTGTCCCAGATGGTCCCGGATGGTCCCTGTTTGTCCCGTTTGGTCCCGGATAGTCCAGGATGGTCCCGTTTGGTCCTGGTTTGTCCCAGATGGTCCCTGTTTGTCCCGTTTGGTCCCGGATGGTTCTGGATGGTCCCGTTTGGTCCCTGTTAGTCCCGTTTGGTCCCGGATGGTCCCGGATGGTCCTGGCTCCAAAGCGGAGCTGTGCCGGGGCCCCGGTGTGGGACCGTAGTCAGACCCCTCCTCCACACGTCCGTCCTGCATGTAAAAATCTAAATATAACTGATGAGCAGCGTGAGGCGCCGTTCCTCCGGAATATTTCTCCTGATTAAATCATCTTCATGTGGATCTGCTCACAAACAGTCATGAGACGTCAGACCTCACGTCCCCGAGCGGAGGAACCACGTTTCACCGGACAGCGCCGATGCTGGGAGGTTTCATCTGCACGTCACAGTTCCGAGACGTTCCATCAACACAATCCTGGAAATCCTGGAAGAATAAAAATCAGGGAATGTCAGGAAAAGTCAGGAAAATCAGGGAATGTCAGGAAAAGTCAGGGAATGTCAGGAAAAGACAGAGGAAAATCAGGGAATGTCAGGAAATGTCTGGAAAAGTCAGGGAATGTCAGGAAAAGACGGGAAAGTCAGGAAATGTGTGGAAAAGACAGGGGAAAATCAGGGAATGTCAGGAAAAGACAGAGGAAAGTCAGGAAATGTGTGGAAAAGACAGAGGAAAATCAGGGAATGTCAGGAAAAGACAGAGGAAAATCAGGGAATGTCAGGAAATGTCTGGAAAAGTCAGGGAATGTCAGGAAAAGATGGGAAAGTCAGGAAATGTGTGGAAAAGACAGAGGAAAATCAGGGAATGTCAGGAAAAGACAGAGGAAAGTCGGGGAATGTCAGGAAAAGAGGGGAAAGTCAGGAAATGTCTGGAAAAGTCAGGGAATGTCAGGAAAAGACAGAGGAAAGTCAGGGAATGTCAGGAAAAGACAGAGGAAAGTCGGGGAATGTCAGGAAAAGAGGGGAAAGTCAGGAAATGTCTGGAAAAGTCATGAATGTCAGCAAAAGTCAGGGGAAAGTCAGGAAAAGTCGGGGGAATGTCAGAAAAAGTCAGGACTGTCAGGAAAAGTCAGGGGAATGTCGGGAAAAGTCAGGACTGTCAGGAAAAGTCAGGAATGTCAGGAAAAGTCAGGAATGTAAGGTACTAAGGAATTTTCCAAGGGAACGTGTCCGAAGGCAATCCCTCGACATGGGGGCCGGTGTCCACTAGGGGGGTCCGAGGACGCCCACCCTTTCCCGGGCCCCCGGGGCCCCTAAAAATCGGCCGGGGGGTCCCGCTCGAAGCCGGCCTCCCGAAGGGCGCCCCGGGCTTCGAGCCGCGGCCCTGGCGCGAACGCTCGCCGAGATAAAAATCGTCGAAGTTTTGTCCACCGGTAGCAGTTCCGTACACGGCCAGCAGGCGGCGGGTGTCCAAAACCCCCCTTTTTGTCCGATTGCCATTCACTCCCATTGAATTACCCTTGGGGCTGTCCAAAAAGTAGATTTCTGTCCGATTGCCCTCCCTGGCCTTGGGTCCGGCAATCGGACGCGAGTGTCCGGTTCCGATTCAACTCAATGGAGTCGCGCCTTTCCCTTAGAGGTTCCGGTTATGTCCTGCAGGCTCCGTGCGCACGTGCACGCTCCTTCTGCAGCGTGCACGTGCACAGTTGGTCTGTGCATGCTCCCGAAGCGCGTGCACGTTTCGGTGCGCGTGCACGAGCCCCAGAAACGCGTGCACGTGCAGCCGTTAGCGTGCAAAGCACGCATGCATTTTTCACTCTTTCAGTTGCCCCTAGTCGCGTGCACGCGCATCCTGGGCACGTGCACGCGTGTCAGTGGGCGTGCAAGCGCCCGTGGGACGCGTGCACATGTTCCTGGGCGCGTGCACGTGCAGGAAATAGAGAAAAACTGTTGCGACCTCCTGCAGGGTCCGTGCACACGTGCACGCTCCTGCTGCAGCGTGCACGCGCACAAGTGGCCCGTGCACGCTCCCTGCACTCTCACACGTCTCCATGCGCGTGCACGAGCCTCAGAAACGCGTGCACGTGCAGGAAATCATGAAAACCCTTTGCAACTTCCTGCAGGCTCTGTGTGCATGTGCACGCTCCTGCTGCAGCGTGCACGCGCACAGGTGGTCAATGCACGCTCCTGGTGGTCGTGCACGTGCGTGCGAAGCTCGTGCACGTCAAAAAGCGCGTGCACGTGACCAGGGCTGCTCAAAAAACCAAAAAAATTTTCCGCGCTACGCGCGTGAACACTCCCCCTCCTGTTCTTTGTAGTCACGTGCGCGCGCGTCCTTGGGGGTCGTGCACGCTCGTCAGTGGACGTGCACGAGCCCGTGGTACGCGTGCACGAGTTCCTGGGCGCATGCACGTGCAGGAATAGGGACAAATCTTTGCGACCTCCTGCAGGGTCCGTGCACACGTGCATGCTCCTGCTGCAGCGTGCACGTGCCTAGGTGGTCTATGCACGCTCCTGGTGGTCGTGCACGTGCGTGCGAAGCTCGTGCACGTCTAAAAGCGCGTGCACGTGACCAGGGCTGCTAAAAAAAAACCAAAAAAATTTTCGCGCTACGCGCGTCTACACTCCGCCTCCTGTTCCTTGTAGTCACGTGCGCTCGCGTCCTGGGGGGTCGTGCACGCTCGTCGGTGGACGTGCACGAGCCCGTGGTACGCGTGCACGCGTTTCTGGGGTCGTGCACGTGCAGGAAATTGAGCAAAACCTTTGCAGCATCCTGCAGGGTCTGTGCACACGTGCACGCTCCTGCTGCAGCGTGCACGCTCCCTGGGCGTGCGCACGTCTACATGCGCGTGCACGAGCCTCAGAAACGCGTGCACGTGCAGCCATTAGCGTGCAAAGCATGCAAGCCTGTGGTCACGTGCATGCGCTTCTGATGCTCGTGCACACGCGTCAGTGAACATGCACGAGCCCGTGGTACGCGTGCACGAGTCCCTTGGCGCGTGCACGTGCAGGAAATGGAGAAAAGCTGTTGCGACCTCCTGCAGGGTCCGTGCACATGTGCACGCTCCTGCTGCAGCGTGCACGCGCACAAGTGGTCTGTGCACGCTCCCTGGACTCGTGCACGTCTCCATGTGCGTGCACGAGCCTCAGAAACGCGTGCACGTGCAGGAAATCATGAAAACCCTTTGCAACTTCCTGCAGGCTCTGTGTGCATGTGCACGCTCCTTCTTTTTTTCTCAAACTGATGTTCAAATTCCATAAGACCCGAGATCTTTTCAAGATTCATACTCTTCAGGGTGGCATCCATGCCTTTCACCACTCCAGCCATAGATTTCGTGACCTGGTTCATGGTGACTGCTGTCTGGACTCTTGCTGCAACAGCGTCTACACGAGCACTCATCCTCAGGAAGTTTACTGACTGGTTCTTCTGTCTGATGACATTCTCTGCATGGATCCTAGCCACCTCCATATTCCCCTTCTGGATGGCCTTCTTGACTTTGGCCTTTTCTAATTTTTCCTCTTTGTCACATTTCTTTAAATTTCTTTGGAGTTCTTTGGCAGCAAATTTTAAATTGAAGAGATGTTTCTCCATACTCGGCATCTTGAAGCGGCCCTTCGAAAACTTGACACTTTCCTGATTAAGTCCTTAAAATGTCGTTAAATAAAGCTAAAGTTGCCAGTGAAAGTTAAGCCCTTTGGGTTTCGGTCTTCGCCTTGCGTGCACGCTCCTTCTGCAGCGTGCACACGCCCAGGTGGTCTATGCACGCTCCTGGTGGTCGTGCACGTGCGTGCGGAGCTCGTGCACGTCAAAAAGCGCGTGCACGTGACCAGCGCTGCTCAAAAAACCCAAAATTTTCTCTGCGCTACGCGCGTGAACCCCCTCCTGTTCCTTGAAGTCACGTGCGCGCGCGTCTGGGGGCGTGCACGCGCGTCAGGGGACGTGCGCGAGCCCGTGGTACGCATGCACGAGTTTTGGGCGCGTGCACGTGCAGGAAATTGAGTAAAACCATTGCAGCATCCTGCAGGGTCTGTGCACACGTGCACGCTCCTGCTGCAGCGTGCACGCGCTCAGTTAGCCTGTGCACGCTCCCTGGGCGTGCGCACGTCTCCATGCGCGTGCACGAGCCTCCGAAACGCGTGCACGTGCAGCAATTAGCATGCAAAGCATGCATGCATTTTTCACTCTTTCACTTGCCTGTGGTCACGTGCACGCGTTTCGGAGGCTCGTGCACGCGCGTCAACGAACATGTACGAGCCCGAGGTACGCGTGCACGAGTTTCTAGGTATGTGCACGTGCAGGAAATCAGTGTAAATCCCTCCATATTCCTTCAGGCCCTGTGGTTGCATGCACACTCCGGCTTAAGTGTGCACGAGCACAGGTTGTCTGTGCATGCTCCCGAGGCTCGTGCACGTGTCCTTGCGCGCGCACGAGCCTCAGAAGCACGTGCTCATGCATGACATGTCAAAATTTGTCCAAAATGTTGAGATTTTGCAAAAACACTGCTGGTTCTGGGTTCCTGAGGGGGACAAGAGGTACCTGTGTTAATTTCATACCGCTGGGACATTAAATGTCCATGTCCCTTACGAGGACACTTCCAACTCTTGTCCAAAATGTTGAGATATTGAAAAGCACCAGATGGTTCTGTGGTCCTGAGCTCGAGAGGAGGTGACTGTGTTACTTTTATCCATATTGGACATTCAATGTCCAGGATATGGACGAGGACATGTCCAACTTTTGTCCAAAATGTTGAGATATTGCAAAGCACCAGACGGTTCTGGGCTCTAGAGGTGGAGAATAGGTACCTGTGTTAATTTGAGTGTGCTGGGACATTCAATGTCCAAGATATGGACAAGGACATGTCCAACATTTGTCCAAAATGTTGAGATATTGCAAAGCACCAGACGGTTCTGGGCTCTAGAGGTGGAGAATAGGTACCTGTGTTAATTTGAGTCTGCTGGGACATTCAATGTCCAAGATATGGACAAGGACATGTCCAACTTTTGTCAAAATGTTGAGATATTGCAAAGCACCAGATGGTTCTGGGCTCTAAAGGTGGAGATGAGGTAATTGTGTTAATTTCAGCTCTCTAGTACTTAATTTGACTGAGTTATGGACACTGAATTGTATTCCCTTGGTGAAGTTTTGGCGGGAAGGGAATAACTTTGTCAAATTAAGTTAGAATATGCTGTAATTTGAGTATGTTACTCAGACTTACTCAGGGACCTACCAATTTCAAATTCAGCCAATTTGGAGTTACTTTGACCAATAAATGGCCTTCCCAATATCCCCTGTCAGTGATTTTTTTTTAAAAGGATTGAGATAGAAGGCTGAAACCACTCCCATTAGGTCAGGATGGACACAAGGAGCATGTGATATCAATTTCAGACCTCTAGGAGTTAACTGGACTGAGTTATGGCCTGTCATATATCCTCCCCAGAATCCCAATTCACAGGGTTCTGAAGTGGACACCTTTCCCTATAATGGCCATAACTCGGTCAAATTTAGAGTCATCCTTCTGGATTCAAAATATGTTATTGGGCATGGCGCAATGAGTGTATGGCATTAATTTCAGCTTATTTGGACTCAATATGACCAAGTTATGGACACTCAACTTTTTTCCCTTGGTGAAGTTTTGGCGGGAAAGGAATAACTTTGTCAAATTAAGTCAGAGAAGGCTATAATTTGAGTATGTTGTTCAAACTGACTCAGGGACCTACCAATTTCAAATTCAGCCACTTTGGAGTTACTTTGACCAATAAATGGCCTTCCCAATATCCCCTGTCAGTGATTTTTTTTAAAGGATTGAGATAGAAGGCTGAAACCACTCCCATTAGGTCAGGATGGACACAAGGAGCATGTGATATCAATTTCAGACCTCTAGGAGTTAACTGGACTGAGTTATGGCCTGTCATATATCCTCCCCAGAATCCCAATTCACCGGGTTCTGAAGTGGACAGTTTTCCCTTGGGAGGCCATAACTTGGTCAAATTTAGAGTAAACGTTCTGGATGTAAGTTATGTTATTAGGCATGGTCCAATGTGTGTATGGCATTAATTTCAGCTCATTTGGACTTAATATGACCAAGTTAGGACCAACTGAAAATCTTTCCCTAGGTGAAGTTTTGGCGGGAAAGGAATAACTTTGTCAAATTATGTCAGAATATGCTGTAATTTTAGTATGTTCTTCAGACAGGCCCAGGGACTTACCAATTTCAAATTCAGCAACATTGGAGTCACTTTGACCGATCAATGGCCTGTTCAACAGATATTCAGGGGTCATGACTGTCCAACTTGGTCCTATGGGTCTGATATTGGGTCATGACTGTCCAACTTGGTCCTATGGGTCTGATATTAACAGGGGGGGACAAACATGTCATACCTGGCCATTTCCACATACTTTGAAGTTAATAGGAGCACCTTTGGTCCAAAATGTTGAGATATTGCCAGGAACCAGGTGGTCCTGGGTTCCTGAGGTGGAGAGGAGGTCACTGTGTTAATTTCAGCCTTCTAGGACAAAGTATGGCTGAGTTATAACAGTTTAGAGTTTGTGCCCCTGGTCAACCGTTACCCGACAGGGTGTCCAATTCCTGGGTACCCTTTGTGTCCAATTGCCCTCTCACTTCCTGGAAGTCCGGGAGGACAAGTGGACACTATTTCATGCCCTTGGTCAACCAAAAACACCATTCCTGGACACTTTTCTGATGACTTCCCCCTGAATTTTCTGGAGGTCAGGGGAGGGGTTAGGGAAACTTTTCTTTGACTTTTTTCATGACATGTCATGCCTCTGGTCATCCATTTTTGAGTCATTCTGGGCTATTTCCTGTGATGATTCCCACCCATTTCCTGGTGGTTCTGGGTTCATGACTGGACACTTTGGGGGATGCCTGGACACTTTGTGGGGCTTTATTACAGGCCATTTGGGGTACATCCAGGGACATGTAAGAGGGGTTCAGAGACTAACTCTGTCCAACTTGGTCCTATGAGTCTGATATTAACAGGGGGGGACAAACATGTCATACCTGGCCATTTCCACATACTTTGAAGTTGATAGGAGCACCTTTGGTCCAAAATATTGAGATATTGAAAAGCACCAGATGGTTCTGGGCTCCTGAAGCTGAGATG
>JALJCO010001486.1:0-19609 GCA_023101725.1 Atherinomorus stipes | reverse complement strand
TTGAACCAGTGGAGCAGATGTAGGCCTGATGTAACAGGACTGTTTCTTTAATATTCCAATATTAATTTTCACATCTGAATCTCGGGTTTTCATTAATATCTGAATAAATATTCCAATTTAGAATATTCGTGGACAGTCCCAGTAAGAGGCGATATTTATTACCTCTGAAAGCTGCAACCTTTTTGCACCGTTTGTAGATCAGTTTGCACATTTTTTCTGTGTGTGCAGTGAGATAGCTGACGTTTCTACACATGCAAGCCTCTGATAGGTCCGTCCCAGAATCTTCATCATCACCACTCAGAACCAGCCTGCGTACGAGGCATCTGGATCTGACGTTAATCTGGAGAAAAGGCTAAAGGGGGGGGGGAAAACGCGGGCGTGATGGTGCTGTACCTCGTCAGCCAGGAGGGAGAGCTCGCTGGCATCGTGGGCGTCGTAGTCATACAGCACCTTGGCCTTCCGGGCTCCCGTCACAGGCAGCTGCGTCTGCTCCAAGGCCAGCGAGCCGGCCTTCTGATTGGACGAGGCGGAGCCCGCAGGAGACGTTGGTCCAGAGGGGAAAGCGGAGGAGACGGGGGCGGGGCAGCCGGCGCCCGATGTGTGCGGACCGCCCGCAGCGTTCGCACATCTGCAGCAGGTTTAGCAAAGAGGAGCACGTGATTGGCTGGGATGGCCGATCTGCTTCAGTTTAGGATGTGCAGAGACGAGCTTTCATGACATCATCAACACAGAAGTCCTCCTCCCATCATGCCGAGCGTTTCCTGAAGCCTCACCTGTGGAGCTCCCTCTGCAGGTCCTGCATGTAGTGATGACACTGAGCGTAGTAGACGGCCTGAGCCTCGGCGAAGTCCTGCAGGCAGCGCAGGTGGTTGAGCTGAGGAGAGAGAGGAACAGGTGAGGTCGCACCAGCCCACAGCGATGACATCATCATGACACACGGCCATGATGTCATCATGGTGCACAGTAATGATGTCATCATGATGCACAGCCATGATGTCATCATGGTGCACAATAATGATGTCATCATGACACACAGCCATGACATCATCATGACCCACGGCCATGATGTCATCATGACGCACGGCCATGATGTCATCATGACGCACAGCAATGATGTCATCATCACGCACGGCCATGATGTCACCATGATGCACGTCCATGACGTCATCATGACGCACGGCCATGACGTCATCATGATGCACAGTGATGACATCATCATGGTGCACAGCCATGACATCATCATGACCCACGGCCATGACGTCATCATGACCCACGGCCATGATGTCGTCATGATGCACAGTGATGACATCATCATGGTGCACAGCCATGACATCATCATGACACACAGCCATGACGACATCATGACCGCTGCTACCTCCTGTTACCAGCGTTAACGACTCTCTCTACGATCACTCGTTTATCGTGTTCTGATCTGTTCATCTTCATCACTGACTGTCCAGATTCAGGGATTACGTCCTTAAGGACGCGTCCCACCTGGTCTACGTGGGCCAGGTCCTCCTTAGACCACATAAGGTGTTAAATTCGGACGGTCTAGCCTCCTCTGCATATCTACCGTTGCCTAGCAACCATGACGGCGCTAAACTGAAGAAAAAGGAGCTGCAAAATATCAGCTTACCATTGTACAGATATTTTAGAGGAGGTACTGCAGTTTTCAACTACAATCAACTACATTTTTCATTACTTCAGCTGAGAGAAAATCAAATCCAGGTACATTTATTTTGTAAAGTTTACAAGATTTTAAAGAGTCTCATGTTAACTTTAGCTTACTTCAAGGACAATAGCAAATGAAAGACCATAATATTTACCTGTATAATAATAATATACAATATATGAATAATTCATAATGAATAAAATTAACATGTCTCTTCAATTTAGACACCTCTGCTGTAGAATGTCCCATTCAGTCTGAAAAAAAGGCCACATTCGTAGGCTGCATTTGAAGGAGCCTTCAGATCTAGACAGCCTTGAACGCATCACTGTGATGTAAATAATTAAATAATAGGAGTGGTGAAAATATCGATGCACTGAAATATCGCGATATCTTCATATGCCAATATCATATTGACATTTAAAAACGCGGTATCAATCTATTTTACTGACTCAATCTTGTGATATTTCGTAACAAAATGACGAAGTCTCGTGAGAATTCACGAAGTCTCGCGTGATTTGGTGACAGAACCAGGGCTCCAGACAGCAACCATTTTAGTCGCATATGCGACCAAAAATTTGCTCAGTGCGCCTAACTTTTTTTCTTGGTTGCAGCGATGCACCTAACGTTGCAGGTGAACGATTTTCTCCAAATGTGTCTTTTCTGTGTTATTTCCTTCCTAACGGAGCTCAGAGAATAACGCTGATAAAAACCCACAGAAAGAGCGAGTCTTCATCTCTAACTGGCTCTGATCCACCCTCAACACGTGAACATGTGAACGCCGTGATGCGCTTTAGTTTGAAAGAAAGACCAGCGGGTGCACGTTAGACTGCGGTGAAGAACGACACCGACGAGATCCGCAGAAACGATCAACTGTAAAACGTGGAACATGGTGATTCTGCTCATATGTGGTCGTCATCAACCATCTTCATGAATTTAAGAGTTTTGTCTGAGCGACATGAAGCAGAAAGCAGGATGAGCGTGGATGTGACGCTGCAGCCTCCGTCTGTGACATCACCACCGTCTGTGTGACATCACCTCAGTCTGTGACATCACCACCATCTGTGTGACATCACCACCGTCTGTGTGACATCACCACCGTCTGTGTGACATCACCTTACCTCCAAAGTCCTGCTGAAGGTCCAGTTTTAAACTACCGACCCGCACCCATCCGGATCTGTTTTAATGATACCAAACCCGACCCGTTTCCACGGTTATCTGCCGGTCAAATCTGGACCCGACCAGTGGATGTAGGCTAGAACCGACGACACGACCCGTCGGTTAAAACATGAACTGTAAATACTCCCCCGTCCCTCCTTCACTGTGTCAGCAACTGTTCTTTATTTGTTCTAGTATCTAATGTGTTCTAGAGGTTATTTAATCGTAATAATAAAGAAATCCATCTAATGAGCTAGAATCTGATAGGCTACCACCATCATGTGACACAGAAGCTAGAATCTGATAGGCTACCACCATCATGTGACACAGAAGCTAGAATCTGATAGGCTACCACCATCATGTGACACAGAAGCTAGAATCTGATAGGCTACCACCATCATGTGATACAGAATCAATCAATCAATCAATCTTTATTTATGAAGCGCTTTTCCAGCAGGTTGCGCGACTCAAAGCGCTTTACAGTTTAAAAACATTCCCGCCCGTTGCCCTTTCCCATCCCCAGCCCCCCACCCCCACCCCCCACCACCCCCCCCCCCCCAAAAAAAAAAAAAAAAAACAATTCAAGTGTGTCGATCTACCTGAGGCTGAGTACAGATGGAAAAAGTGAGGGAACCCCATCAGAGGAGCCGTCTGCACCGGGGCAGCGCAGCAACGGTAACCGCAGCGGCCCAGGTGCCATGGGGAGGTATGATGGAAGATCACCCCCACCAAGGCACCAGTAGCACCGCACCGAGCCCGCCAACGCCACCCCGGACAGACGGCCCCCACGAGGAAAGCACCGGAGAGACCTAAGGACCCAGGAACAATAAAAAGTACTAATAATGAAAGTAATAAGAACGTATACAATACATTAAAACCTTGAATAGAAACATCTAAAAATGCCCAAACAGCAATAAAAAGCAATTTAAAGACAACCAGTACAAAATATTAAATTAGCCAATTAAAACTTAAACAGTAAAAATCAGCTAAAAGCCAGGCTAAAAAGGTGGGTCTTGAGCCTGCTCTTAAAAATGTGGACGTTCTCTGCGCCCCTGAGATCCTCCGGCAGACTGTTCCACAGGCGAGGGCCGTACCATTGGAACGACGCCTCGCCATGTGTGTGTGTCCTGGCTTTGGGAATTACTAAAAGCCTGCTGCCGGAGGAGCGCAGGGACCGCGAGGGCTCATAGGGTAAAAGCAGTTCTGAGAGATAAGAAGGCCCAAGACCATTAAGACATTTAAAAACCATTAAAAGAACCTTAAAATCGATCCTAAAACACACAGGGAGCCAATGCAGCGATCGTAAAACTGGTGTAATATGGGCCTGCCTCCTGGTCTTCGTCAGGACACGTGCTGCTGAATTCTGCAAGAGTTGTATACCTGAGATGTTCTTTTTGGGAAGACCAGAAAGCAGGCCGTTACAGTAGTCAATACGACTTATAATAAAAGCATGCATTAGCATCTCAGTGTTGGCCCGAGAGAGAACGGGGCGGACTCTGGCTATATTTTTTAGATGGTAAAACCCTATTTTTGTGATATTTTTGATGTGTGGAATAAAAGTCAGCTCAGAGTCAAAAATCACGCCCAAATTTTTTACTTGTAATGAGGGATTAAAAGATAAAGATTGTAGTTTGGGTAAAAGTGTCTCTCTCTGGGCTTCAGGACCGATGACTAAAACCTCAGTTTTGGCCTGGTTAAGCTGGAGAAAGTTTTCTGCCATCCAGGATCTGATGTCTGAAATACAGTTAAAAAGTGCATCCATTGGCCTTGAGTCACCAGGAGACACAGAGATGTACAACTGTGTGTCATCAGCGTAACTGTGAAAGTTGACTCCATGTCTCCTGATGACCCCACCAAGAGGGAGCATGTATAGGTTAAAAAGCACAGGGCCCAAGATTGATCCCTGAGGCACACCACATGTGACTTTGTGAACCCTGGAGGAGCAGGTATCCAGACTTACCATAAATGTCCTGTCTGTGAGGTAGGAGGTGAACCATCTGTGAACAGCACCAGAGAGGCCGAGCTGCTTTAAACGGGATAAAAGAATAGTGTGGTCAACTGTATCAAACGCAGCACTGAGATCCAGGAGAACCAACACTGTCATCTTCTTTGAGTCATAATTTAATCTAAGATCATTTAAAATCTTTAAAAGGGCTGTCTCTGTGCTGTGGTTCACCCTAAATCCAGACTGAAATTTCTCAAGGACATTTTGTGCATTTAAAAAGTCAGTGAGCTGAATAAAAACAAGCTTCTCTAAAACTTTGCTTAAAAATGGTAAGTTAGAGCCTATCAGTTCTAGCCTGATAGTTCTAGCCTATCAGATTCTAGCTTCTGTGTCACATGATGGTGGTAGCCTATCAGATTCTAGCTTCTGTATCACATGATGGTGGTAGCCTATCAGATTCTAGCTTCTGTGTCACATGATGGTGGTAGCCTATCAGATTCTAGCTTCTGTATCACATGATGGTGGTAGCCTCTCAGATTCTAGCTTCTGTATCATATGATGGTGGTAGCCTATCAGATTCTAGCTTCTGTATCACATGATGGTGGTAGCCTATCAGATATCAGAAGCTAGAATCTGATAGGCTACCACCATCATGTGACACAGAAGCTAGAATCTGATAGGCTACCACCATCATGTGACACAGAAGCTAGAATCTGATAGGCTACCACCATCATGTGATACAGAAGCTAGAATCTGATAGGCTACCACCATCATGTGATACAGAAGCTAGAATCTGATAGGCTACCACCATCATGTGACACAGAAGCTAGAATCTGATAGGCTACCACCATCATGTGACACAGAAGCTAGAATCTGATAGGCTACCACCATCATGTGATACAGAAGCTAGAATCTGATAGGCTACCACCATCATGTGACACAGAAGCTAGAATCTGATAGGCTACCACCATCATGTGACACAGAAGCTAGAATCTGATAGGCTACCACCATCATGTGACACAGAAGCTAGAATCTGATAGGCTACCACCATCATGTGATACAGAAGCTAGAATCTGATAGGCTACCACCATCATGTGATACAGAAGCTAGAATCTGATAGGCTACCACCATCATGTGACACAGAAGCTAGAATCTGAGAGGCTACCACCATCATGTGATACAGAAGCTAGAATCTGATAGGCTACCACCATCATGTGACACAGAAGCTAGAATCTGATAGGCTACCACCATCATGTGTTACAGAAGCTAGAATCTGATTGGCTACCACCATCATGTGATACAGAAGCTAGAATCTGATAGGCTACCACCATCATGTGACACAGAAGCTAGAATCTGATAGGCTACCACCATCATGTGATACAGAAGCTAGAATCTGATAGGCTACCACCATCATGTGACACAGAAGCTAGAATCTGATAGGCTACCACCATCATGTGATACAGAAGCTAGAATCTGATAGGCTACCACCATCATGTGACACAGAAGCTAGAATCTGATAGGCTACCACCATCATGTGATACAGAAGCTAGAATCTGATAGGCTACCACCATCATGTGACACAGAAGCTAGAATCTGATAGGCTACCACCATCATGTGACACAGAAGCTAGAATCTGATAGGCAACCACCATCATGTGATACAGAAGCTAGAATCTGATAGGCTACCACCATCATGTGACACAGAAGCTAGAATCTGATAGGCTACCACCATCATGTGACACAGAAGCTAGAATCTGATAGGCTACCACCATCATGTGACACAGAAGCTAGAATCTGATAGGCTACCACCATCATGTGACACAGAAGCTAGAATCTGATAGGCTACCACCATCATGTGATACAGAAGCTAGAATCTGATAGGCTACCACCATCATGTGACACAGAAGCTAGAATCTGATAGGCTACCACCATCATGTGATACAGAAGCTAGAATCTGATAGGCTACCACCATCATGTGACACAGAAGCTAGAATCTGATAGGCTACCACCATCATGTGACACAGAAGCTAGAATCTGATAGGCTACCACCATCATGTGACACAGAAGCTAGAATCTGATAGGCTACCACCATCATGTGATACAGAAGCTAGAATCTGATAGGCTACCACCATCATGTGACACAGAAGCTAGAATCTGATAGGCTACCACCATCATGTGACACAGAAGCTAGAATCTGATAGGCTACCACCATCATGTGACACAGAAGCTAGAATCTGATAGGCTACCACCATCATGTGACACAGAAGCTAGAATCTGATAGGCTACCACCATCATGTGACACAGAAGCTAGAATTTGATAAGCTACCACCATCATGTGATACAGAAGCTAGAATCTGATAGGCTACCACCATCATGTGACACAGAAGCTAGAATCTGATAGGCTACCACCATCATGTGATACAGAAGCTAGAATCTGATAGGCTACCACCATCATGTGATACAGAAGCTAGAATCTGATAGGCTACCACCATCATGTGACACAGAAGCTAGAATCTGAGAGGCTACCACCATCATGTGATACAGAAGCTAGAATCTGATAGGCTACCACCATCATGTGACACAGAAGCTAGAATCTGATAGGCTACCACCATCATGTGTTACAGAAGCTAGAATCTGATTGGCTACCACCATCATGTGATACAGAAGCTAGAATCTGATAGGCTACCACCATCATGTGACACAGAAGCTAGAATCTGATAGGCTACCACCATCATGTGATACAGAAGCTAGAATCTGATAGGCTACCACCATCATGTGACACAGAAGCTAGAATCTGATAGGCTACCACCATCATGTGATACAGAAGCTAGAATCTGATAGGCTACCACCATCATGTGACACAGAAGCTAGAATCTGATAGGCTACCACCATCATGTGACACAGAAGCTAGAATCTGATAGGCTACCACCATCATGTGATACAGAAGCTAGAATCTGATAGGCTACCACCATCATGTGATACAGAAGCTAGAATCTGATAGGCTACCACCATCATGTGACACAGAAGCTAGAATCTGATAGGCTACCACCATCATGTGATACAGAAGCTAGAATCTGATAGGCTACCACCATCATGTGACACAGAAGCTAGAATCTGATAGGCTACCACCATCATGTGTTACAGAAGCTAGAATCTGATTGGCTACCACCATCATGTGATACAGAAGCTAGAATCTGATAGGCTACCACCATCATGTGACACAGAAGCTAGAATCTGATAGGCTACCACCATCATGTGACACAGAAGCTAGAATCTGATAGGCTACCACCATCATGTGTTACAGAAGCTAGAATCTGATTGGCTACCACCATCATGTGATACAGAAGCTAGAATCTGATAGGCTACCACCATCATGTGATACAGAAGCTAGAATCTGATAGGCTACCACCATCATGTGACACAGAAGCTAGAATCTGATAGGCTACCACCATCATGTGACACAGAAGCTAGAATCTGATAGGCTACCACCATCATGTGATACAGAAGCTAGAATCTGATAGGCTACCACCATCATGTGATACAGAAGATAGAATCTGATAGGCTACCACCATCATGTGATACAGAAGCTAGAATCTGATAGGCTACCACCATCATGTGATACAGAAGCTAGAATCTGATAGGCTACCACCATCATGTGACACAGAAGCTAGAATCTGATAGGCTACCACCATCATGTGACACAGAAGCTAGAATCTGATAGGCTACCACCATCATGTGACACAGAAGCTAGAATCTGATAGGCTACCACCATCATGTGACACAGAAGCTAGAATCTGATAGGCTACCACCATCATGTGACACAGAAGCTAGAATCTGATAGGCTACCACCATCATGTGACACAGAAGCTAGAATCTGATAGGCTACCACCATCATGTGACACAGAAGCTAGAATCTGATAGGCTACCACCATCATGTGACACAGAAGCTAGAATCTGATAGGCTACCACCATCATGTGACACAGAAGCTAGAATCTGATAGGCTACCACCATCATGTGATACAGAAGCTAGAATCTGATAGGCTACCACCATCATGTGACACAGAAGCTAGAATCTGATAGGCTACCACCATCATGTGATACAGAAGCTAGAATCTGATAGGCTACCACCATCATGTGATACAGAAGCTAGAATCTGATAGGCTACCACCATCATGTGACACAGAAGCTAGAATCTGAGAGGCTACCACCATCATGTGATACAAAAGCTAGAATCTGATAGGCTACCACCATCATGTGACACAGAAGCTAGAATCTGATAGGCTACCACCATCATGTGTTACAGAAGCTAGAATCTGATAGGCTACCACCATCATGTGATACAGAAGCTAGAATCTGATAGGCTACCACCATCATGTGACACAGAAGCTAGAATCTGATAGGCTACCACCATCATGTGATACAGAAGCTAGAATCTGATAGGCTACCACCATCATGTGACACAGAAGCTAGAATCTGATAGGCTACCACCATCATGTGATACAGAAGCTAGAATCTGATAGGCTATCACCATCATGTGACACAGAAGCTAGAATCTGATAGGCTACCACCATCATGTGACACAGAAGCTAGAATCTGATAGGCTACCACCATCATGTGATACAGAAGCTAGAATCTGATAGGCTACCACCATCATGTGATACAGAAGATAGAATCTGATAGGCTACCACCATCATGTGACACAGAAGCTAGAATCTGATAGGCTACCACCATCATGTGATACAGAAGCTAGAATCTGATAGGCTACCACCATCATGTGACACAGAAGCTAGAATCTGATAGGCTACCACCATCATGTGACACAGAAGCTAGAATCTGATAGGCTACCACCATCATGTGACACAGAAGCTAGAATCTGATAGGCTACCACCATCATGTGATACAGAAGCTAGAATCTGATAGGCTACCACCATCATGTGACACAGAAGCTAGAATCTGATAGGCTACCACCATCATGTGACACAGAAGCTAGAATCTGATAGGCTACCACCATCATGTGACATAGAAGCTAGAATCTGATAGGCTACCACCATCATGTGACACAGAAGCTAGAATCTGATAGGCTACCACCATCATGTGACACAGAAGCTAGAATCTGATAGGCTACCACCATCATGTGATACAGAAGCTAGAATCTGATAGGCTACCACCATCATGTGACACAGAAGCTAGAATCTGATAGGCTACCACCATCATGTGACACAGAAGCTAGAATCTGATAGGCTACCACCATCATGTGATACAGAAGCTAGAATCTGATAGGCTACCACCATCATGTGACACAGAAGCTAGAATCTGAGAGGCTACCACCATCATGTGATACAGAAGCTAGAATCTGATAGGCTACCACCATCATGTGACACAGAAGCTGGAATCTGATAGGCTACCACCATCATGTGTTACAGAAGCTAGAATCTGATTGGCTACCACCATCATGTGATACAGAAGCTAGAATCTGATAGGCTACCACCATCATGTGACACAGAAGCTAGAATCTGATAGGCTACCACCATCATGTGATACAGAAGCTAGAATCTGATAGGCTACCACCATCATGTGACACAGAAGCTAGAATCTGATAGGCTACCACCATCATGTGATACAGAAGCTAGAATCTGATAGGCTACCACCATCATGTGACACAGAAGCTAGAATCTGATAGGCTACCACCATCATGTGACACAGAAGCTAGAATCTGATAGGCTACCACCATCATGTGACACAGAAGCTAGAATCTGATAGGCTACCACCATCATGTGACACAGAAGCTAGAATCTGATAGGCTACCACCATCATTTGACACAGAAGCTAGAATCCGATAGGCTACCACCATCATGTGATACAGAAGCTAGAATCCGATAGGCTACCACCATCATGTGATACAGAAGCTAGAATCTGATAGGCTACCACCATCATGTGATACAGAAGCTAGAATCTGATAGGCTACCACCATCATTTGACACAGAAGCTACAATCTGATAGGCTACCACCATCATTTGACACAGAAGCTAGAATCTGATAGGCTACCACCATCATGTGATACAGAAGCTAGAATCCGATAGGCTACCACCATCATGTGACACACAAGCTAGAATCTGATAGGCTACCGCCATCATGTGACACAGAAGCTAGAATCTGATAGGCTACCACCATCATGTGACACACAAGCTAGAATCTGATAGGCTACCGCCATCATGTGACACAGAAGCTAGAATCTGATAGGCTACCACCATCATGTGACACAGAAGCTAGAATCTGATAGGCTACTACCATCATTTGACACAGAAGCTAGAATCTGATAGGCTACCACCATCATGTGACACAGAAGCTAGAATCTGATAGGCTACCACCATCATGTGATACAGAAGCTAGAATCTGATAGGCTACCACCATCATGTGACACAGAAGCTAGAATCTGATAGGCTACCGCCATCATGTGACACAGAAGCTAGAATCTGATAGGCTACCACCATCATGTGACACAGAAGCTAGAATCTGATAGGCTACCACCATCATGTGACACAGAAGCTAGAATCTGATAGGCTACCACCATCATGTGACACAGAAGCTAGAATCTGATAGGCTACCACCATCATGTGACACAGAAGCTAGAATCTGATAGGCTACCACCATCATGTGACACAGAAGCTAGAATCTGATAGGCTACCACCATCATGTGATACAGAAGCTAGAATCTGATAGGCTACCACCATCATGTGACACAGAAGCTAGAATCTGATAGGCTACCACCATCATGTGATACAGAAGCTAGAATCTGATAGGCTACCACCATCATGTGACACAGAAGCTAGAATCTGATAGGCTACCACCATCATGTGATACAGAAACTAGAATCTGATAGGCTACCACCATCATGTGACACAGAAGCTAGAATCTGATAGGCTACCACCATCATGTGACACAGAAGCTAGAATCTGATAGGCTACCACCATCATGTGACACAGAAGCTAGAATCTGATAGGCTACCACCATCATGTGACACAGAAGCTAGAATCTGATAGGCTACCACCATCATGTGACACAGAAGCTAGAATCTGATAGGCTACCACCATCATGTGATACAGAAGCTAGAATCCGATAGGCTACCACCATCATGTGACACAGAAGCTAGAATCTGATAGGCTACCACCATCATTTGACACAGAAGCTAGAATCCGATAGGCTACCACCATCATGTGATACAGAAGCTAGAATCTGATAGGCTACCACCATCATGTGATACAGAAGCTAGAATCTGATAGGCTACCACCATCATGTGACACAGAAGCTAGAATCTGATAGGCTACCACCATCATTTGACACAGAAGCTAGAATCTGATAGGCTACCACCATCATGTGATACAGAAGCTAGAATCTGATAGGCTACCACCATCATGTGATACAGAAGCTAAAATTTAATAGGCTACCACCATCATGTGACACAGAAGCTAGAATCTGATAGGCTACCACCATCATGTGACACAGAAGCTAGAATCTGATAGGCTAATACCATCATGTGACACAGAAGCTAGAATCTGATAGGCTACCACCATCATGTGACACAGAAGCTAGAATCTGATAGGCTACCACCATCATGTGACACAGAAGCTAGAAATCTGATAGGCTACCACCATCATGTGATACAGAAGCTAGAATCTGATAGGCTACCACCATCATGTGATACAGAAGCTAGAATCTGATAGGCTACCACCATCATGTGATACAGAAGCTAGAATCTGATAGGCTACCACCATCATGTGATACAGAAGCTAGAATCTGATAGGCTACCACCATCATGTGATACAGAAGCTAGAATCTGATAGGCTACCACCATCATGTGATACAGAAGCTAGAATCTGATAGGCTACCACCATCATGTGATACAGAAGCTAGAATCTGATAGGCTACCACCATCATGTGATACAGAAGCTAGAATCTGATAGGCTACCACCATCATGTGATACAGAAGCTAGAATCTGATAGGCTACCACCATCATGTGATACAGAAGCTAGAATCTGATAGGCTACCACCATCATGTGATACAGAAGCTAGAATCTGATAGGCTACCACCATCATGTGATACAGAAGCTAGAATCTGATAGGCTACCACCATCATGTGATACAGAAGCTAGAATCTGATAGGCTACCACCATCATGTGATACAGAAGCTAGAATCTGATAGGCTACCACCATCATGTGATACAGAAGCTAGAATCTGATAGGCTACCACCATCATGTGATACAGAAGCTAGAATCTGATAGGCTACCACCATCATGTGATACAGAAGCTAGAATCTGATAGGCTACCACCATCATGTGATACAGAAGCTAGAATCTGATAGGCTACCACCATCATGTGACACAGAAGCTAGAATCTGATAGGCTACCACCATCATGTGATACAGAAGCTAGAATCTGATAGGCTACCACCATCATGTGATACAGAAGCTAGAATCTGATAGGCTACCACCATCATGTGACACAGAAGCTAGAATCTGATAGGCTACCACCATCATGTGATACAGAAGCTAGAATCTGATAGGCTACCACCATCATGTGATACAGAAGCTAGAATCTGATAGGCTACCACCATCATGTGATACAGAAGCTAGAATCTGATAGGCTACCACCATCATGTGATACAGAAGCTAGAATCTGATAGGCTACCACCATCATGTGACACAGAAGCTAGAATCTGATAGGCTACCACCATCATGTGATACAGAAGCTAGAATCTGATAGGCTACCACCATCATGTGATACAGAAGCTAGAATCTGATAGGCTACCACCATCATGTGATACAGAAGCTAGAATCTGATAGGCTACCACCATCATGTGATACAGAAGCTAGAATCTGATAGGCTACCACCATCATGTGATACAGAAGCTAGAATCTGATAGGCTACCACCATCATGTGATACAGAAGCTAGAATCTGATAGGCTACCACCATCATGTGATACAGAAGCTAGAATCTGATAGGCTACCACCATCATGTGATACAGAAGCTAGAATCTGATAGGCTACCACCATCATGTGACACAGAAGCTAGAATCTGATAGGCTACCACCATCATGTGATACAGAAGCTAGAATCTGATAGGCTACCACCATCATGTGACACAGAAGCTAGAATCTGATAGGCTACCACCATCATGTGATACAGAAGCTAGAATCTGATAGGCTACCACCATCATGTGATACAGAAGCTAGAATCTGATAGGCTACCACCATCATGTGATACAGAAGCTAGAATCTGATAGGCTACCACCATCATGTGATACAGAAGCTAGAATCTGATAGGCTACCACCATCATGTGATACAGAAGCTAGAATCTGATAGGCTACCACCATCATGTGATACAGAAGCTAGAATCTGATAGGCTACCACCATCATGTGATACAGAAGCTAGAATCTGATAGGCTACCACCATCATGTGACACAGAAGCTAGAATCTGATAGGCTACCACCATCATGTGATACAGAAGCTAGAATCTGATAGGCTACCACCATCATGTGACACAGAAGCTAGAATCTGATAGGCTACCACCATCATGTGATACAGAAGCTAGAATCTGATAGGCTACCACCATCATGTGATACAGAAGCTAGAATCTGATAGGCTACCACCATCATGTGATACAGAAGCTAGAATCTGATAGGCTACCACCATCATGTGATACAGAAGCTAGAATCTGATAGGCTACCACCATCATGTGATACAGAAGCTAGAATCTGATAGGCTACCACCATCATGTGATACAGAAGCTAGAATCTGATAGGCTACCACCATCATGTGATACAGAAGCTAGAATCTGATAGGCTACCACCATCATGTGATACAGAAGCTAGAATCTGATAGGCTACCACCATCATGTGATACAGAAGCTAGAATCTGATAGGCTACCACCATCATGTGATACAGAAGCTAGAATCTGATAGGCTACCACCATCATGTGATACAGAAGCTAGAATCTGATAGGCTACCACCATCATGTGACACAGAAGCTAGAATCTGATAGGCTACCACCATCATGTGATACAGAAGCTAGAATCTGATAGGCTACCACCATCATGTGATACAGAAGCTAGAATCTGATAGGCTACCACCATCATGTGACACAGAAGCTAGAATCTGATAGGCTACCACCATCATGTGATACAGAAGCTAGAATCTGATAGGCTACCACCATCATGTGATACAGAAGCTAGAATCTGATAGGCTACCACCATCATGTGATACAGAAGCTAGAATCTGATAGGCTACCACCATCATGTGATACAGAAGCTAGAATCTGATAGGCTACCACCATCATGTGATACAGAAGCTAGAATCTGATAGGCTACCACCATCATGTGATACAGAAGCTAGAATCTGATAGGCTACCACCATCATGTGATACAGAAGCTAGAATCTGATAGGCTACCACCATCATGTGATACAGAAGCTAGAATCTGATAGGCTACCACCATCATGTGATACAGAAGCTAGAATCTGATAGGCTACCACCATCATGTGATACAGAAGCTAGAATCTGATAGGCTACCACCATCATGTGATACAGAAGCTAGAATCTGATAGGCTACCACCATCATGTGATACAGAAGCTAGAATCTGATAGGCTACCACCATCATGTGATACAGAAGCTAGAATCTGATAGGCTACCACCATCATGTGATACAGAAGCTAGAATCTGATAGGCTACCACCATCATGTGATACAGAAGCTAGAATCTGATAGGCTACCACCATCATGTGATACAGAAGCTAGAATCTGATAGGCTACCACCATCATGTGATACAGAAGCTAGAATCTGATAGGCTACCACCATCATGTGATACAGAAGCTAGAATCTGATAGGCTACCACCATCATGTGATACAGAAGCTAGAATCTGATAGGCTACCACCATCATGTGATACAGAAGCTAGAATCTGATAGGCTACCACCATCATGTGATACAGAAGCTAGAATCTGATAGGCTACCACCATCATGTGATACAGAAGCTAGAATCTGATAGGCTACCACCATCATGTGATACAGAAGCTAGAATCTGATAGGCTACCACCATCATGTGATACAGAAGCTAGAATCTGATAGGCTACCACCATCATGTGATACAGAAGCTAGAATCTGATAGGCTACCACCATCATGTGATACAGAAGCTAGAATCTGATAGGCTACCACCATCATGTGATACAGAAGCTAGAATCTGATAGGCTACCACCATCATGTGATACAGAAGCTAGAATCTGATAGGCTACCACCATCATGTGATACAGAAGCTAGAATCTGATAGGCTACCACCATCATGTGATACAGAAGCTAGAATCTGATAGGCTACCACCATCATGTGATACAGAAGCTAGAATCTGATAGGCTACCACCATCATGTGATACAGAAGCTAGAATCTGATAGGCTACCACCATCATGTGATACAGAAGCTAGAATCTGATAGGCTACCACCATCATGTGATACAGAAGCTAGAATCTGATAGGCTACCACCATCATGTGATACAGAAGCTAGAATCTGATAGGCTACCACCATCATGTGACACAGAAGCTAGAATCTGATAGGCTACCACCATCATGTGATACAGAAGCTAGAATCTGATAGGCTACCACCATCATGTGATACAGAAGCTAGAATCTGATAGGCTACCACCATCATGTGATACAGAAGCTAGAATCTGATAGGCTACCACCATCATGTGACACAGAAGCTAGAATCTGATAGGCTACCACCATCATGTGATACAGAAGCTAGAATCTGATAGGCTACCACCATCATGTGACACAGAAGCTAGAATCTGATAGGCTACCACCATCATGTGATACAGAAGCTAGAATCTGATAGGCTACCACCATCATGTGATACAGAAGCTAGAATCTGATAGGCTACCACCATCATGTGATACAGAAGCTAGAATCTGATAGGCTACCACCATCATGTGATACAGAAGCTAGAATCTGATAGGCTACCACCATCATGTGATACAGAAGCTAGAATCTGATAGGCTACCACCATCATGTGATACAGAAGCTAGAATCTGATAGGCTACCACCATCATGTGATACAGAAGCTAGAATCTGATAGGCTACCACCATCATGTGATACAGAAGCTAGAATCTGATAGGCTACCACCATCATGTGATACAGAAGCTAGAATCTGATAGGCTACCACCATCATGTGACACAGAAGCTAGAATCTGATAGGCTACCACCATCATGTGATACAGAAGCTAGAATCTGATAGGCTACCACCATCATGTGATACAGAAGCTAGAATCTGATAGGCTACCACCATCATGTGACACAGAAGCTAGAATCTGATAGGCTACCACCATCATGTGATACAGAAGCTAGAATCTGATAGGCTACCACCATCATGTGATACAGAAGCTAGAATCTGATAGGCTACCACCATCATGTGATACAGAAGCTAGAATCTGATAGGCTACCACCATCATGTGACACAGAAGCTAGAATCTGATAGGCTACCACCATCATGTGACACAGAAGCTAGAATCTGATAGGCTACCACCATCATGTGATACAGAAGCTAGAATCTGATAGGCTACCACCATCATGTGATACAGAAGCTAGAATCTGATAGGCTACCACCATCATGTGACACAGAAGCTAGAATCTGATAGGCTACCACCATCATGTGATACAGAAGCTAGAATCTGATAGGCTACCACCATCATGTGACACAGAAGCTAGAATCTGATAGGCTACCACCATCATGTGATACAGAAGCTAGAATCTGATAGGCTACCACCATCATGTGACACAGAAGCTAGAATCTGATAGGCTACCACCATCATGTGACACAGAAGCTAGAATCTGATAGGCTACCACCATCATGTGATACAGAAGCTAGAATCTGATAGGCTACCACCATCATGTGATACAGAAGCTAGAATCTGATAGGCTACCACCATCATGTGACACAGAAGCTAGAATCTGATAGGCTACCACCATCATGTGATACAGAAGCTAGAATCTGATAGGCTACCACCATCATGTGACACAGAAGCTAGAATCTGATAGGCTACCACCATCATGTGTTACAGAAGCTAGAATCTGATAGGCTACCACCATCATGTGATACAGAAGCTAGAATCTGATAGGCTACCACCATCATGTGACACAGAAGCTAGAATCTGATAGGCTACCACCATCATGTGATACAGAAGCTAGAATCTGATAGGCTACCACCATCATGTGACACAGAAGCTAGAATCTGATAGGCTACCACCATCATGTGATACAGAAGCTAGAATCTGATAGGCTACCACCATCATGTGACACAGAAGCTAGAATCTGATAGGCTACCACCATCATGTGACACAGAAGCTAGAATCTGATAGGCTACCACCATCATGTGACACAGAAACTAGAATCTGATAGGCTACCACCATCATGTGACACAGAAGCTAGAATCTGATAGGCTACCACCATCATGTGACACAGAAGCTAGAATCTGATAGGCTACCACCATCATGTGATACAGAAGCTAGAATCTGATAGGCTACCACCATCATGTGACACAGAAGCTAGAATCTGATAGGCTACCACCATCATGTGATACAGAAGCTAGAATCTGATAGGCTACCACCATCATGTGATACAGAAGCTAGAATCTGATAGGCTACCACCATCATGTGATACAGAAGCTAGAATCTGATAGGCTACCACCATCATTTGACACAGAAGCTAGAATCTGATAGGCTACCACCATCATGTGACACAGAAGCTAGAATCTGATAGGCTACCACCATCATGTGATACAGAAGCTAGAATCTGATAGGCTACCACCATCATGTGATACAGAAGCTAGAATCTGATAGGCTACCACCATCATGTGATACAGAAGCTAGAATCTGATAGGCTACCACCATCATGTGACACAGAAGCTAGAATCTGATAGGCTACCACCATCATGTGACACAGAAGCTAGAATCTGATAGGCTACCACCATCATGTGATACAGAAGCTAGAATCTGATAGGCTACCACCATCATGTGATACAGAAGCTAGAATCTGATAGGCTACCACCATCATGTGATACAGAAGCTAGAATCTGATAGGCTACCACCATCATGTGATACAGAAGCTAGAATCTGATAGGCTACCACCATCATGTGACACAGAAGCTAGAATCTGATAGGCTACCACCATCATGTGATACAGAAGCTAGAATCTGATAGGCTACCACCATCATGTGATACAGAAGCTAGAATCTGATAGGCTACCACCATCATGTGATACAGAAGCTAGAATCTGATAGGCTACCACCATCATGTGATACAGAAGCTAGAATCTGATAGGCTACCACCATCATGTGACACAGAAGCTAGAATCTGATAGGCTACCACCATCATGTGATACAGAAGCTAGAATCTGATAGGCTACCACCATCATGTGATACACAAGCTAGAATCTGATAGGCTACCACCATCATGTGACACAGAAGCTAGAATCTGATAGGCTACCACCATCATGTGACACAGAAGCTAGAATCTGATAGGCTACCACCATCATGTGATACAGAAGCTAGAATCTGATAGGCTACCACCATCATGTGACACAGAAGCTAGAATCTGATAGGCTACCACCATCATGTGATACAGAAGCTAGAATCTGATAGGCTACCACCATCATGTGACACAGAAGCTAGAATCTGATAGGCTACCACCATCATGTGATACAGAAGCTAGAATCTGATAGGCTACCACCATCATGTGGTACAGAAGCTAGAATCTGATAGGCTACCACCATCATGTGATACAGAAGCTAGAATCTG
>JALJCO010001485.1:47500-75637 GCA_023101725.1 Atherinomorus stipes | reverse complement strand
ACGTAGATCAGGTCAGGAGACCAGCACGTAGATCAGGTCAGGACACCAGCACATAGATCAGGTCAGGAGACCAGCACGTAGATCAGGTCAGGAGACCAGCACATAGATCAGGTCAGGAGACCAGCACATAGATCAGGTCAGGAGACCAGCACGTAGATCAGGTCAGGACACCAGCACATAGATCAGGTCAGGAGACCAGCACATAGATCAGGTCAGGAGACCAGCACATAGATCAGGTCAGGAGACCAGCACATAGATCAGGTCAGGAGACCAGCACGTAGATCAGGTCACTGACCAGCACGTAGATCAGGTCAGGAGACCAGCACGTAGATCAGGTCACTGGACCAGCACGTAGATCAGGTCAGGACACCAGCACATAGATCAGGTCAGGACACCAGCACGTAGATCAGGTCAGGAGACCAGCACATAGATCAGGTCAGGAGACCAGCACGTAGATCAGGTCAGGACACCAGCACATAGATCAGGTCAGGAGACCAGCACATAGATCAGGTCAGGAGACCAGCACGTAGATCAGGTCACTGGACCAGCACGTAGATCAGGTCAGGAGACCAGCACGTAGATCAGGTCACTGGACCAGCACGTAGATCAGGTCAGGAGACCAGCAGGAAGATCAGGTCAGGACACCAGCACGTAGATCAGGGGTCTGCAACCTTCATGGTCCAAAGAGCCGTTTCTGCCTCAACCAGCTAAATAAAAATCGTCCAAAGCCGCAAATATTTCACAACCTTAAAAAAAAAAAAAAAAAAAAGTCTAATAATTTTGATAAACACTAACTTTATAAAAATGTTTCCACTTTGAAAGAACCACAGTTTTATTTAGACTTTTAGGTTTTAGAAAACAAAGTACGGAAGAGGATTAGGACCACTGAAGAGGAAATAAAATAAAATTCTGAGAAGAAAGTCAGAATTTTGACTTTTCTCCAGAACATAAAAAAAAAAAAAAAAAAAAAAAAATCTGGAGATTCCCCCCCCCCAATTTCTAAGAATTTTGACCATCCTGAAAACTTTTTTCCCCAAAAATTCAGAAAATAAATAAATAAATAAAATAATAATAAAATAAAAAAAAATAAAAATCTCCAGACAGTAGATAAAAGTCAAAATTTTTACTTTTTCAGGAATTGAAAAAAAAAAAAAATAAAATAAAGAAAATTCCTGAAAAATTTTCTTTAAAGTTCAGGAAAAAAAAGTCAAAACACTGACTTTTTTTTTCAGAATGTCTTTTTCTTCAGTCACCCTAATTTTCTTCCGTACAAAACAAAACATAAAAACTTTACCAATAAAAAAAAGGGACATTTCCATTTTCCTCTCTGGGATTTTGCTCTTTTGAGACAAAGTTGCAGAAGAAAACCAGAATTTCCAAGCTCATGAGAAGAGAAACAGACGTAGAAAAAAACATTACTGTTACTTTTACTAGTTAAAATTTAGGACAGTTATTCCAATGAAGAACTGCTAAATCCTCCGTTTGTTATGGTGTATATTTCTAAATATTACTCGCTCTCGTTCTCAGGTGTAGCCGACGTTATTGAGCCGTTGTGGACGGTCTTTGTGGCTCTGGAGCTGCAGGTTTAGACTCCTGGTGCAGATGTTCGTGTCCGGGTATCTTTCCCACCGCTGGGACGTTTCACACGGGTTTTACTCACCAGGAACAGGCTCTTCGTGACTCCGTGCTGAGACAGATTCCTGATCATCTTCATCACCAGAACGTCCTTCAGCTTCAAGGCCCTCTTCATCAGCACGTTCAGACCGTTACCTGAGGAAGAGGAGGAGACGGAGCTTCAGGTGCTGCTGTCCCACCGGCTCGTGTCTCGTCACTTCTCCGTTACCTCGGCAGATGACCTGGCTGTTGCTCTGCTCGGCGGCCAGGTTGATGCAGAGCGAGATGAGCTCCACGTCCATCTGCCTCTCCCCGCACTCAAACATCATCTTCATCAGCTGTCAGACAGGTCCACATGCAATTTCATCTTATTTCACAACGTACAGTCCTCAAAATTACACCTACCCTCCACTTAAAGGAGGAAAAAATCAGCTGTCAGGAAAATAAGATGAAACTGACAAAAATGAAAATAAATGATTCTAGAAAATCACGACGTTGATTTTGAATTATGGTTCTAAAGAAATATTAAAAACAAACACAAAAAAATAGAAAAGCACTCGGAGACCAAGCAGTCTGCATTCATTTAACCCTTTAAAAACGGACCGGCCGCGGGAAGCTCCCCGTTAGCATAATCCTGCTTAACCCTCATCGCTCCCGAAGAAAAGTTACGTTCAGCTTCTTAAGGCCACAAACGGCCACTGTCATTTAATGGCCTGTAAATATGATCTAAAAAGGAAAAGTTGTCATTTTCTTTCATGGCTGTCATCACTGACTTCTGGCCGAACCATCAACAGCAAATAATCAATGAGTTTCAAAATTTTAACCCTTTAAGTTCCAGTTTGTTCACACAATGTTCCCACTGCCTAAAACTGAAAAGTGGCTTAAAATAAGTATATATATATATATATATATATATATATATATATATATATATATATATATATATATCCTGTAGGTGGCAGGCCATTATTGGGTATGCAGAGCAGACCTAAGCATAGATTATAGCAACCACAATTAAAAAGCTCAATGAGAAGTTGTTTCAAGATAAAATGCAAAAAAATGTGGGAAAAATTCCAGTTTGAACTGGAATGGCAGCATCACAGAGAGGGAACTAAATTCCCTGCAAAAGACTGAGCTAAATAATTAGCATGTGATCTGACTGATCACAATGCTGGAAAAAACAAACAAAAAAACCACCAAAATTACAAATGTGAGACTCTTTCACGCTCAAATAACCTCACATGAAAGAAGAACAAAGATTGTTTCCTTCATTGGATGTTCAGCATTTCTGAGTGTTTGAAGGACTCTGATTGGCTGAAATAACATTGAAGTCTCTGGTTTCATCACTAAGATAAAAAGCGGGGGGGGGGCTCCTTCTGAGTAAATGGTCTGATGTCATGGAAAACAGTTCAAACTACATCATTGAAGTGTAGAGCAAGTGTGTGAGGAGAAAATGTTCTCCTAAACATTTATTCTGGAATAACATTTGATTCTAGAAAGGTCCTTTTCAATGCAAGTCAATGTGGCACGGATTGGCTCTAAGGAGGAAATGAGGAGGATTTTAGTTAGAGACCTTAGAGGAAGAGTTACACCCCCATCTTCTAGAAGATCATGAGTCACACCAGAATACACACCTGCACCAAGTTTTATGGTTGAAGTTACTAAATTATTCAATAATTCTCTGCATTTGCATAGTTTTTAAATGTTTATTAAGTAGTTTTATGAAAAAATTCCTGAACTTTGAATACTTTTCAGCCTCTCAATGGTCAAGAATCTTTTTTGTTTATTAGCTGTAGATAATTCCAGATAATTCCTTTATTAGCTTGACGCTGATTAGCTTGAACCTTGTACTCTGCTACCAAAAAAGAGTGACTCTGAAAAACTAAAAGACAGAAATGGTTGCAACAACCTGTAAAGTGTTAAGTATTTTTTTTAATTTTGTACATTTAGAAATGTTTTGGATCCCTATGTTTTGTTTTTTAGTTAGCAAATGTGATGAGAACAATTCCAGTTTTTGTGTATTTTTTATATTCATAGCTTTCTTTCAAGATCAAGTTACGTTCACGACCTCGTAGCTTTAGTTGTACAGATTATAAAAAAATAAAACAGTTGAGGATTTCCCGAAAAATGAGCCCACGATGCACAAAACTAACACAGCGGGCGTAGACGGGACGTTTCTATTGCAGTTAATAAAGGGTTAATCTCCATCACTGGATTCTTTCACCATGAAAACATCCCAGCAGCATCTGGATCACGCTTGTATCACTGTTACTTCAATAGTTACAGTAGTTCCACAAATCCATATTTCCATAATGGACAGTTTATCACCATTATTGTTATTATCATTATTATTATTATTATTATTATTATTATTATTATTGATAATAATAATGATTATTTAATAATTAATTAATAATTATTATTGATAATAATAATAAGAAGAAGAATTTTGAGGACGACTGTGCGTCTACATTCATCATTTCATCCAGCGTTCTCCTCGATGGGGACGTTTTTCAGTTTTTGTTCATGTTAGGAAAACTCAGAAGTCTGAGCACATCTTCATGTTTGGATTCTTCCTCCTCCCCCTCCTCCTCTTCCTCCTCTTCCTCCTCTTCCTCTCCTCCTCCTCCTCCTCCTCCTCCTCCGTCTGTCCATCCGTACGCTGATTTAACATTAAACAGGAAGGCCTTTGAGCTGAGAGGGGGGGTGGAGGAGCAGCGCTTCCCCGCGAGGAGCCGGGAATCAGAACCTGGGGGCCGGGCCTGGGTTAGGTATCACATACCAGGGGCCCCGGACCCCAAATCAGCCCCGTCTAGACTCTCTGGCACCTGCCTGTGCTTATTTACCACAGACAGCCGCTGGAGGCCCCGGCAGGGCCGCCGTGGACCGCCGCTGCCCCCACCCCCCCCCCCACCTCTGTGACTCAGATCCAGCTCCAAATGTGACCCCATTAAAACTGGAGAGGGGGGAGCGGGGTCTTTAAGGCGGGATGAAGGTGGGAACGTTGACGAAGCAGTTTATGAAGGAGGTGTTTTAACCAGCAGGTAACCGGGGGGGGGGGGGGTCTTACAAAGTAAATTTTTCTAATTTCTAGTCCAAATATTTTATCACACTGAAAATAAGACAAAATCCCCTAAAGAGAAACATTTGTGGAGATTGAGGTGCACTAAATCTAAATTTGATCGTGATTTCAGTTTTCATGTCAAACGATCTTCAATCTTATATAATCCAGCTGAAACGATTTATTCGCCATTTTTCTTTACAGAAGTCCTGAAAGTTCCTCTGAAGTTAAATTAATTTCAGCGGCTTCTCATCCCGTCATTTGTTGTGTGTCTTTGACAGAAATATTAGATTTGGAATGTTGTAACATTACACGAAAGCATAAAGTTTATGTTGGGTTATTTTTGGATAAATAAGTACATTTATTTTATTCTTAAACTATAAAGAAATTGCAGAACAGCTGGAAACAGTTCATTTTGGATACATTTATGTTTTCCACTCATTATTTAATGTTTAAAGTATATTCATTTTATTCATTCAATGTTTTATATATTGCAAAACAGCTGCAAGGTTTATATTTGTTGCCTCCCCCCACCCCCCCATTTCATCATTTTGCTTAGATTTTCAATAACAAAGTGTTTTTTGACAGAGAGAGAAATGCTAAATAAGTAAACATATAATAAATAAATGTATAAATATAATTTAAAAATATATAAAAAAAATAATTGTTTCAATAATCGTGATTTCGATATTGAAAATAATGGTGATAATGACATTTTCCATAAGTGGGCAGTGCGTGGTCGATAAGCAAACCACAGCAGAGGTCAGATCTGCGTCAACACTCGCAGGACGGCCACATTATCACCTACAATACGCAGAAATACGTCCGTAAGATGCAGACGTACGGGAATAAATGCATGCAGGTGACTGGATCAGATGTAAAAGCTGTTCCTGCTGCAGCTCCGTGTTTCTCTGGAACATTAACGCTGTAAGATGCAGACGTACGGGAATAAATGCATGCAGGTGAGTGGATCAGATGTAAAGCTGTTCCTGCTGCAGCTCCGTGTTTCTCTGGAACATTAACACTGTAAGATGCAGACGTACGGGAATAAATGCATGCAGGTGACTGGATCAGATGTAAAGCTGTTCCTGCTGCAGCTCCGTGTTTCTCTGGAACATTAACACTGTAAGATGCAGACGTACGGGAATAAATGCATGCAGGTGACTGGATCAGATGTAAAGCTGTTCCTGCTGCAGCTCCGTGTTTCTCTGGAACATTAACGCTGTAAGATGCAGACGTACGGGAATAAATGCATGCAGGTGACTGGATCACATGTAAAAGCTGTTCCTGCTGCAGCTTCGTGTTTCTCTGGAACATTAACACTGTAAGATGCAGACGTACGGGGAATAAATGCATGCAGGTGACTGGATCACATGTAAAGCTGTTCCTGCTGCAGCTCCGTGTTTCTCTGGAACATTAAGGCTGTAAGATGCAGACGTACGGGAATAAATGCATGCAGGTGACTGGATCAGATGTAAAAGCTGTTCCTGCTGCAGCTCCGTGTTTCTCTGGAACATTAAGGCTGTAAGATGCAGACGTACGGGAATAAATGCATGCAGGTGAGTGGATCAGATGTAAAGCTGTTCCTGCTGCAGCTCCGTGTTTCTCTGGAACATTAACACTGTAAGATGCAGACGTACGGGAATAAATGCATGCAGGTGACTGGATCAGATGTAAAGCTGTTCCTGCTGCAGCTCCGTGTTTCTCTGGAACATTAAGGCTGTAAGATGCAGACGTACGGGAATAAATGCATGCAGGTGACTGGATCAGATGTAAAGCTGTTCCTGCTGCAGCTCCGTGTTTCTCTGGAACATTAACACTGTAAGATGCAGACGTACGGGAATAAATGCATGCAGGTGACTGGATCAGATGTAAAGCTGTTCCTGCTGCAGCTCCGTGTTTCTCTGGAACATTAACACTGTAAGATGCAGACGTACGGGAATAAATGCATGCAGGTGACTGGATCAGATGTAAAAGCTGTTCCTGCTGCAGCTCCGTGTTTCTCTGGAACATTAAGGCTGTAAGATGCAGACGTACGGGAATAAATGCATGCAGGTGACTGGATCAGATGTAAAAGCTGTTCCTGCTGCAGCTCCGTGTTTCTCTGGAACATTAAGGCTGTAAGATGCAGACGTACGGGAATAAATGCATGCAGGTGACTGGATCACATGTAAAGCTGTTCCTGCTGCAGCTCCGTGTTTCTCTGGAACATTAAGGCTGTAAGATGCAGACGTACGGGAATAAATGCATGCAGGTGACTGGATCAGATGTAAAGCTGTTCCTGCTGCAGCTCCGTGTTTCTCTGGAACATTAACACTGTAAGATGCAGACGTACGGGAATAAATGCATGCAGGTGACTGGATCAGATGTAAAAGCTGTTCCTGCTGCAGCTCCGTGTTTCTCTGGAACATTAACGCTGTAAGATGCAGACGTACGGGAATAAATGCATGCAGGTGACTGGATCAGATGTAAAGCTGTTCCTGCTGCAGCTCCGTGTTTCTCTGGAACATTAACACTGTAAGATGCAGACGTACGGGAATAAATGCATGCAGGTGACTGGATCAGATGTAAAAGCTGTTCCTGCTGCAGCTCCGTGTTTCTCTGGAACATTAACGCTGTAAGATGCAGACGTACGGGAATAAATGCATGCAGGTGACTGGATCAGATGTAAAGCTGTTCCTGCTGCAGCTCCGTGTTTCTCTGGAACATTAACGCTGTAAGATGCAGACGTACGGGAATAAATGCATGCAGGTGAGTGGATCAGATGTAAAAGCTGTTCCTGCTGCAGCTCCGTGTTTCTCTGGAACATTAACGCTGTAAGATGCAGACGTACGGGAATAAATGCATGCAGGTGACTGGATCAGATGTAAAGCTGTTCCTGCTGCAGCTCCGTGTTTCTCTGGAACATTAACGCTGTAAGATGCAGACGTACGGGAATAAATGCATGCAGGTGACTGGATCACATGTAAAAGCTGTTCCTGCTGCAGCTCCGTGTTTCTCTGGAACATTAACGCTGTAAGATGCAGACGTACGGGAATAAATGCATGCAGGTGACTGGATCAGATGTAAAAGCTGTTCCTGCTGCAGCTCCGTGTTTCTCTGGAACATTAACGCCGTAAGATGCAGACGTACGGGAATAAATGCATGCAGGTGACCTGGATCAGATGTAAAAGCTGTTCCTGCTGCAGCTCCGTGTTTCTCTGGAACATTAAGGCTGTAAGATGCAGACGTACGGGAATAAATGCATGCAGGTGACTGGATCAGATGTAAGCTGTTCCTGCTGCAGCTCCGTGTTTCTCTGGAACATTAACGCTGTAAGATGCAGACGTACGGGAATAAATGCATGCAGGTGAGTGGATCAGATGTAAAGCTGTTCCTGCTGCAGCTCCGTGTTTCTCTGGAACATTAAGGCTGTAAGATGTAGACGTACGGGAATAAATGCATGCAGGTGACTGGATCAGATGTAAAGCTGTTCCTGCTGCAGCTCCGTGTTTCTCTGGAACATTAACGCTGTAAGACGCAGACGTACGGGAATAAATGCATGCAGGTGGAGTGGATCAGATGCAAAGCTGTTTCTGCTGCAGCTCCGTGTTTCTCTGGAACATTAACGCTGTAAGATGCAGACGTACGGGAATAAATGCATGCAGGTGACTGGATCAGATGTAAAAGCTGTTCTGCTGCAGCTCCGGTGTTTCTCTGGAACATTAAGGCTGTAAGATGCAGACGTACGGGAATAAATGCATGCAGGTGACTGGATCAGATGTAAAAGCTGTTCCTGCTGCAGCTCCGTGTTTCTCTGGAACATTAAGGCTGTAAGATGCAGACGTACGGGAATAAATGCATGCAGGTGACTGGATCAGATGTAAAAGCTGTTCCTGCTGCAGCTCCGTGTTTCTCTGGAACATTAACGCTGTAAGACGCAGACGTACGGGAATAAATGCATGCAGGTGACTGGATCAGATGTAAAGCTGTTCCTGCTGCAGCTCCGTGTTTCTCTGGAACATTAACGCTGTAAGATGCAGACGTACGGGAATAAATGCATGCAGGTGACTGGATCAGATGTAAAAGCTGTTCCTGCTGCAGCTCCGTGTTTCTCTGGAACATTAAGGCTGTAAGATGCAGACGTACGGGAATAAATGCATGCAGGTGACTGGATCAGATGTAAAAGCTGTTCCTGCTGCAGCTCCGTGTTTCTCTGGAACATTAAGGCTGTAAGACGCAGACGTACGGGAATAAATGCATGCAGGTGACTGGATCAGATGTAAAGCTGTTCCTGCTGCAGCTCCGTGTTTCTCTGGAACATTAAGGCTGTAAGATGCAGACGTACGGGAATAAATGCATGCAGGTGACTGGATCAGATGTAAAGCTGTTCCTGCTGCAGCCCGTGTTTCTCTGGAACATTAACGCTGTAAGACGCAGACGTACGGGAATAAATGCATGCAGGTGACTGGATCAGATGTAAAAGCTGTTCCTGCTGCAGCTCCGTGTTTCTCTGGAACATTAACGCTGTAAGATGCAGACGTACGGGAATAAATGCATGCAGGTGACTGGATCAGATGTAAAAGCTGTTCCTGCTGCAGCTCCGTGTTTCTCTGGAACATTAACGCTGTAAGATGCAGACGTACGGGAATAAATGCATGCAGGTGACTGGATCAGATGTAAAGCTGTTCCTGCTGCAGCTCCGTGTTTCTCTGGAACATTAAGGCTGTAAGATGCAGACGTACGGGAATAAATGCATGCAGGTGACTGGATCAGATGTAAAAGCTGTTCCTGCTGCAGCTCCGTGTTTCTCTGGAACATTAACACTGTAAGATGCAGACGTACGGGAATAAATGCATGCAGGTGAGTGGATCAGATGTAAAAGCTGTTCCTGCTGCAGCTCCGTGTTTCTCTGGAACATTAATGCTGTAAGATGCAGACGTACGGGAATAAATGCATGCAGGTGAGTGGATCAGATGTAAAAGCTGTTCCTGCTGCAGCTCCGTGTTTCTCTGGAACATTAACGCTGTAAGATGCAGACGTACGGGAATAAATGCATGCAGGTGACTGGATCAGATGTAAAAGCTGTTCCTGCTGCAGCTCCGTGTTTCTCTGGAACATTAACGCTGTAAGATGCAGACGTACGGGAATAAATGCATGCAGGTGACTGGATCAGATGTAAAAGCTGTTCCTGCTGCAGCTCCGTGTTTCTCTGGAACATTAACGCTGTAAGATGCAGACGTACGGGAATAAATGCATGCAGGTGACTGGATCAGATGTAAAAGCTGTTCCTGCTGCAGCTCCGTGTTTCTCTGGAACATTAACGCTGTAAGATGCAGACGTACGGGAATAAATGCATGCAGGTGACTGGATCAGATGTAAAAGCTGTTCCTGCTGCAGCTCCGTGTTTCTCTGGAACATTAAGGCTGTAAGATGCAGACGTACGGGAATAAATGCATGCAGGTGACTGGATCAGATGTAAAAGCTGTTCCTGCTGCAGCTCCGTGTTTCTCTGGAACATTAACGCCGTAAGATGCAGACGTACGGGAATAAATGCATGCAGGTGACTGGATCAGATGTAAAGCTGTTCCTGCTGCAGCTCCGTGTTTCTCTGGAACATTAAGGCTGTAAGATGCAGACGTGCCAGGGAATAAATGCATGCAGGTGACTGGATCAGATGTAAAAGCTGTTCCTGCTGCAGCTCCGTGTTTCTCTGAACATTAACGCCGTAAGACGCAGACGTACGGGAATAAATGCATGCAGGTGACTGGATCAGATGTAAAGCTGTTCCTGCTGCAGCTCCGTGTTTCTCTGGAACATTAACGCTGTAAGATGCAGACGTACGGGAATAAATGCATGCAGGTGACTGGATCAGATGTAAAGCTGTTCCTGCTGCAGCTCCGTGTTTCTCTGGAACATTAACGCCGTAAGATGCAGACGTACGGGAATAAATGCATGCAGGTGACTGGATCAGATGTAAAGCTGTTCCTGCTGCAGCTCCGTGTTTCTCTGGAACATTAACGCTGTAAGATGCAGACGTACGGGAATAAATGCATGCAGGTGACTGGATCAGATGTAAAGCTGTTCCTGCTGCAGCTCCGTGGCTCTCTGAACATTAACGCCGTAAGATGCAGACGTACGGGAATAAATGCATGCAGGTGACTGGATCAGATGTAAAAGCTGTTCCTGCTGCAGCTCCGTGTTTCTGGAACATTAACACTGTAAGATGCAGACGTACGGGAATAAATGCATGCAGGTGACTGGATCAGATGTAAAAGCTGTTCCTGCTGCAGCTCCGTGTTTCTCTGGAACATTAACGCTGTAAGATGCAGACGTACGGGAATAAATGCATGCAGGTGACTGGATCAGATGTAAAAGCTGTTCCTGCTGCAGCTCCGTGTTTCTCTGGAACATTAACGCCGTAAGATGCAGACGTACGGGAATAAATGCATGCAGGTGACTGGATCAGATGTAAAAGCTGTTCCTGCTGCAGCTCCGTGTTTCTCTGGAACATTAACGCTGTAAGATGCAGACGTACGGGAATAAATGCATGCAGGTGACTGGATCAGATGGAAGCTGTTCCTGCTGCAGCTCCGTGTTTCTCTGGAACATTAACGCTGTAAGATGCAGACGTACGGGAATAAATGCATGCAGGTGACTGGATCAGATGTAAAGCTGTTCCTGCTGCAGCTCCGTGTTTCTCTGGAACATTAACGCTGTAAGATGCAGACGTACGGGAATAAATGCATGCAGGTGACTGGATCAGATGTAAAGCTGTTCCTGCTGCAGCTCCCGTGTTTCTCTGGAACATTAACGCTGTAAGACGCAGACGTACGGGAATAAATGCATGCAGGTGACTGGATCAGATGTAAAAGCTGTTCCTGCTGCACGCCCGTGTTTCTCTGGAACATTAACGCTGTAAGACGCAGACGTACGGGAATAAATGCATGCAGGTGACTGGATCAGATGTAAAGCTGTTCCTGCTGCAGCTCCGTGTTTCTCTGGAACATTAACGCTGTAAGACGCAGACGTACGGGAATAAATGCATGCAGGTGAGTGGATCAGATGTAAAAGCTGTTCCTGCTGCAGGCTCCGTGTTTCTCTGGAACATTAACGCTGTAAGATGCAGACGTACGGGAATAAATGCATGCAGGTGAGTGGATCAGATGTAAAAGCTGTTCCTGCTGCAGCTCCGTGTTTGGAACATTAACGCTGTAAGATGCAGACGACGGGAATAAATGCATGCAGGTGACTGGATCAGATGTAAAGCTGTTCCTGCTGCAGCTCCGTGTTTCTCTGGAACATTAAGGCTGTAAGATGCAGACGTACGGGAATAAATGCATGCAGGTGACTGGATCAGATGTAAAAGCTGTTCCTGCTGCAGCTCCGTGTTTCTCTGGAACATTAACGCTGTAAGATGCAGACGTACGGGAATAAATGCATGCAGGTGACTGGATCAGATGTAAAGCTGTTCCTGCTGCAGCTCCGTGTTTCTCTTGGAACATTAACGCTGTAAGATGCAGACGTACGGGAATAAATGCATGCAGGTGACTGGATCAGATGTAAAGCTGTTCCTGCTGCAGCTCCGTGTTTCTCTGGAACATTAAGGCTGTAAGATGCAGACGTACGGGAATAAATGCATGCAGGTGAGTGGATCAGATGTAAAAGCTGTTCCTGCTGCAGCTCCGTGTTTCTCTGGAACATTAACGCTGTAAGATGCAGACGTACGGGAATAAATGCATGCAGGTGACTGGATCAGATGTAAAGCTGTTCCTGCTGCAGCTTCGTGTTTCTCTGGAACATTAACGCTGTAAGATGCAGACGTACGGGAATAAATGCATGCAGGTGACTGGATCAGATGTAAAGCTGTTCCTGCTGCAGCTCCGTGTTTCTCTGGAACATTAAGGCCTTCACACACCTACTCAGAATATTTCGTCCGAAAGATTCGCACGGCAAAAGCTTGAATCAAATTAACATCAAGTCAACGGGAGCGTTCACATCAGTGACAAAATTCCGTCTTGCGATTTTGCGACGTTTAATTTTTTTCAAACTGAGGTCCATTTTTTTAATGTTCGCATCCGACAGATTCACAATCCACCAATCAGAGACGGCGCTCTGACGTCACAGAGCTGGTCGCTGCTACTGCATCATTATGGATCAGCTGTTTTCACCTTTTTGTCGCAGCTCTCTTGTTTGGCAAATGGGGGTTGGGGGGGGGGGGGTGTCACAGCTGAAGCAGCAGTGTTTTCCCTACATTTTGTAGCCATTTGAGGTTATCAGCTACAGGTGTTGTATTTAAAATCCCCATCTGGCGTCTCCATGGTGAGATCAGCTGTTTCCAGCATCCAGGAGTTTCCCTGCAGCCGCCCCCCCCTAATCACTGCTGCACGTGTTTTTGCATCTTCGTAATTTTGTGTCGGAGCAGGTGTGTACAGACAAATGTGTCGATATTTCTCCCCCGAATTATTCACTATTTGGTGCCGTTTATTCGCATCGGTCCCGGTGTGGAAAGGCCTGCAGGCTGTCGTAGACTCACGAGTCTTCCAGGCAGATTTATTCCATCTCTGAGGTGAGAGGAGATCTGGACCCGAAAGCCGGGTCAGAGGTCACATCCCGGACAGACCCCCCCGGTCCAGATCTGCTGCTGACACCCCCGTCTGAACAAACAGCAGCACCTCAGCGCCACATCTGGCCGGCATTTACACCCAATCTCCACAAACAAACACCACGCTCATCCAGATCAACGGCTGATGAGAGGAGCCGTGACCGGGTCAGGACGGAGCTGACGGAGCTGATGGAGCTCTTCCTGATGGAGCTCCATCAGCTCCATCAGCTCCGTCAGCTCCGTCAGGAAGAGCTTGCATGAAACTGGCTGTGCATGTTCGTATCATCAGTCTGAGCTGATTCCTGGAGGATGGCTATGGTTGGACAAAGTGGGCGTGGCTTATTAGCGTGGCACATCCCCATTTCCATTACATCATTAAAAATCCCCCATTAGAAAGCTTAAAATGATGGAGATATTCCTTGAATCGTGCTGAATGCTTGAATCCAGCAGCTTTCACCCTGAATTGATTTTACATGCCATGTTTTTGCCGAAATATGCAAATTTACTCAACACAAGGATTTCCATAACAGATTATTCTATTAACACCAATCTTGCTACAGTTAATCTTATGAGTCCCAGGAAGTTTGGTAAAGATTCCCAAAAGCATTATTATTTAAGATTTCATTATAATGTGTGTTTTGATGCAAGTCAAACTTAAACATTTTTAATTCTGCAAATATCAATGTTGTCTAAAGTTATTTAGGATAAAACGTCCTAATGATGAAGATAAGAAGTTATTATCAGGTAAAAATGAACTTTTCATCTCAAACCTGGGGTGGCGGGCTGTCTTCAGTCGTGGCCCCCACCCTCTGGAACCCCTCCCACAGAATGTGTGACACCAGTGACCCCGCCACCTTCAAATCTCAGCTCAGTATCACCTATTTCCATCTGCTTTTGCTAAATCCTCATCACCGTTTTTAACTCGTTATTCGTTCTTGTGCTGCCTTATTTTGGTTTATTCTGCATTTCCCTCTATTTACCTTCCTTTCATCTGAACTGTAAAGCTGCTTTGAGATCTTTTAAAAGCACTATATAAATTAAATGTATTATTACTTTATATATCACAATGACTTTAATTTGATTTATACATATTTTGTCATTTATAATTTTATACAATTCATTTTTTTACATCCATTCCAGCCACTTATAGGAGAAAATGATATCACAATTGTAGCTTTTTACCTCACAATGACTTTTTAATTTATTTATAAATATTTTATTTTTACATTTGATTTATATTTCTGTCTGTTTTTTTTTTCAATTATTTTTTACACCCATTCCTTCCACTCATAAGTGAAACTGATCTCATAATTATTGGTTTTGTACGGTGGCCGGGAAGTGCAAAACATTAATACATTTACCTGAAACACTTTTGCAAGTTCAACAAAACACTTATACAAGTTCAACAAAACAGGAATGCAGGTTAAAAAAAACACAAATGCAAGTTAAAAAACACTTGCATTCGTGTTTTGTTGAACTTGTACAAGTGTTTTTTTAACTTGCATTCGTGTTTTTTTAACTTGCATTCGTGTTTTTTTAACTTGCATTCGTGTTTTTTTAACCTGCATTCGTGTTTTGTTGAACTTGTACAAGTTAAAAACACGAATGCAAGTTAAAAACACACGAATGCAAATTAAAAAACACTTATACAAGTTCAACAAAACACGAATGCAGGTTAAAAAAACACGAATGCAAGTTAAAAAACACGAATGCAAGTTAAAAAACACGAATGCAAGTTAAAAACACTTGTACAAGTTCATCAAAACACGAATGCAAGTTAAAAAAAAACACGAATGCAAGTTCAACAAAACACTTATACAAGTTCAACAAAACACGAATGCAAGTAAAAAAACACTTATACAAGTTCAACAAAACACGAATGCAAGTTAAAAAAAAACTTATGCAAGTTCAACAAAACACGAATGCAAGTTAAAAAACACGAATACAAGTTCAACAAAACACGAATGCAAGTTGAAAAAAACACTTATACAAGTTCAACAAAACACGAATGCAAGTTAAAAGACACTTATACAAGTTCAACAAAACACGAATGCAAGTTAAAAAACACTTAGTATAAGTTCAACAAAACACGAATGCAAGTTAAAAAAACACTTATACAAGTTCAACAAAACACGAAGTTAAAAAACACTTATACAAGTTCAACAACAAACACGAATGCAAGTTAAGAAACACTTATATAAGTTCAACAAAACACGAATGCAGTTAAAAACACTTATACAAGTTCAACAAAACACGAATGCAAGTTAAAAAAACACTTATACAAGTTCAACAAAACACGAATGCAAGTTAAAAAAAACACATACTTTATATATATATATATATATATATATATCTCTTTACTCTATACCTTAAAAGTCTTCCAGTAATTTTTTAAATCATTAGATTGAAAAACTAGAAAATAAGGGGATTTATCTATTTATTTTGCCAGATCATTTTGTGGATGTAATATTTTTGTAGGATAATGATCAAATGATCTCTTTCTGCCTGTGGTAATATGAGTAAACTTTTTTTTTTTTTTTTTTTTTTTTTTTTTTTTTTTTTTTTTTTTTTTTTTTTTTTTTTTTTTTTTTTTTTTTTTTTTCTTTTTTTTTTTTTTTTTTTTTTTTTTTTTTTTTTTTTTTTTTTTTTTTTTCTTCTTTTTTTTTTTTTTTTTTTTTTTTTCCCTCCTTTTCTTTTCCTCCTCTTTTTTTCCCCTCTCCTTTCTTTTTTTTTTTTTTTTTTTTTTTTTTTCCGAGAATTAAATTTCTGTTATGATGTGATTTTGATCACCGATTGATACCGATTACTCATATTACCACAGGCAGAAAGAGACTGTTTTTCCTGAAATGAGAAATAGGCCTACATATCTAAATTTTATCATTATCAAATATGACATCCAATCACCAATCACTTCCAGGTCGTGTCTTCGTATAAGTGTTTTTTTAACTTGCATTCGTGTTTTGTTGAACTTGTATAAGTGTTTTTTAACTTGCATTCGTGTTTTGTTGAACTTGTATAAGTGTTTTTTTTAACTTCGTGTTTTGTTGAACTTGTATAAGTGTTTTTTTTTTAACTTCGTGTTTTGTTGAACTTGTATAAGTGTTTTTTAACTTGCATTCGTGTTTTGTTGAACTTGTATAAGTGTTTTTTAACTTGCATTCGTGTTTTGTTGAACTTGTATAAGTGTTTTTTAACTTGCATTCGTGTTTTGTTGAACTTGTATAAGTGTTTTTTAACTAGCATTCGTGTTTTGTTGAACTTGCATTCGTGTTTTGTTGAACTTGTACAAGTGTTTTTTAACTTGCATTCGTGTTTTGTTGAACTTGTATAAGTGTTTTTTAACTTGCATTCGTGTTTTGTTGAACTTGTATAAGTGTTTTTTTAACTTGCATTCGTGTTTTGTTGAACTTGTATAAGTGTTTTTTAACTTGCATTCGTGTTTTGTTGAACTTGTATAAGTGTTTTGTTGAACTTGCATCCGTGTTTTTTTAACTTGCATTCGAGTTTTCTTAACTTGCATTCGTGTTTTTTTGAACTTGTATAAGTGTTTTTTAATTTGCATTCGTGTTTCGTTTAACTTGTATAAGTGGTTTTTTTAACTTGCATTCGTGTTTTGTTGAACTTGTATAAGTGTTTTTTTTAACTTGCATTCGTGTTTTGTTGAACTTGTATAAGTGTTTTGTTGAACTTGCATTCGTGTTTTTTTAACTTGCATTCGTGTTTTTTAACTTACATTCGTGTTTTGTTGAACTTGTATAAGTGTTTTTTTTTAACTTGCATTCGTGTTTTGTTGAACTTGTATAAGTGTTTTGTTAAACTTGCAAAAGTGCTTCAGGTAAATGTATTAATGTTTTGCACTTCCCGGCCACCGTAGTTTTGATCTCACAACTTTTAAAAGTGTTTATGAATATCTTTACTATTATTGCTTTTTATATCACAATGATTTCATTTTATATATTGTGATTTACAAATATATTTAATTTGTATTTAATTATTTGGTCTATTTTCATGAATCTACCATGTTAATTTAATTATTGTTTAAAAAAGTTAAAGTCATCTGATAAAATCCTTATTTTGAGGCCAGACTAGGCCGGCTCCGTTTCCGTGCTGATGCAGCGGATTAAAGGAAAGCTGGAGACGAATGAGGAGGAAACGGGCTGAGGATGTTTAGCAGGACTCAGCAGAAAGGAGGAGAGAAAACAGGGTTGTCATCAGCGGTCCTGTGGTGGCATTCCAGTCCGGATGTGGCGGCGTTCCTCCCTCTCGCCATTTCGTACGCATTAATTCCCGCCCGTCTCCGACTGCTGATGCAAATGTGTCTGTTTTGGTCTGCTGGCGGCGTACATTAGCCAGCGGCGTACATTAGCCAGCCTTACCTGCTGGCGGCGTACGTTAGCCAGCCTTACTCTGCTGGCGGCGTACATTAGCCAGCCTTACTCTGCTGGCGGCGTACGTTAGCCAGCCTTACCTGCGGTATGCAGTCTGTGTCGGCAAACATGGACTTGAATCTGTCTTCCATGCTGATGTGGTACAGAATGCACATGCTGAGCTGTCTCTGGCCCTCGTCAGCTGCAACACAAACAGAGAAGGAGGAGGGAAGTCGGAGCATGAATGACCGGCTGTGATGCCAACGACCACATCTAGCAGGGCTGCCTGTTTTTACACATATTAATGGGCCAAAGGGCCTTTTTTAGAACGACTCCTGTCGGGGGTCAGTTGGCATCCAGACCAGAATCAGGAGCCGTCGGCTGCAGTTTGTCAAAGTTCCCGAGACCCGGACAGGTAGCAACGAGCCGGGGGGGGGGGGGGAGGTAGCAGCGAGACGGGGGGGGTAACCTAAATATAAACTTAAACACTGACGTTGAGGGTGGAGAAACGCTCCATCCCTGATCCAGAAACATCACAGACACACTTGTAAATGATGACATCATCCTCAGAAAAGAAACCATCAACACAAAACAGTCAGCATCAGAATCTTTAATCCCAGTCAGCATCAGAACCTTTAATCCCAGTCAGCATCTAGAACCTTTAATCCCAGTCAGCATCAGAACCTTTTAATCCGGGTCAGCATCTAGAACCTTTAATCCCAGTCAGCATCAGAACCTTTAATCCCAGTCAGCATCTAGAACCTTTAATCCCAGTCAGCATCATTTAGAACCTTTAATCCCAGTCAGCATCTAGAACCTTTAATCCCAGTCAGCATCTAGAACCTTTAATCCCAGTCAGCATCAGAACATTTGATCCCAGTCAGCATCCAGAACCTTTAATCCCAGTCAGCATCAGAACATTTAATCCCCGTCAGCATCCAGAACCTTTAATCCCAGTCAGCATCAGAACATTTAATCCCAGTCAGCATCCAGAACCTTTAATCCCAGTCAGCACCAGAACCTTTAATCCCAGTCAGCATCTAGAACCTTTAATCCCAGTCAGCATCATTTAGAACCTTTAATCCCAGTCAGCATCTAGAACCTTTAATCCCAGTCAGCATTAGAACCTTTAATCCCAGTCAGCATCAGAACCTTTAATCCCAGTCAGCATCTAGAACCTTTAATCCCAGTCAGCATCAGAACCTTTTAATCCGGGTCAGCATCTAGAACCTTTAATCCCAGTCAGCATCAGAACCTTTAATCCCAGTCAGCATCTAGAACCTTTAATCCCAGTCAGCATCCAGAACCTTTAATCCCAGTCAGCATCTAGAACCTTTAATCCCAGTCAGCATCAGAACATTTAATCCCAGTCAGCATCCAGAACCTTTAATCCCAGTCAGCATCAGAACATTTAATCCCAGTCAGCATCCAGAACCTTTAATCCGAGTCAGCACCAGAACCTTTAATCCCAGTCAGCATCTTGAACCTTTAATCCCAGCCAGCATCAGAACCTTTAATCCCAGTCAGCATCAGAACCTTTAATCCCAGTCAGCATCAGAACCTTTAAACCCAGTCAGCATCAGAACCTTTAATTCCAGTCAGCATCATTTAGAACCTTTAATCCCAGTCAGCATTAGAACCTTTAATCCCAGTCAGCATCAGAACCTTTAATCCCAGTCAGCATCATTTAGAACCTTTAATCCCAGTCAGCATTAGAACCTTTAATCCCAGTCAGCATCAGAACCTTTAATCCCAGTCAGCATCTAGAACCTTTAATCCCAGTCAGCATCAGAACCTTTTAATCCGGGTCAGCATCTAGAACCTTTAATCCCAGTCAGCATCAGAACCTTTAATCCCAGTCAGCATCTAGAACCTTTAATCCCAGTCAGCATCTAGAACCTTTAATCCCAGTCAGCATCAGAACCTTTAATCCCAGTCAGCATCCAAAACCTTTAATCCCAGTCAGCATCTAGAACCTTTAATCCCAGTCAGCATCCAGAACCTTTAATCTCAGTCAGCATCTAGAACCTTTAATCCCAGTCAGCATCCAGAACCTTTAATCCCAGTCAGCATCAAAACATTTAATCCCAGTCAGCATCCAGAACCTTTAATCCCAGTCAGCATCTAGAACCTTTAATCCCAGTCAGCATCAAAACATTTAATCCCAGTCAGCATCCAGAACCTTTAATCCCAGTCAGAATCAGAACCTTTAATCCCAGTCAGCATCAGAACCTTTAATCCCAGTCAGCATCAGAACCTTTAATCCCAGTCAGCATCAGAACCTTTAAACCCAGTCAGTATCAGCACCTTTAATCCCAGTCAGCATCAGAACCTTTAATCCCAGTCAGCATCATTTAGAACCTTTAATCCCAGTCAGCATCTAGAACCTTTAATCCCAGTCAGCATTAGAACCTTTAATCCCAGTCAGCATCTAGAACCTTTAAACCCAGTCAGCATCAGAACCTTTAATCCCAGTCAGCATCAGAACCTTTAAACCCAGTCAGTATCAGAACCTTTAATCCCAGTCAGCATCAGAACCTTTAATCCCAGTCAGCATCATTTAGAACCTTTAATCCCAGTCAGCATCTAGAACCTTTAATCCCAGTCAGCATTAGAACCTTTAATCCCAGTCAGCATCTAGAACCTTTAATCCCAGTCAGCATCAGAACCTTTAATCCCAGTCAGCATCTAGAACCTTTAATCCCAGTCAGCATCAGAACCTTTTAATCTGGGTCAGCATCAGAACCTTTAATCCCAGTCAGCATCAGAACCTTTAATCCCAGTCAGCATCCAGAACCTTTAATCCCAGTCAGCATCAGAACCTTTTAATCCCAGTCAGCATCTAGAACCTTTAATCCCAGTCAGCATCAGAACCTTTAATCCCAGTCAGCATCTAGAACCTTTAATCCCAGTCAGCATCAGAACATTTGATCCCAGTCAGCATCCAGAACCTTTAATCCCAGTCAGCATCAGAACATTTAATCCCAGTCAGCATCCAGAACCTTTAATCCCAGTCAGCATCAGAACATTTAATCCCAGTCAGCATCCAGAACCTTTAATCCCAGTCAGCACCTAGAACCTTTAATCCCAGTCAGCATCTAGAACCTTTAATCCCAGTCAGCATAATTTAGAACCTTTAATCCCAGTCAGCATCTAGAACCTTTAATCCCAGTCAGCATTCAGAACCTTTAATCCCAGTCAGCATCAGAACCTTTAATCCCAGTCAGCATCTAGAACCTTTAATCCCAGTCAGCATCAGAACCTTTTAATCCGGGTCAGCATCTAGAACCTTTAATCCCAGTCAGCATCAGAACCTTTAATCCCAGTCAGCATCTAGAACCTTTAATCCCAGTCAGCATCCAGAACCTTTAATCCCAGTCAGCATCTAGAACCTTTAATCCCAGTCAGCATCCAGAACCTTTAATCCCAGTCAGCATCAGAACATTTAATCCCAGTCAGCATCCAGAACCTTTAATCCCAGTCAGCACCAGAACCTTTAATCCCAGTCAGCATTAGAACCTTTAATCCCAGCCAGCATCAGAACCTTTAATCCCAGTAAGCATCAGAACCTTTAAAACCAGTCAGTATCAGAACCTTTAATCCCAGTCAGCATCATTTAGAACCTTTAATCCCAGTCAGCATTAGAACCTTTAATCCCAGTCAGCATCATTTAGAACCTTTAATCCCAGTCAGCATCAACCTTTAGAAATCCCAGTCAGCATCAGAACCTTTAATCCCAGTCAGCATCAGAACCTTTAATCCCAGTCAGCATCAGAACCTTTAATCCCAGTCAGCATCAGAACCTTTAATCCCAGTCAGCATCAGAACCTTTAATCCCAGTCAGCATCATTTAGAACCTTTAATCCCAGTCAGCATTAGAACCTTTAATCCCAGTCAGCATCATTTAGAACCTTTAATCCCAGTCAGCATTAGAACCTTTAATCCCAGTCAGCATCATTTAGAACCTTTAATCCCAGTCAGCATCATTTAGAACCTTTAATCCCAGTCAGCATTAGAACCTTTAATCCCAGTCAGCATCAGAACCTTTAATTTGACCTTTGAGGCCCGGTGAGGCCCGGTGAGGCCCGGTGAGGCCCCGTGAGGCTCGGTGAGGCTCGGTTAGGCCCGGTGAGGCCCCGTGAGGCCCCGTGAGGCTCGGTTAGGCCCGGTGAGGCTCGGTGAGGCCCGGTGAGGCCCGGTGAGGCTTGGTGCAGCCCCCCCCCCCCCCCCCCCCCCCCCCCCCCCCCCCCCCCCCCCCCCCCCCCCCCCCCCCCCCCCCCCCCCCCCCCCCCCCCCCCCCCCCCCCGGTGAGACCCGGTGAGGCCCGGCTAGGCCCGTCTCAGCGGTCCGTAGAACCGGACTCCCCCGTCCCTGCAGCGCTGCTGCTTATCAAAGCTCTGCTGCAGCCTGACGGAGATAAAGTCTGAATGGATTGAGTGTGAGACTGTCGGTGAGTCCAGGACCTTTATGAGTTTGACCTGCGACCCGAGCCGGGGCGCCGGAGGCCGGGGAGGAGGAGCCGGCCGGGGAATTAACAGAGTTCAGCCCAGAGTCTGACCCGCAGAGTTTTCATTAAGGGAAGTGTTAAGAGAGAGGCTCTTCACTGGACCAGAACCACTGACAGACCCCTGCTAATGCCCACCAGCCCGGCCCAGCCCGGCCCGGCCTGATCGGCCAGGATTGGATCCAGATGTGGAGGGAGGGGGAGATGAGGGGGGGCTTCCAGCTTTAATTGGGAAAACAGGAGGAAGCATCAGTTTTACTGGTGCGGCTCCTTCAGCCGCTGACCGGAGCATGTGCTTCTCATTAGCATCCTCTTCACTGCAAAAACTCACATCTCAGCAAAATATCGCATCACACTTAGAGGAATAGTACACGCACTCAATGATGGTCCATCTTCTACTCACTCTGGGGGTGGGAAAAAATATCGATACAGTGAAATATTGCAATATTTTCATATGCTGATATCATACTGACATTGAAAAACATGGTATCGATCTATTATATGAACACGATCACACGATATTTCATCGTTCTGTTACCAAATCTTGAGGGAATTCATGAAATATCTTGAGATTTTGTAACAGAACGATGAAACCTCACAAGATTTTGTAAGTAAAATAGATAGATACTGCATTTTTAAATATCAATTTGATATTGGCATATGAAAATATCGCCATATTTTTAGAGTATCAAAATTTTTTCCACTTCATTTTTCAAAGTATCGGAAACAGAAAACAGAACTGCATTTTGCAATGACTGCTTATTTTTTTTCAGCTTTAATATCGGTATCAATATCAGTTAACTCCACATCAGTTTTAAAATATCGGCATATGGGATATCAGCCAAAATTCGAATCTCGTGCAAGCCTAGTTTTTGCAGTGTCCCTCCAGCAGCACCTTCGTCCCTCACCCGCCTCAGACTGGACGACTCCCTCGCTCCGCTCTCAGAACATGGAGGATCCTTTACGGGCGAAGGGGGGGCGGGTGGAGGGGGCCGTTAAACTTAACTAGACTGTTCAAGGGCAGTTAGTGGGAGAGCGAAACTCCAATTACACCCCCGTCTGATGTAAACCACCTAACCTCGGTAAAATTCCCGCCGCACACACGGAGGCGCGGCTGCTGCTGCAGATTCTGGATGAACCAGCTGGGTTTGGTCTTCGGTCACATCGCGCCACATGACAGGCGCCGATACTTTTACAGGCCGTCCCTGCAGACACGCCGGGCGGATCGTTCCTTTCTGCATTTTTAAGAGCGTCAACAGAAGCCAACATGGTGATTGTTGGTGGAGACGGACGAGTTTGTGTCCGACTGAGGAATTCAAAGCTCGTAAATTTAGATGCAGACGATCAGAAACATGCAGCTCATCATCATCATCATCATCACAGCACAGAGGGATAAAAACACAGACAGCTCAGTTATTTCCACTGATGAAAAATTCATCTTTTTAGCAACTAAATAATCAACTTTTCAACTTTTCTCAGCCTAAATATTTAAAATATTTTCTGATCTGATTTTTGAGTTTAACACAAAACATCTTGATCAGGAATAAAATGAAGCAGAATTAGAAATCCCCCCCCCCCATTCTCAGTAGTACTTTATTTCACATACTGCTTAGAGGTCGATTACAAAAATACACTAAACTCACTTAATATCATAAGAGTCTGTATCATATGTAATTCAAAGTCAAGTTATTGTCATTCAACTTCATGTTCATTCAACAACATGACAGAATGAAATCTGAACCCGGGTTCCAAATAAGAAAATAAAAAATGAAAATAAAGAATTTATATACATATATATATACATATATACATATATATATATATATATATATATATATAAAAGACGGGATGTATGATATTGGAATGTTGGCCAGTATCCGATATGCCAATATTTTAAAGCTCATGTGGCTGATAACTGATACCAATATTAAAGCTGAAAAAAATAAGCAGTCATTGCAAACAGCAGCTTTGAAAAATAGCGGTGGGAAAAAATGTTCATACTCAGAAATATTTCAATATCAAATCAATATTTAAAAATGCGGTATCGATCTATTTTACTAACGAAATCTCGTGAGATTTGTAAGAGAACGATGAAATCTTGCGAGATTTCGTCGGTAAAATAGCTCAAAATCACATTTTTAAATATCAATATGAAATCTACATATGAAAATATTGTGATATTTCAGTGTACCGATATTTCTTCCCCACCCCTAGGCTTTAGAAGTTTTAAAGTCTTTAAAAAAGAAGTTTTTGAAGTAGTAGTATTATTATTTATTTATTTTAGACTTTAGAAACAGTGGTGCTGAACGCTTAAAAATCGGTTAAATATCAATGAGGTGGCCGATGTCCGATACTCAGTTTTAAGGCCGATATCAATAGGGGACGGACTATATTGTGCATCCCTACATGATTTACTTTTTAGCTTTAATATCAGTATCGATATCGGTTATGGGCCACATGAGTTTTAAAATATCGGCACATTGGATATCGGCCAAACTCCCATCATGGTGCATCCGTAGATTGCGGCCGTGTGCGAGGAGCAGAATGACGTTTTGTCCTGAATGCTGGTGGGATGTTGCACGTGAGCCCCAGAGCGGCTCCGATCAGACGGAGGCCACGATGACAAGCCCCCGCTTTCATCTCAGGGCTGGGAGTCGGGACCCGGCGGGGTCTGGACGGAGAGAAGGGGGTCTTCTCTCTGCAGAGATACAGCGACGGCTTCCCGCGGCGCGGCAGATGAAAGCGGGGGCCGGCTGGGGGGATGATTGATGACGCTCGGCGCGGCGCGGCGCTCGCACGAGTCCGGGCCCAGCAACAGTGTCACAACTGTGAGCAGCCGTCATATTTCAGTGTTGGGTTATATTATGCGCCCGCCTCGCTTCCTGAACCAGCGACCCCCACCTGCCACTTCCCAAAAATCAGCCCTCCCTAAATCTCTCTAGACCCTGCACGCCCCCGCCCGCTCCTGCAAAAACAACATTTGTGCAAAAGCTCTGGCATGTTATTCCAACGAATACATGATAGTGATTACGCTCGGTTACCCGAGCCTCCCCGGAGACGCTTCAAAGCAGGGATGCACCATGCTGGCCCATGTCCTGATATTTTAAAACTCATGTGGGCGATAACCGATACGGATACCGATATTAAAGCTGAAAAATTATGTAACATTCATTCCTTGTGCAAAATTAGAAAAATGCCTCAACTTATGTAACAAGTCAAACTTGATGACAGCTGTTCAAACTAAACTAATACGTGCGTTATGTCCTAGAACCACCTGCAGTTTATCCTCCCTGAGAAAAAAACAAGATACACAAAAACAGGATATTTGGTTATTTACACAAATAAGCGTATAAACTCGGTTCACACAGAACGTCCCAACAGAAACTGTCAAAAATAGAAAGTCTGTAAAAAAGACGTTTATGAAGAAGTTTTTTTTTTAAACTTTAGAAACAGCGAGCTGATGGGTTAGATATCGGATAAATACTGGTGGGGTGGACGATGTCCGATACTTCGTTTTAACGCCGAACGCCGGGATCCGAACGCCGGGATCCAAACGCCGGGATCCAAACGCCGGGATCCGAACGCCGGGATCCGAACGCCGGGATCCAAACGCCGGGATCCAAACGCCGGGATCCAAACGCCGGGATCCAAACGCCGGGATCCAAACGCCGGGATCCAAACGCCGGGATCCAAACGCGGGATCCAAACGCCGGGATCCAAACGCTGGATGCGGATGCCGGGATCCGCCGGCGAACGCCGAGATCCAACCGCGGGATCCAAACGCGCCGGATCCGAACGCTGGGATCCGAACGCCGATCCGAACGCCGGGATCCGAACGCCGATCCAACGATCCAAACGCCGGGATCCAAACGCCGGGATCCAAACGCCGGGATCCAAACGCCGGGATGCGGATGCTGGGATGCGGATGCTGGGATGCAGATGCCGGGAACCAAAACGCCGGGATCCAAACGCCGGGATCCAAACGCCGGGATCCAAACGCCGGGATCCAAACGCCGGGATGCGGATGCCGGGATCCGAACGCCGAGATCCGAACGCCGGGATCCAAACGCCGGGATCCGAACGCCGGGATCCGAACGCCGGGATCCGAACGCCGGGATCCAAACGCCGGGATCCAAACGCCGGGATCCAAACGCCGGGATCCAAACGCCGGGATGCGGATGCCGGGATCCGAACGCCGGGATGCAGATGCCGGGATCCGATCGCCGGGATCCGATCGCCGGGATCCAAACGCCGGGATGCGGATGCTGGGATGCGGATGCTGGGATGCAGATGCCGGGAACCAAACGCCGGGATGCGGATGCCGGGAACCAAACGCCGGGATGCGGATGCCGGGAACCAAAAGCCGGGATGCGATGCCGGATCCGAACCCCGGGATCCGAACGCCGGGATGCAGATGCCGGGAACCAAACGCCGGGATGCGGATGCCGGGAACCAAACGCTGGGATGCGGATGCCGGGGTCTGGACCCCGGGCGATGCCGGCCCGGATGCGTGCCGCCGCGGTCGCCCGCCCCGCGGCCGCGCGCGGCGGGGCCCCGCCCGGGCGCCGTCGGCCGGGCAGCCGGGCCCCGGGCCGGGCGGGCCGTGTCTACCTGCGACTGGCTAGGTCGGGATCCAGACCCTGGTAGTGGTTCGGTACCTGCATGATCAGCAGTAACGGATGAGGAGGATCGGAGGAAGACGGGGATTACCCAGCAGGGAGGAGAGTCTGGGGAGGAGCCCGGCCTGGAGCATCTGGCTGCGCAGCGATGAGTCGAAGGACAGGTTGAGGAGGAGGCGCAGGGCGGTGCTCAGGAGCTCCTGGTGCTGGCAGGGAACCAGGCGGGCCAGCTTCCCCACGGCCCCCGTCTCAGCCTGGAGGCCACAACACAACAGCCACGTTCAGACCAGCAGGGGGAGGACAAGACGGAGAGGACAGACAACCTGATGTAGACCACAAACGCTGGAAACTTTATTAACATTAACAACAAAAAGCTGTTCAACATCTGATCAGCTGTCATGCTGCTGCTGACCCAACCGGACATGCAGCAGAATGATCCGGGTTCTGGGGAAGATCCGGCTCTTCATCACAGGGAGGGATCAAAATTTTATTCATTAACTTTATATATATATACATATATATATATATATATGTGTGTGTATACATTTGTCTTCTAAATTATTCACACCCTCCAATTAAAGAAAAGGCTAAATTCCCATCAGTAATTCAAATAACAAGAAACTAAAGAAACTATTAATAAATAAAAAAAATTACAGAATTATAATTCAGTGAAATAAAATATTGCTTTTGAATTGTGGTTGGAAATAATAATGAAAAAAACAAACAAACCCATTCCAGACACATCAGAGCACCTTTCCCATGAACATGGACCAACATACCTGTCAGCAGGTGCAGACGTCTGATTGGACGTTACAGAAACACCTGATTGCAGTGATTGAATCAAAGTGTTGCTCAAAAACATTTAAGCTTCAGAGCCCTGTTATGCTTGTTTACTTGTTTTATTTTTTGTTTGTTTTCAATATTTCTGTCTTAGTTGAACATAAATGTCAATAAGTCATGATTTTCATAGAGTTTTTATTTATTACTTTTGTCAATTTCCCCTTATTTCACTTACAGCTGATTTTCTTTCTTTAATTGGAGGGTCTGAATAACTGTATATAAACAAAATTATGTATACAACATATATACATACATGCATTATATACACACATATGTGCACATAATATATATTTTGTATTTATTAATTTGCTCTATATGAATTGTACATAAATTCAGAGGTTAAATTAAGAGGGTTTTTTCAATTCAAGTTTACATAATCATCCTATTTTGTTTTTGGTTTGTATTATATATATATATATATGAACAACAAATCAACAACAACAAAAAAGAGTGAGCTTTTTACAATGTTGAATTTCCCTTCTGGGATGAATAAAGTATTTTTTCATTTTATTTCATACATGTATGTGTGTATGTGTATATATATATAT
>JALJCO010001485.1:0-45000 GCA_023101725.1 Atherinomorus stipes | reverse complement strand
CCAGCTGCTACAGTACAAGTCAAGTTATCACAACATAGACTGATAACTTCCACCACAAGCTTTTGGAGACGTGTTCTACAATTGTAGCTGATATTTTTTACAGTGATGAAGTAAAGACGAAGAAAAGACGAAGCTGCAATGAAACAGTGACAAAACGGCAACATAGCGACGAAGTTACGATGAAACGGCGACAAAATGGCGACGTAGCAGCGATGAAGTGGCGATGAAGCTGCGACGAAGTTACGATGAAACGGCGACAAAATGGCGACGCAGCAGCGATGAAGTGGTGATGAAGCTGCAACGAAGTTACGATGAAACGGCAACAAAATGGCGACGTAGCAGCGATGAAGGGAGAGCTGCAACGAAGTTACGATGAAACGGCGACAAACCTGCAACGTATCGGCGTCGAAACAAAGATGAAGTGGCGTCAAATCAGCAGGGAATCAAAAGGCAATAAAACGTAAATAAAAATAAAAATGTAAGTATTGACTGAGTTTTGTATCTCCTACACCAGACATACATCTGCCTCTTATTGCTTTTTTCATTTTTGGTACCACAAATTTGGAAGTGTCTCTTAACACATATGCCGAAACAATGACGAAGAAGTGACGAAACAGTGACGAAACGGCGAAAAAACGGTGATAAAGCAGTGACGAAACTGTTTCATCACCGTTTTTCCCGTTTCCCCTCTCTCATACTATCTCTCACCACCCCCCCACCACCCCACCACCACCCCACCACCACCCCCCACCACCCCACCCCACCACCCCTCCCCACCATCACCCTCACCTCCACCCCACCACCACCCCACCTCACCCCACCATCACCCCACCACCACCCCACCCTCACCCTCCCCTCCATTCCCCCCCCACCCACCCCCCCTCACCCCCCTCACCCCTCACCCCCCACTCACCTCACCCCCCACCACCCCACCCCACCACTCACCCTCACTCTCACCCCCCCCCCACTCACCCTCCCCCCCCCCCCCCTCACATTCACCCTCACCCCAACCCACCTCACACTACCCTCACCTCACCACCCCCCCCCCCACCACCACCACCCCCCCCCCCCCCACACCACCCCCCCTCACCCCCCCCCCCCCCCCCACCCCCCCCCCCCCCCCATTTCCCTCACTGCTTCATCACTGCTTCGCCGCCATTTCAATGTAGCTTTGCTGCCGTTTTGCCACTGCTTCGTCGCTGCTTCGTCGCTGTTTCGTCACTTCTTCATCACTGCTTCGTCACTGCTTTGGCGCCATTTCAATGTAGCTTTGCTGCCGTTTTGCCACTGCTTCGTCGCTGTTTCGTCACTTCTTCATCACTTCTTCGTCACTGCTTTGGCGCCATTTCAATGTAGCTTTGCCGCTGTTTTGCCACTGCTTTGTCACTGCTTCGGCGCTGCTTCTGCGCTGCTTCGTCACTGCTTCATCACTGTTTCGTCACTGCTTCGTCACTGTTTCGTCACTTCTTCGTCACTGTTTCGTCTCTGCTTCATCACTGCTTCGTCGCTGCTTCGTCGCTGCTTCGTCGCTGTTTCGTCGCTGTTTCGTCACTGCTTCGTCACTGTTTCGTCTCTGCTTCATCACTGCTTCATCACTGCTTCGTCGCCATTTTAATGCAGCTTTGCCGCCGTTTCGTCCCCGCTTTTTTGACGTTATGTCCCTATTTCGTCGCCGTTTCATCGCAGCTTCGTTGCTGTTAGATTGATAAACAGGGCTACTGAACAAACAACAACTCTGTCTAGGAAAACAAATATAATGACATTTTTGGATTTAGTTTATCATAGAATAATGCAATTCATGTATAAAGCTAGATTACAGGCCACATTCCACTTAGCTTCTATAAAGACTGATGGTCGATAACTGGAGAGAAAATGTGGATGAAAAGGAGACGAGAAAAGTCCAGATTATATGTGGATTATTTCTGATGTCAGCCGGGGCTGGCTGCAGGTTTCCCTGTAACATAAAAGAACCTGGCTCACCATGTCGTTCTTGTTCTCCATGAAGATGGAGAGCTTCTTCAGGAAGGAGACCACCACCAGCAGCAGCTCCTGGTCCTCCCGCTCCACCATCTTCACCAGCATGTGCACGATGTTTTTGTTCCTCATCTTCAGCTCGGTGCGGGTGTCCTCGGCCAGATTCAGCAGCAGACACAGAGCCACTGCAGGTGGAGGAAGGCAGACTCAGACTGCTGGTTCTGGGACATGTGAGTCCTGATCTGGAGCTTCGTCTGGGACCCGGGTCCCCCGGTGAGACGGTAACTGTAAAAGCTGTCCAGCATTCCCACATTTCTTTTCCTGCTTCCCTTCATTCCTCGTTATTATTAGCTGGGTTTCCATCACACTTTTTCAAAAAACAAAGGTGATATTTCTTCAATTTTGAAAAAGTACAATTGCGATATGCAGGTATTTCCATTGAATGGTGTAAGCTAGGGATGCACAATATTGGGATTTTGGCCGATATACGATATGCCAATATTTTAAAACTCATGTGGCCAATAACCGATATCGATACCGATGTAAGGCTGGAAAAATAAGCAGTCATTGAGAATAGCAGTTTTGTTATTCGTTTCTGACACTTTGAAAAATAGGGGTGGGAAAAATTTTGATACTTTGAAATATCGCGATATTTTCATATGCCAATATCAAAGCGATACCTAAAAACGCAGGATCTATTTTACTTACAAAGTCTCACAAAATGTCATAAATTCTCCTGAGACTTCTTAACAGAACGATGAAATATCACATGATCTCGTTAGTGAAATAGATTGATACCGCGTTTTAAATTGTTAATATGATATCATATAAAAATATCGCAGAATTTTTGTGAATTCTCATGAGATTTCATAACAGAACGATTAAATGTTGCAAGATCTCATTAGTAAAATAGATACCATGTTTTAAAATGTCAATAGATATCAGCATATGAAAATATTGTGATATTTCAATGTATCGATATTTTTTCCATCCATAGTCTTTGTAAGTTTTAAAGTCTGTAAAAAAGAAGTTTTTTAAGAAAGATTTTTCTTTGTTTTTTTTCTAGATTTTAGAAACAGCGGGCTGATCGGTTAAATATCGGTTGAATATCGGTGCGGTGGCCGATGTCCGATACTAAGTTTTAAGGCCGATCCACCGACTTTCATATAATGGAGTTCACCGGGGTCCGAGCCAAAAAGGTCCATAAAAGTCCACAAAAACTTGTCAATATTCCTCCATACTGCTCGTCCAATGTAATCCACGTGTCCTGAGTGGGTAGCGTCCAGAATTTACAGGAAACCATCATTTAGGAGATTTTTTTATAGCTAAAACAGTAGAACATGTAGCTGCTGCGAAGCGTGTCCATGAGAGTTCACGACACAACGGAAGCCACAGCAGACGATATCGCGGGTTCTCTTTTTCTTTCTTTGTTTTAAATAAATACCCAACCCCTCTTGTGTTTGTCCCGGTTTGTCTGCAGCTCTGTCGCTCTAAGCACAATTTAAACAGCAAATTTCTTCTTCTACGCTTGCATTATCGGCAGAGAAGCGGTCGTGAACTCTCATGGGCGTGCTTTGCAGCAGCGAGGCGTTCGACTGTTTAGTCTATAAACATGCACTAAATGATGTGGTTTCCAGTAAATTCTGGACGCTACCCACTCAGGTATTAATGAACTAAGGTTTCAACAAATATTACTTCGGTTACAAATTTACATAATCTTTTAATTTCATAATTTACATTTTTATAAACTTGATACATCACATGTACATTATATTAAATGTCATATTTCATTACATATTTTATGTTTGTTTATTTTATGTTTCTAGGTACTGCATAAACAAAATTTTATAGGATGTTTATATATGTAGAAATATACATCTTATCTAAAATATATTTGTTTTAAATATTACTATTTCCTGTATATATAAACACAATTTTTAATCATCCTCAGTGCTGCATTTGAAGGCGCTTGGAAATCTGGGAACACTTTTATTTGTGCTGCAGCTCGTGATGAAAAATGCTTCAGAATCGTTGAGGGTAGAAATGAGATCACATGTATGTGTGAATTTAGATCGTGATTTTTTTAATGATTAATTGTGCAGCCCTACTATACACACACACACACACACACACACACATATATATATATACATATACGTAAACACACAGTTGTGTAAAAAAGTTTTTGCCTCCTTCCTGATTTCTTACTTTGCATGTTTGTCACACTTAAATGTTTCAGATCATCAAACAAATTTAAATGTGAGTCAAAGATAACACATAAACACAAAATGCAGTTTTTATATGTAGATGGTTTTTTAGTAAGGGGGAAAAATCCAAACCTCCATGGTCCTGTGTGAAAAAGTGATTTGCCCCCCCCCCCCCAGCAGCAGAACAATGATCCAGAACACACCAGCAAGTCCACCTCTGAATGGCTTAAGAACAACAACATGAAGACTTTGGAGTGGCCTAGTCAAAGCCCCCCACCTGAATCCCATTGAGATGCTGTGGCATGACCTTAAAAAGGCGGTTCATGCTGGAAAAGCCTCCAATGTGGCTGAATTACAACAATTCTGCAAAGATGAGTGGAACAAAATTCCTCCACAGCGCTGTAGAAGACTCACTGCCAGTTATCACAAACGCTTGATGCAGTTGTTGCTGCTAAGGTGGAACAACCAGTTATTAGCTTTAGGGGAAGATCACTTTTTCACACAGGGACATGGAGGTTTGCATTTTCCCCCTTACTAATAAAAACCTTCATTTATAAACTGCATTTTGTGTTTACTTGTGTTATCTTTGTCTAATATTTAAATTTGTTTGATGATCTGAAACATTTAAATGTGACAAACATGCAAAAAAGAAGAAATCAGGAAGAAGAAACACTTTTTCACACAGCTGTAATATATTTTATATATATGATTTATTTCAAACTTTTATTTTTATATGAAATGTTTATATTAATCATTTTTAAACTTAACATTTATTAAATATATCTTATTTTATCACATATTTCTATCAATATTAATTTAACTTACATTTCTTTTTTTGTTTACATATTTTATTTAGTTTAGATATTTACATAATGTCCAATTATAGTGGATCTACAAAAGAAAACGAAACAGCCAAACAAATTAAATTAACTATCCTGAAATAAATAGAAGCTGTAAGCTGTAGCCATCAGAAGAACCTGAATTTGATGCAAGTTTAGTTTTTTTATGTAGACTGGGAAGTAAATCCCCCCCCCCAGGACGTGAGCGGACCAGACCGGCTGGCAGGGAGCGGTACCTCTGAGAAGCTGCTCCTGCTTGCTCAGGAGGCTCTGGTACTTCCGGAAAGACTTCTCGTGTTCCTTCTTCACATTCAGATTCTGGGAAAATTCGTCACGTGACATCAGTCAAGGAAGTCCTACTCGCAGAAAAACACACTGACCAGAGTTTAGCGTCAGCTGGAAAGGATATAGGCCTTCTTCTTCTTCTGCAGCTCGTCCTGCCAGAGGTCAAACCTCTTCAGCTCGTGCTCGATGATGCTCATGCACAGGGCTCCGATCTTGTAGTGCGTGACCAGGCCGTGGAACTGGGAGAAGCTGCGGAGGCAGAGAAAAACACTTCCATTTATCCAGAAGTGGATTTTCAGACTCCAGCTGGGAGCTGTCATTACCACGACCCCGTCCGTCACCCCTGAAGTAGTTTACAAAGTAAACTGTCAAAAGTCAAAACACACTCAGTCAGAGAGCCCGTCCCGGTCCGGCTCATAATCAGCCCGGCTTGAAGCGTTTCACAATCCAAACAGCGGAACAGGGAGATGGAGGCCGGCCAAGAATGACGATCGCTTTTCAGACGCGTAAATCGGCCCTGACAGACGTTTATGTATTATTCTAGCCGGGGCTAATTTTAGTGTTTCCGAAGGCCCGATGAGGAGAGAAACTTCAGGCCGACACGCACACGAGGACGACTGCTGGAGGAGAGGAGGGAGGTGGTGCCGGTAAAACACGGTGGGAAACATCGGAGAAATAAAACACGTGTACGATCTGCATTTCAGGAAGCAGCATTACCACAGCGGGATCTAAATCTTTGTGCAGTGGTGCATCGACCGGAATCACTTTATCTATACAGCACGTTTAAACAAAGTCTCCAAAGTGCTGGACAAAAGTAACATTTCAAGAAAAATGGATAAAATCACAAAAAGAGAATATATAGAAACCTAAACATTAAAAATGAATAAATAAATAAACAAAACAAAATAAAAGAATACAGAGGACCACACAACTCACGCAATGTTAAAAGCCATGGAATAAAAATGTGTCTGACGACTAGAGATGCACCAAACTGGAATTATCTGATATGCCGATATTTAAAAAACTCATGTGGTCGATAACCAATATTGATACCGATAATAAAGTTGAAAAATAAATTATGTAATAATTCCTTGTGCAAAATTTGAAAAATGCCTCACCTTGTGTTAAGTATAACAAGTAAGGCTGTCAGGCGATTGAAAGAAATTAATTTAATTAATTACAGGACTGGTCATTAATTAATCCAGTGAGTTGCATTAATTTGCAGTGTAATTAATTAATCTAATTAATGTGTTAAACTGACAGCCCTAATAACAAGTCAAACTTAATGACAGATGTTCAAACAAAACTAACAGGACATGTGTGTTATATCCTAGAATCACCTGGATTTTCTTCTCCCTGAGGAAAAAAAACAAAACAACAATAATCAATAACGGGGGATATTTGGTTATTTACACAAATGAGCGTATAAACTCTGCTCACACAGAACGTCCTAAAAGAAACTGTCTTTAGAAGTTTGAAAGTCTGTAAAAAATACGTTTTTGGAGAAGAATTTTTTGTTTTTTCAGACTTTAGAAACAGCAGGCTGATGGGTTAAATATCGGTTAAATATCGGTTAAATATCGCTGGGTGGCTGATGTCTGATACTCAGTTTTAAGGCCGATATAGTCCGATACCGATAGGGGCCGATTGTATCATGCATTCCTACTTAAGACGAGATTAAAACACTCTACTGTGGGGGGCTGTGCTGATATGGGATGGCCTACTGTGGGGGCTGTGCTGATATGGGATGGCGGGGCATTCCAGAGTCTCAGGCCTCCTCCTCTGAAAACCCCCGTCCCCCCGGTTTTCAGTCTTGTCCTAGGGAACCTCAAAGAGGAGCGGTCCCTCAGACCTCAGTGCTCGTGCTGGGTTATGCACTTCAATGAGGTCTCTGATATAGACGGTGCAAGTCCATGTAATCCAGTTCTGGTCAATTCAATGATGTCATCTATCATTGTCCTCGGTCCTGTTAGGACAAAGGAGTAGGGGCGTCTCGGTCCTGTTAGGACAGAGGGGTAGGGGCGTCTCAGTCCTGTAGGACAGAGGGGTAGGGGAGTCTCAGTCCTGTAGGACAGAGGGGTAGGGGCGTCTCGGTCCTGTTAGGACAGAGGGGTAGGGGTGTCTCGGTCCTGTTAGGACAGAGGGGTAGGGGAGTCTCAGTCCTGTTAGGACAGAGGGGTAGGGCGTCTCGGTCCTGTTAGGACAGAGGGGTAGGGGCGTCTCGGTCCTGTTAGGACAGAGGGGTAGGGGTGTCTCGGTCCTGTTAGGACAGAGGGGTAGGGGGTGTCTCGGTCCTGTTAGGACAGAGGGGTAGGGGTGTCTCGGTCCTGTTAGGACAGAGGGGTAGGGGAGTCTCGGTCCTGTTAGGACAGAGGGGTAGGGGCCTCTCAGTCCTGTAGGACAGAGGGATAGGGGAGTCTCAGTCCTGTTAGGACAGAGGGATAGGGGCGTCTCGGTCCTGTTAGGACAAAGGAGTAGGGGCGTCTCGGTCCTGTTAGGACAGAGGGGTAGGGGTGTCTCGGTCCTGTTAGGACAGAGGGGTAGGGGAGTCTCGGTCCTGTTAGGACAGAGGGGTAGGGGCCTCTCAGTCCTGTAGGACAGAGGGGTAGGGGAGTCTCAGTCCTGTTAGGACAGAGGGATAGGGGCGTCTCGGTCCTGTTAGGACAAAGGAGTAGGGGTGTCTCGGTCCTGTTAGGACAGAGGGATAGGGGCGTCTCGGTCCTGTTAGGACAGAGGGATAGGGGCGTCTCGGTCCTGTTAGGACAGAGGGGTAGGGGTGTCTCGGTCCTGTTAGGACAGAGGGGTAGGGGTGTCTCGGTCCTGTTAGGACAAAGGAGTAGGGGCGTCTCGGTCCTGTTAGGACAGAGGGGTAGGGGTGTCTCGGTCCTGTTAGGACAGAGGGGTAGGGGCGTCTCGGTCCCGTAAGGACAGAGGGGTAGGGGTGTCTCGGTCCTGTTAGGACAGAGGGGTAGGGGTGTCTCGGTCCTGTTAGGACAAAGGAGTAGGGGCGTCTCGGTCCTGTTAGGACAGAGGGATAGGGGCGTCTCGGTCCTGTTAGGACAGAGGGGTAGGGTGTCTCGGTCCTGTTAGGACAGAGGGATAGGGGCGTCTCGGTCCTGTTAGGACAAAGGAGTAGGGGCGTCTCGGTCCTGTTAGGACAGAGGGGTAGGGGTGTCTCGGTCCTGTTAGGACAGAGGGGTAGGGGCGTCTCGGTCCCGTAAGGACAGAGGGGTAGGGGTGTCTCAGTCCTGTTAGGACAGAGGGGTAGGGGTGTCTCGGTCCTGTTAGGACAGAGGGGTAGGGGCGTCTCGGTCCCGTAAGGACAGAGGGGTAGGGGTGTCTCAGTCCTGTTAGGACAGAGGGGTAGGGGCCTCTCAGTCCTGTTAGGACAGAGGGGTAGGGGAGTCTCAGTCCTGTTAGGACAGAGGGGTAGGGATGTCTCAGTCCTGTTAGGACAGAGGGGTAGGGGTGTCTCGGTCCTGTTAGGACGGAGGGGGTAGGGGAGTCTCAGTCCTGTTAGGACAGAGGGGTAGGGGGGCCTCTCAGTCCTGTAGGACAGAGGGGTAGGGGAGTCTCAGTCCTGTTAGGACAGAGGGGTAGGGGAGTCTCAGTCCTGTTAGGACAGAGGGGTAGGGGTGTCTCGGTCCTGTTAGGACGGAGGGGTAGGGATGTCTCAGTCCTGTTAGGACAGAGGGGTAGGGGTGTCTTGGTCCTGTTAGGACGGAGGGGTAGGGGAGTCTCAGTCCTGTTAGGACAGAGGGGTAGGGGCCTCTCAGTCCTGTAGGACAGAGGGGTAGGGGAGTCTCAGTCCTGTTAGGACAGAGGGGTAGGGGTGTCTCACTCCTGTTAGGACAGAGGGGTAGGGGTGTCTCAGTCCTGTTAAGACAGAGGGGTGGGGGTGTCTGAGTCCTGTTAGGACAGAGGGGTAGGGATGTCTCACTCCTGTTAGGACAGAGGGGTAGGGGTGTCTCAGTCCTGTTAGGACAGAGGGGTAGGGGTGTCTCAATCCTGTTAGGACAGAGGGGTGGGGGTGTCTGAGTCCTGTTAGGACAGAGGGGTAGGGGTGTCTCAGTCCTGTTAGGACAGAGGGGTGGGGGTGTCTCAATCCTGTTAGGACAGAGGGGTAGGGGTGTCTGGAGTCCTGTTAGGACAGAGGGGCAGGGATGTCTCAGTCCTGTTAGGACAGAGGGGTAGGGGTGTCTCAATCCTGTTAGGACAGAGGGGTAGGGGTGTCTCAGTCCTGTTAGGACAGAGGGGTAGGGGTGTCTCAATCCTGTTAGGACAGAGGGGTAGGGGTGTCTCAGTCCTGTTAGGACAGAGGGGTAGGGGTGTCTCAGTCCTGTTAGGACAGAGGGGTAGGGGTGTCTCAGTCCTGTTAGGACAGAGGGGTAGGGATGTCTCACTCCTGTTAGGACAGAGGGGTAGGGGTGTCTCAGTCCTGTTAGGACAGAGGGGTAGGGGTGTCTCAATCCTGTTAGGACAGAGGGGTGGGGGTGTCTGAGTCCTGTTAGGACAGAGGGGTAGGGGTGTCTCAGTCCTGTTAGGACAGAGGGGTGGGGGTGTCTCAATCCTGTTAGGACAGAGGGGTAGGGGTGTCTGAGTCCTGTTAGGACAGAGGGGTAGGGGTGTCTCAGTCCTGTTAGGACAGAGGGGTAGGGGTGTCTCAGTCCTGTTAGGACAGAGGGGTAGGGGTGTCTCAATCCTGTTAGGACAGAGGGGTAGGGGTGTCTATTTTCTACTCTTAAGTCAACTCTCATAGTTCTTCAGAGTAATTATAACGAGTTTGATGAGCAGGGTCCTGATGGAAAACTGTACCTGGAGAAGCAGAAGAAGATGTAGATGATGGTGGTTGCCAGGTCCACGCTCTGCCTGCACTCCTCCCTCAGGACTCTGGCGAGGGCCCCGAGGGCCGCCTCTGAACACGAGTCAAAGACAAACAGCAGAGTCAGGAGACGAGGAGAACCACGTGCAGCTGGAGGATGATTTAGGAGTGCTGGGGAACGCAATCAGGTTGAAGGCTGCTGGGATGGTCGGAGCCCAGATCTGCGTCCCAGCACCGTCTCCGGTTTCCAGCCCGGCTCCGGGCCTCCGCGCTCACACGCAGGCCTGCTCTTATCAACGGCGGCCGGCTGATGCGGCGCGACAGAAACAAATGAAGCCGTGCGAACGGCTGCGGAGGACGACGGCGCCGTGCTGTTGTGGAGAAAACAGCCCAGTCGTCACGGAAGGGAGAGGAACCGGATCCCCGCAGATCCAGCAGGAGCAGATAAACGTCCTGGAACGGTTCCCCGAGCTGTCCGAGCAATTTCCATCCCCACGCGGCTTCCAGGCCTCGTTTCCCGCAAAGACTTGGAGAAAAGATGCGTTTCAGAAAGCATTCAGAGTCGATCTCATCATATTTATGTATCTAAATGATGAGCTTGTTGTAGGGCTGTGCAATGATCAAAATTTCAATTTTAATGTCAAACGATCTCCAAACTTATATAATCAAGTTTTAAGTAATTTCTGTAAGTTATTCTGAAATTCAAATTAATTTTAGTGGCTTCTCACCTGTGCAGTTTGTTGGTCGTCATTACCAAATTGTTAGATAAAAAATTTATATTAAAATAAGTACATTTATTTTATTCTTCAAATATAGAGAAATGCAGAACAGCTGGACAATCTTGCGTAAATTATCAATAAAGTGAAATGCTAAATAAATGCAACATGTAGCTAAACAATAATCATTTGAAAAATCGTGATGCCAATATTAACCAAAAACGAGCATTAACGAGCAGCTCTAGTTTGTTGCTCCGGTTTGTTGTCACTGAGAAACATCTAGAACTTGAACATGTTTGTGTCGGTTTTAACTACGTTTGTATCAGTTTCTAACACATTTGTTTTGTTTAACACATTTCTGTCGGTTTTCTTTTTTTCCCTTAATTTCCCTTGAATTTGTGTCGGTTTTTAACCTATTTGTGTAGGTTTGTGTCGTGGTTAACACATTTGTGTCAGTTTTTAACCCTTTTGTGTCAGTTTGTGTCGGTTTTTAACACGTTTGCATTGGTATGTCGGTATTTAACACGTTTTTGTCTGGTTTTAACACGTTTGTGTTGGTTAGTGTCGGTTTTTAACACGCTCGTGTCCGTTTTTAACACGTTTGTGTCGATTTATAACACGTTTGCATTGGTTTGTCAGTTTTTAACACATTTTTGTCTGGTTTTAACACGTTTGTGTTGGTTAGTGTCGGTTTTTAACACGCTCGTGTCCGTTTTTAACACGTTTGTGTCGATATATAACACGTTTGTGTTGGTTTTTGTCGGTTTTTAACACGTTTTTGTCGGGTTTTAACACGTTTGCATTGGTTTGTCGGTATTTAACACGTTTTTGTCTGGTTTTAACACGTTTGTGTTGGTAAGTGTCTGTTTTTAACACGCTCTAGTCCGTTTTTATTAGTTTGTGTCGATTTATAACACGTTTGTGTTGGTTTGTCGGTATTTACCACGTTTTTGTCCGGTTTTAACACGTTTGTGTTGGTAAGTGTCTGTTTTTAACACGCTCTAGTCCGTTTTTATTAGTTTGTGTCGATTTATAACACGTTTGTGTTGGTTTGTCGGTATTTACCACGTTTTTGTCCGGTTTTAACACGTTTGTGTTGGTTTGTCGGTATTTAACACATTTTTGTCCGGTTTTAACATGTTTGTGTTGGTTAGTGTCGGTTTTTAACACGCTCGGGTCCGTTTTTAACACGTTTGTGTCGATTTATAACATGTTTGTGTTGGTTTGTGTTGGTTTTTAACACGTTTTTGTCGGGTTTTAACACGTTTGCATTGGTTTGTCAGTTTTTAACACGTTTTTGTCTGATTTTAACACGTTTGTGTTGGTTAGTGTCGGTTTTTAACACGCTCGTGTCCGTTTTTAACACGTTTGTGTCGATATATAACACGTTTGTGTTGGTTTTTGTCGGTTTTTAACACGTTTTTGTCGGGTTTTAACACGTTTGCATTGGTTTGTCGGTATTTAACACGTTTTTGTCTGGTTTTAACACGTTTGTGTTGGTAAGTGTCTGTTTTTAACACGCTCTAGTCCGTTTTTATAAGTTTGTGTCGATTTATAACACGTTTGTGTTGGTTTGTCGGTATTTACCACGTTTTTGTCCGGTTTTAACACGTTTGTGTTGGTTTGTCGGTATTTAACACATTTTTGTCCGGTTTTAACACGTTTGTGTTGGTTAGTGTCGGTTTTTAACACGCTCGTGTCCGTTTTTAACACGTTTGTGTCGATTTATAACACGTTTGTGTTGGTTTGTGCCGGTTTTTAACACGTTTTTGTTGGGTTTTAACACGTATGCATTGGTTTGTCGGTTTTTAACACGTTTTTATCTGGTTTTAACACGTTTGTGTTGGTTAGTGTCGGTTTTTAACACGCTCGTGTCCGTTTTTAACACGTTTGTGTTGATTTATAACATGTTTGTGTCGGTTTTTTACACGTTTTTGTCGGGTTTAAACACGTTTGCATTGGTTTGTCGGTTTTTAACACGTTTTTGTCAGGTTTTAACACGTTTGCGTTGGTTAGTGACGGTTTGTGTTGGTTTTTAACACTCTTGTGTCCGTGTTTAACACGTTTGTGTCGGTTTTTTAACACTCTTGTGTCAGGTTTTAACACGTTTGTGTCGGTTTTTAACATGCTCGTGTCGGTTTTAACACATTTCTGTCAGTTTTTAACACGCTCGTGTTGGGTTTTAACACGTTAGTGTGGGTTTGTGTCGGTTTTTCACACTCTCGTGTCCGTTTTTAACATGTTTGTGTCGATTTATAACATGTTTGTGTTGGTTTTTAACATGTTTGCGTTGGTTCGTGTCAGTCTTTAACACACGTGTGTTGGGTTTTAACACGTTTGTGTCGGTTTTTAACACGCTCGTGTCGGTTTTTAACACGCTCGTGTCTGGTTTTAACACGTTTGCGTTGGTTCGTGTCAGTGTTTAACACGTGTGTTGGGTTTTAACACGTTTGTGTTGGTGTCGGTTTTAACACGCTCGTGTCCGTTTTTAACACGTTTGTGTCGATATATAACACGTTTGTGTTGGTTTGTGTCGGTTTTTAACACGTTTGCGTTGGTTAGTGACAGTTTGTGTCGGGTTTTAACACGTTTGCGTTGGTTAGTGACAGTTTGTGTCCGTTTTTAACACGTTTGTGTCGATTTTTAACACTCTTGTGTCGGGTTTTAACACGTTTGTGTCGGTTTTTAACACGCTCGTGTTGGGTTTTAACACGTTAGTGTGGGTTTGTGTCGGTTTTTCACACGCTCGTGTCCGTTTTTAACATGTTTGTGTCGATTTATAACATGTTTGTGTTGGTTTTTAACATGTTTGCGTTGGTTCGTGTCAGTCTTTAACACACGCGTGTTGGGTTTTAACACGCTCGTGTCTGGTTTTAACACGTTTGCGTGGGTTCGTGTCAGTGTTTAACACAAGCGTGTTGGGTTTTAACATGTTTGTGTCGGTTAGTGTCAGTGTTTAACACGCTCAAATCGGGTTTTAACACTTTGTGTTTGTATGATGGCAGACAGACAGCTCTTATCACAGACTTGGGAACGTCCTTGTGAAATCAAGCATCCACCTCTGTTTCCAGGGACATTACCATTCTCCATGAGCTCCTCCAGGTTGTCCGGGTTGCGAGCCAGCTGGAGGATGAGCGTGGCTCCTCGGATCTTCTCCTGGATGTCCTCGTACAGCAGCTCCACGTACTCGTCGATGCAGCCGATGCTCGCCTCCTCGTCCAGCTGGAGGAAGATGCAGCATCAGGACATCAGCAGGTTGTCAAGGGGGTGTCACACAGCTTCATTCCACCATGTACGGTTAGTTCGGGGAGTCCAGAGCCCGTCCTCCAGGTCCTGCAGGTTCTGGATCGTTCCTGCTGCAGGCCACGTTTGATAAAAGCTGCTGAGACGATCCAAGTGGTCTGAATCAGATGTGTTGGAGCAGGGAAACATCTAGAACCTGCAGTCCTTCAGGACCGGAGCTGGATGTCCCTGCTTTCATTAATCAAAAAGATGTCTCCACGTCCTCACGTTCCTTAAAAGATTATATCTGAACCAAATCAATTAGAGCAATGTCCACACGGAGGGAAACAAAGATACACGTCTGTGTTTCTGCTTGTGTTGCTTGCTTTTCCTTCCGTGTTTTCATGGGGAAGTACGGCAGGGGACCACCCAAGGGCCAAAACCCCAGTTTTCACAGACCAGATCCGGACTGTGAAACAGTTCTGACAGCAGAAATGATCTCTAGGACCACAACCTGCTAGACAACACGGTCCAGGAGCTGCCAGACAGCTGCAGAGGGACAAAAACCCTTTATGGGGACATTTTAATGGCAAGATGATGTAAATGCAAATATTTAGGTACTACGATGACATAAGCAGTCATACAACTATCGTGGTTTTCTGGATTCCTTGCTGTTCAAAGTAGGTAAATAAACTTGAAATATTATTTCTTCATAAAATATTGAAGAATTTACATAAATATGATTTAGAGAAGGACATCAGGTTAGTAGTTTTTCACAGTAGGGGTTGCATTGTTTGGATCTGGTCCTGTAGCCGGCAGAAGGACTGGATCTTGATCTGGATCTGGTCCTGTAGCCGGCAGAAGGACTGGATCTGGTCCTGTAGCCGGCAGAAGGACTGGATCTGGTCCTGTAGCCGGCAGAAGGACTGGATCTGGATCTGGTCCTGTAGCCAGCAGAAGGACTGGATCTGGATCTGGTCCTGTAGCTGGTAGAAGGACTGGATCTGGATCTGGTCCTGTAGCCGGCAGAAGGACTGGATCTGGATCTGGTCCTGTAGCCGGCAGAAGGACTGGATCTGGATCTGGTCCTGTAGCCGGCAGAAGGACTGGATCTGGATCTGGTCCTGTAGCCGGCAGAAGGACTGGATCTGGTCCTGTAGCCAGCAGAAGGACTGGATCTGGATCTGGTCCTGTAGCCAGCAGAAGGACTGGATCTGGTCCTGTAGCCAGCAGAAGGACTGGATCTGGATCTGGTCCTGTAGCCGGCAGAAGGACTGGATCTGGATCTGGATCTGGTCCTGTAGCCAGCAGAAGGACTGGATCTGGTCCTGTAGCCGGCAGAAGGACTGGATCTGGATCTGGATCTGGTCCTGTAGCCAGCAGAAGGACTGGATCTGGTCCTGTAGCCGGCAGAAGGACTGGATCTGGATCTGGATCTGGTCCTGTAGCCAGCAGAAGGACTGGATCTGGATCTGGTCCTGTAGCCAGCAGAAGGACTGGATCTGGATCTGGTCCTGTAGCCGGCAGAAGGACTGGATCTGGTCCTGTAGCCGGCAGAAGGACTGGATCTGGTCCTGTAGCCGGCAGAAGGACTGGATCTGGATCTGGATCTGGTCCTGTAGCCGGCAGAAGGACTGGATCTGGATCTGGTCCTGTAGCCGGCAGAAGGACTGGATCTGGATCTGGTCCTGTAGCCGGCAGAAGGACTGGATCTGGATCTGGATCTGGTCCTGTAGCCGGCAGAAGGACTGGATCTGGATCTGGTCCTGTAGCCGGCAGAAGGACTGGATCTGGTCCTGTAGCCGGCAGAAGGACTGGATCTGGATCTGGTCCTGTAGCCGGCAGAAGGACTGGATCTGGTCCTGTAGCCAGCAGGAAGGACTGGATCTGGATCTGTCCTGTAGCCGGCAGAAGGACTGGATCTGGATCTGGATCTGGTCCTGTAGCCGGCAGAAGGACTGGATCTGGATCTGGTCCTGCAGCCGGCAGAAGGACTGGATCTGGTCCTGTAGCCGGCAGAAGGACTGGATCTGGATCTGGTCCTGTAGCCGGCAGAAGGACTGGATCTGGATCTGGTCCTGTAGCCGGCAGAAGGACTGGATATGGTCCTGTAGCCAGCAGAAGGACTGGATCTGGATCTGGTCCTGTAGCCGGCAGAAGGACTGGATCTGGATCTGGATCTGGTCCTGTAGCCGGCAGAAGGACTGGATCTGGTCCTGTAGCCGGCAGAAGGACTGGATCTGGATCTGGATCTGGTCCTGTAGCCGGCAGAAGGACTGGATCTGGATCTGGTCCTGTAGCCGGCAGAAGGACTGGATCTGGATCTGGTCCTGTAGCCGGCAGAAGGACTGGATCTGGATCTGGTCCTGTAGCCGGCAGAAGGACTGGATCTGGATCTGGATCTGGTCCTGTAGCCGGCAGAAGGACTGGATCTGGATCTGGTCCTGTAGCCGGCAGAAGGACTGGATCTGGTCCTGTAGCCGGCAGAAGGACTGGATCTGGATCTGGTCCTGTAGCCGGCAGAAGGACTGGATCTGGATCTGGTCCTGTAGCTGGTAGAAGGACTGGATCTGGATCTGGATCTGGTCCTGTAGCCGGCAGAAGGACTGGATCTGGTCCTGTAGCCGGCAGAAGGACTGGATCTGGATCTGGTCCTGTAGCTGGTAGAAGGACTGGATCTGGATCTGGTCCTGTAGCCGGCAGAAGGACTGGATCTGGTCCTGTAGCCAGCAGAAGGACTGGATCTGGTCCTGTAGCCGGCAGAAGGACTGGATCTGGATCTGGTCCTGTAGCCGGCAGAAGGACTGGATCTGGATCTGGTCCTGTAGCCGGCAGAAGGACTGGATCTGGATCTGGTCCTGTAGCCGGCAGAAGGACTGGATCTGGATCTGGATCTGGTCCTGTGGCCGGCAGAAGGACTGGATCTGGTCCTGTAGCCGGCAGAAGGACTGGATCTGGATCTGGTCCTGTAGCCGGCAGAAGGACTGGATCTGGTCCTGTAGCCGGCAGAAGGACTGGATCTGGATCTGGTCCTGTAGCCGGCAGAAGGACTGGATCTGGATCTGGATCTGGTCCTGTAGCCGGCAGAAGGACTGGATCTGGTCCTGTAGCCGGCAGAAGGACTGGATCTGGATCTGGTCCTGTAGCCGGCAGAAGGACTGGATCTGGATCTGGTCCTGTAGCCGGCAGAAGGACTGGATCTGGATCTGGTCCTGTAGCCGGCAGAAGGACAACTAATAAAAGCTCATTTTCCACTGTATCCAGAAGCTGTTTTAAATTCTCCCCACAACCAAAGAAAGTTGTATCATCGGCAAATAAGATGCACTTCAACAGCTGAGAAACAGAACATAAGTCATTGATAAATATGATAAACAATAATGGACCCAGTACAGAGCCCTGTGGTACCCCACATGATACCTCCAAAAAACTCAGAATCAGCATTATTAACATGTACATATTGATATCTATCCTTTAAATAACTACATAACCAATCATGCGCAACTCCTCCGATTCCGTACACGTTTAATTTACTAAGAAGTAAACGGGTATGGAATCAGAGGAGTTGCGCATGATTTGCATCATGTTACCGTTAAAATGTCCCCAAAAAGATGTTTTTGTCCCCCTGTAGCTGTCCAGCAGCCACTGGACTGGATTGTCCAGCAGGTTCTGGTCCCTGAAGGTCCTAGAGATCATTTCTGCTGCCAGACCTTCCACAACGCTCCAGGTCTGGTTCCTGCTTGGCCCCCCAGGTAAGGAGTTATTTCCCCCAAACTAACAGAACAAACCCTCCTGCTGATTTTAGTGTTTGTCTGGTTCTGGAGAGAAACCCAGGTGTGATGTGGGGGGGACATCAGATTCCTCCTCCTGCAGGACAACCAGCAGCGCTCTGTGCTGATGGAAAGTTTATCTAACCTAACATTAAAAACTAGGGCTGGGACAAAATATTGATACACTGAAATATCACGATATTTTCATATGCTGATATCATATGGTATCTAAAAACGCAATATCCATCTATTTTACAAACGAAATCTCGTGAGAATTTGTCGTTCCGTTACGAAATTTCACGGGTTTTTGTGAAATCTCGCAAGATTTCATCGTTCTCTTACAAAATCCTGCGAGAATTCGTTGGTAAAATAGATCAATATCGCATTTTTAAATATCAATATGAAATCTGCATGTAAAAATATTGCGATATTTCAGTGTATCGATATTTTTTCCCACCCCTAATCAAAACCCCCACATATACGACACACTATCCTGCTTTAGCAGAAATGAAACCCCCACCCTGCAGCTGCCCGGTCCTACCTCCACCCCGCGTAAGACGCCAAGTCTCCCGGTGACATACGTTTCTTCTCCTGCTCGTCTGTTAGAGAGAACAACCAGCATCAGGAAGAGTCCATTTTCACACAAGGAACGCATTTTATTAGTCATGCATGATATTATCGGTCTGATATCAGTATCAGCCCGATATTGAACCGATTTGGACGGTATATTTTTATAATTTTATTAGTTTATTTGATAGGGACAGATCATATAAAACACAGAAAATGTCAAAATACGACAGGTTTAACCAAAAAGCTAGTTGTCCTTAGTTGATCTGTTGCCATGACAACAAATGTCACTGTTTTGCGAATCTTCTGTGAACCATGTGAATGTCAGAGTGAGAATCAAAGTCTCTGATTGTTTCTTGGTTCAGAATTTCAGGTCTGGGTTTTTGAACAGACAGATTTAAAAGAAAACTTATGCAGCAACACTGAAGGAGGCGACCACAACGTTGTCGCTACCCATTACTTTATCCATTTTCTAAACACTGCCATGTTCGTTATACATAGTTCACGGTCTGAAGATGCTAACAGATAGCCTTTTGCAAACAAAGCCAGCTACTGGCAGGTTGACCTAGTTTCCAAATAAGGTTGTATGTAGCCAATTAAAAATGAAGACAACTTTGTCTCCAGGCAGATCATATCATTACTGTACCAAACCCTTTTAAATGAGGAGAGAAATCTGGCGCGCCGACACCCAAAAATCTGAAAAGAATATGGATGAACGAATACAAACTGTAGAAAAAGAATTAGCTGAGTTTAAAAAAAAAAACGTGGTTCAATTATGATAAGTTATCCTTAAAGCAGAACTCAGTAACTTCTTCAGGAGCGGCCCCCCCTAATCACATCCTTTCACTCCCCTCTTAAACCCCCCTCACCCCCCAACCGCCCACTCTACCTCCCTTCCTTCCTTTCTTATATTTTGATCTCTTTATATATTTCCTCCATTTTCTTGCTTCTTCTTTCTACTATGCTGGGTGGACAGCCTCCTCGTCCCCCTCAACTCAATGCATCTTACCAACTTTCTTCTTTTACCCGCCATTTTACACGAAACATTAAATGGACCATATATTATTTTTTTCTCAGAGCAGCACGAAAGACTACTAACATTATTTCTCTTATTCGCCTGTGACAAGTGATTATTTAGTTTAACCCAGTGACGAGCAACCCGCCCCCAAGGCCCCGCACATCCCTGAATCATTATGCTCTATGAAATCCTTCGATATGTGAACCAAGAGCCGTGTTCAGTTGGTGGACGATAAAGAAATATATTTTCCTTCTCAAATCGGCTCTACTAGTCTAATTCAGATCTGGGCTTCTGGTCTAGTTCAGAGCTGGACGGAGATCGGCAGATAGGGGACCGACGCACCCTCCAGCCGGCTCTGTCTTTTGTCTCATGCTCTGCTCGGGTCCAGGCAAACAAGGTTATATCTTAGCTCCTAGGGTGCCCGCAACGCCCGGAGGGGGGGGTACAGAATGTCTCTCCGTATACTCTTTAGTCACCCCGCGACTTCCAAAAACAATATATTGAGGGAAAAATTACTGGATTCCTTTTTTTAAAAAAAAAAAAAAAAAATATTAATGGTATCTGCAATCGGATCTACAATAACATAAAGCTTCATATAAATGGGGGTTAAAACCAACAGATTTTATGAGAAACAATTTCTACGTATCATTATAGACGACAAACTTAGGTGGAAGCTTCACATTGAATATATTAGAAATAAAACAGCAAAAACTATCAGAATATTGTGTGTAAAAGGTTTGTAATAGGGATGCAAGAAATATTGGCCCCCTATGGTATTGGCCTATATCGGCCTTAAAACTAAGTATCGAACATCGGCCACCCCATATTTACCTACCGCCGATCAGCCTGTTGTTTAAGTCTTAAAAAAAAACAAAAAAAACAAACTTTTTCCTTCAAAAACTTCTTTTTTACAAACTTCTAAAGACTAGGGGTAGGAAAAAATATCGATACACTACAATATCACAATATTTTCATATGCTGATATCATATTGACATTTAAAAACGTGGTATCGATTAGGGCTGGGGAAAAAATTATAATCACGATTATTTTGACTGATATTGAAATCACGATTAATATACACGATTATTCATTGATTTTATAAAAAGTGTTTATTGAACCACCAAAATAAACTTCAAATATAACTTTAAAAAAAAATAAACCGGAAATAAATTAGAAACAAGTAAAGGAGTAAAATAAGAATATTATTTAAAGTAATAATAGCAACAAAAATGAATACTCAGTCTACCTGCATTCCTGTTCTATCCTCCCTGCAGTTTGCTTCCTATAACTCCACCAGTCTGTTCAATTCACGATTAATCGTTTTTATTCGATTACAGTGTTTTTATGATCGTAAAAAGGCAAAATTGAAATCACGATTAAAATTCGATTACTTGTCCAGCCCTAGTATCGATCTATTTTACTGACGAAGTCTCGCAATACTTTATCGTTCTGTTACGAAATCTAACAAGAATTCACAAAAATTCTGCGATATTTGCATACGCTGATAGGACATTGACTTTAAAAATGCGGTACTGATCTATTTTACTAACAAGATATTGCGATATTTCATCGGTCTGTAATGAAATCTTGTGAAAATTCATGAAATATTGTCAGATTTTGTAACAGGACGATGATATCTCGCAAGATTTTTTAGTAAAATAGATTGATACCGTGTTTTTAGATATTGATATTGGCATATGAAGATATCGCAATATTTCAGAGTATCTAAATTTTTTTCCACCCCTACTCTTTTTTAAAGAATCGGAAACGGATAACAGAACTGGTATTTGCAATGACTGCTTATTCTTTTTAGCTAATATCGGTATCAATATCGGTTATCGGCCACGAGTTTTAAAATATCGGCATATTGGATATCGGCCAAAATTCTAATATCATGCATCCCTAGTTTGTATATAATGTACTCTGTCTGAATTGTGCCCCATTTGTCCTATTGCTCAGAAATGTGGGGAAATGCAAATAAAACAAATATTGACATTTAAGTTAAGTTGCACAAAAAAAGCTATTGGACTTATTAATAAAGTCATGAACCACCGAATAAACTTTTTATTGAAAGCAATACTTTGAAATTAAAAGACATTATAAGAATACTGGAAGTAATCTATAAAGTGATGAAGAAAAGTCTTGGTATGTGAGTATTCTAAAGAAAAAAGTAAAGTCAAATCTAGAAATGTTTCTGTTATCGGTGTGAAACTGGAATGAACTGAATGATGAACTTGTTACCTTTTTTTTAAAAAAAGGCTAAATATTCATGTCAAGGCTGATGCCTTCAGTCACAGGGCAAGATACTCTTCATTCAACAGTCGTATCAGGTCGGTATCGGCCGATACGCTCAGCCCAGGTATCGTATCGGACTGTATCATGCATCTCTAATAGTTTTGGATTTTTCATTACTTTCAGTTTTTATTTAGTTTTGACTTTTTTTTCCAATTCATTTAGTTTTAGTTAGTTTTTTGAGCAGATTTGCTAGTTTTTATTAGTTTTTATTTTTTGTAAAATGCTTAGTTTGAGTTTAGTTTTATTAGTTTCAGTCTTAGTTTTAGTTTTGTGGGATTTTTATTTTTTTTTTTTTTGTAAAATATAGGTGTTTGTCTGGCGTGACATTCAAAATCATCAGAAAGTCACTGAAATAAAAGCAAAGTACGTAGATTAAATAGAAATAGATTTCCCATCAACCCAAAAAACTTATGTATTAAATAAATTTACAAAAAACAAAACTAAGGATGTTTTTGCAGTAATTTTAGTTAGTTTTAATTAGTTTTTTAAAGACACAATACAGTTTTAGTTAGTTATCGTTTTTGAAAAACTGTCATTTTTTTTTCAGTTAACAAGAATTTTATTTTAATTTTAGCGTGAGTTTTTTCGTTAGTTTAAGTTAACTAGAAAAAGCTTGCTAATCACTGCGTTTTCAGATGGATGGGGTGGGAACGCGGCGCCATGTTACCGTGGGGCTGCTTGCGGTTCTGCAGGTAAAACAGCAGCTGCTCCCACCTCCTGGGGCTTAGACGGACGAATGAGACGGCACTCGTCCAAAGCACCTTCCTGCCGCCAGGGAGGACGTGTCCGTGCTGGCGTTCAGGCTTTTCAGGCGGATGCTGAAGAGAACGAACACGGACGGGTTACGGAGGAGCCCGGTTCACGCGGGTGTGACCTCATCCGGCGTGACGCTCACATTTTCTGACATTCTTTACGTTCTCCCACCATGAGCTCCCCCAGTTCTCCCAGGACGGTTGCCTCCACCTCATACTGGACCACCAGAGCCTTCTCAGTCGGGTGGACATCCAGGGTGCATCTTTTCACTCTCCTGCAGGGCAAACAAACTTAGAATGAACTAAGGCCGGGAAAAAAAATGTCGATACACTGAAATATCGCGATATTTTCATATGCAGATTTCATATCCATATTTAAAAACCGATAACGAAATCTTGCGAGATTTCATTGTTCTCTTATAAAACTTACAAAACATCTGCGAGCTTTTTGTAAGAGAACAATGAAATATCACGAGATTTAGTTAGTAAAAATATAGATCTAAAAGAACTATACCAATATTTTCTGATATCACATTTTAATGCAGATATCAGCTGATAATATCTGACATTTTTAAAAGAATGGAAGCTTGGTTCTGGGTTCATTCCAAGGCTGGGAAAAAATATTGATCCACTGAAATATCACAATGTTTTCATATGCAGATTTCATACTGATATTCAATGCGATACTGATCTATTTTACATCCGAAATCTCACGAGATTTCATTGTTTTCTTACAAAATTTCACAAAAACCCGTGAGCTTTCGTAACAGAACAAAATCTCGCAAAATTTACTTAGAGAAAAAATATCGGTCCAAAAAAAAAAACCCGATACCAATATTTTCATATGCAGATTTCATATCAATATTAAAAAACGCGATACTGATCTATTTTACCAACAAAATCTCATGTGATTTTGTATCGTTCTCTGACAAAACTTTGCGAGATTTCACAAAAACCTACGAGCTTTCATAACAGAACGACTAAATCTCGCAAAATTTAGTTAGAGAAAAAATATCCGTCCAAAAATTAAACGATACCAATATTTTCCGAAATCATATTTTCATGCCAATATCGGCTGATAATATCGGATATCTTAAATCAAATGTAAGCTTGGTTCTTAGTTTATTCTAGTGCTGGGAAAAAATACTGTAAACTTAAATATCGCAATATTTTCATGTGCAGATTTCATATTGTTATATTAAAACGCGATATTGATCTATTGTACTGACAAAATCTCACGAGATTTCATCATTCTTTAAAAAAATTTCACGAGATATCATGAAAACCTGCGAGCTTTCATAACAAAACGATGAAATCTCGCGTTAGTAAAATAGATCGCGACCACGGTTTTAAAGATCATAAAATAATCCCCTCGGGCTGAGTTAAGGACATTTTGGGATCTTTGTTCTCAGAGCAGAATATAGTTGTATCTCTGAGAATATGAGAGGTACAAACTCACAGTTGTCTGCAGAGATTGGCATTGGTTGATATCGGAAATTAATATCTTAATATTAATATCGATATATCAGATATCGGTAAAAAAAAAAAAAAAAAAAAAAAACATTTTTTTTTTTATTTTTTTACTTGTGCACGTTTTATGTCTTTACACATTTTTGCTCCCGTTTGTATTCTTTTGAGCACTTTTTTATGCTTCTGCACCTTGCTGCTTTTAATGTTTTTGTAAATTTACCACCCAAACTGAAGCCTGATGTGTAGTTTATTGTAAATTTACCACCCAAACTGAAGCCTGATGTGTAGAAATTGTTTTTTCTTCTTTACACGGTCTCGCTGTGTGTGTGAACGATGTGCAGCAGTAGTTGCTGATGTCTTTCCTGCTTGGCTTCGTGTTCACACACAGCTTCAGCCTCATTAAATCGACAGAGGAACTTTAAACTGCACAATTTCCATTAAATAAAACAAACATTTCCATAATAAACTCAAACTATTACGTAAAAAACTACGAAATAAAACATTTAAAAATTAAAACTTGAGCAACTTTTAACACAAACCATTTTACATGTTAAATTCAGCTCGGAAGACATTTAAAAAACATTTTTAAAGCTCTTTCCTCGGAAGAAAACGCGACTTTACGGTCAGCATAAGCCATTATCGGTAACAATAAAGGTGAATATTAGATTATTAGTTGGTAAATAATTATAAATCAGGTCTTATCGATAAGTTAACGCTACAGGTGTTCGTGTTACAGGCAGCGGCTTCTCTCTCAGCTCTAACGGACGCGGTAACGGTAAATGTGGCTGTAGGAGGAGCAGGACCGCCGTTATTCCCGGAGGAGCCCGGATGAAGCATCCCGCGCCCCGCTTCACCTCCTCCGGCTAGCAGGAGGCTAACAGCTCACGCGAGCGGACGTTACCTCTTCAGGTAGCGCGGGTCTCCGTTCTCCATCTCAAACATCAAACGCAAGCCTCGTCGGCTTTTCCTCCTGTAATCGATCACAGCTGATGCAGATGAGAAACGGATGTTGTTTGTTCTCTCCAGCTTGTTGCTAGGGAGACGGCCCAGCGGGCTGGATGACGTGAGGAGCGCGCGGATACTGCTGCCCCCTGCAGGCCTGGAGGACGCAGTACTGCAGGCAGTCAGCTACAACGCTGTTCTGCCAGTTTTCCCTCCGATTAAAGAAAATACTAAATTCACAATAGTAATTCAGATAACATGAAACTAAATAAACTAATAATTAATAAAAATTTTCGAAATTATATTTTAGTTAAATAAAATATTGCTTTTGGATTGTGGTCGGAAACAATATTTATATATATAAAAAGAAATAAACAAAACTGTCCCAGACATGTTAGAGCACATTTCCCATAAATAGAGGACCAAAATACCTGCCAACAGGTGCAGACGTCTGATTGGACGTTACAGAAACACCTGATTACAGTGATTGGCAAATGTTTCTCAACAACATTTTAGCTTCGCAGCCCCATCATGAATGTTACTTGTGTTTGTTTTTTAACATTTCTTTCAAACCACAATTACAAATCAATGTCATGATTTTCATGGAATATTTTTTATTTATTATCACTTTTGTTGATTTCAGATTATTTCACTGACAGCTTGTTTTTTCTTTCTTTAATTGGAGGGTATGAATAATTTTCAGGACGACTAGATTCATCCTTTCAGTAGCCAGACTTTGATAAAATCTCTTATCTCTGGTCCTGATCAACAGATCTGCAGCTTTAACAAGAGCTTATAAAGCTTTTCTTTTGACATTTTCTTCTTTTTTCTGTTCATTTTCAGTCCAGTTCTGGTACCTGAGCCAAGGTTATAATGGTTTTGGATTTTTTATTAGTTTCGGTTTTTATTTAGTTTTAATTTTTTGTTTTTCAATTCAGTTAGTTTTAGTTAGTTTTTTTAGCAGGTTTGTTTGTTCTTTTTTAGTTTTATATTTTGGGAAAAATGTTTAGTTTTAGTTTAGTTTTTATTGCTTACAGTGTTAGTTTTAGTTTTTTAAGGGTTTTTCATAAATTAAAGGTATTTGGCGTGACATTCAAAATCATCAAAAAGTCACCCTCAGAGTAAAACCAGTCGAGTGAAGTAAATAGATTAAATAGAAATAGATAGAAATAGACCCAAATGGTAAAAGCAGCCAGATTCTAGCTTCTGTATCACATGATGGTGGTAGCCTATCAGATGCTAGCTTCTGTATCACATGATGGTGGTAGCCTATCAGATTCTGGGGCGGATCGCACGCACGGGCCCCCATCGCACGCACGGGCCACCAATTCTAGCATCTGTGTCCAGAGGGGAGCCTACCAGATTCTAGCATCTGTGTCACAGATGCGGAGCCTTCATCTCCTCCCATCAATTCCAGCTTCATCACAGGGCCACAATTCCAGCTTCTTATCACATATGGTGGTAGCCTATCAGATTCTAGCATCTGTATCACATATGGTGGTAGCCACCAATTCTAGCATCTTGTCACATATGGTGGTAGCCTATCAATTCCAGCTTCTTGTCACATGGTGGTAGCCTATCAGATTCTAGCCTCTTATCACATATGGTGGTAGCCTATCAATTCCAGCCCTTATCACATATGGTGGTAGCCTATCAGATTCCAACTTCTTTCACGATGGTGGTAGCCTATCAGATTCTAGCCTCTGTAACATGATGGTGGTAGCCTATCAGATTCTAGCATCTGTTCACATATGGTGGCAGCCATCAGATTCTAGCCTCTGTAACATATGGTGGTAGCCTATCAGATTCTAGCTCTGTGTCACATTGGCAGCCCATCAATTCTAGCATCTGTGTCACATAGCCCGCACTATATCACATAGGACCCACAGATTCTAGCCCTGTATCACATGATGGTGGTAGCCTATCAGATTCTAGCTTCTGTGTCACATGATGGTGGTAGCCTATCAGATTCTAGCTTCTGTACCACATGATGGTGGTAGCCTATCAGATTCTAGCTTCTGTATCACATGATGGTGGTAGCCTATCAGATTCTAGCTTCTGTATCACATGATGGTAGTAGCCTATCAGATTCTAGCTTCTGTGTCACATGATGGTGGTAGCCTATCAGATTCTAGCTTCTGTGTCACATGATGGTGGTAGCCCATCAGATTCTAGCTTCTGTATCACATGATGGTGGTAGCCTATCAGATTCTAGCTCCTGTACCACATGATGGTGGTAGCCTATCAGATTCTAGCTTCTGTGTCACATGATGGTGGTAGCCTATCAGATTCTAGCTTCTGTACCACATGATGGTGGTAGCCTATCAGATTCTGGCTTCTGTGTCACATGATGGTGGTAGCCTATCAGATTCTAGCTTCTGTTCACATAGGTTGCAGCCTATCAACTAGCTTCTGTTCACGCATAGTGATAGCCTATCAGATGTCATGATGATGCTACTGTTAGTGATGGAGATATTTTGGTATCTTTCAGGTTATTGCACATCATTTTTTGGTAAATTTATAAAATCACTATTACATTTTATACTGTATCTGAATATTTTCCACTGAATAAATGTAAATAATCTCAACCTTTGTGGCAAGTTATTTGTCAATTAAAGGAAGTTTTTAATCTTATTTTTGTTGAATTTTCTTATCAATATGATCTGTTATTGTTTTTAAGGTATTTCTGTCCAGTACTTCTGTTCTCAAGTTTTACTAATATATACCTGCATTCATCATATTAATGCAAACTCTACAATCACGTGATTTATTTTGAAGGGACAAAAAGTATCAGAGCTGCTGAAAAAGTACCATAAATAAATATTCAGAGAATTTAGTATCTGGTGGAGAAGCTGACGATGTTCTAACGTTCCACCTGAAAGAGTCTCATCTACACTGCAGTCCACTGGCCGCCTTCGTTCATGTCCGATTCTCTACAATCATGCAGACTCGTTGCATTCACATAGAACTGTGATATCAGAGTAGATGCTGTTTATGGGTAAACCTGTCTGGAGCCAGAAGAACCGCGTGAAAGATCTGCTGTCAGCTGAGACAGGAGGGAGGAATGGTCACTGTTCTGCTTTTAGCCCTCTGCAGATGATGGTTGGGCTGGCTGCAGGGAGGAGGCCCGGGTCACCACGGTGAGCCGGGTTACATCTGTGCAACACCCTGAGGTAAACAAAAGTCATCTGTGCTGGTTTAAAAGCCTCTTTTGACTATTTTTACTCCGTGTAAAACCAGTTCAGCCAGTTCGTTGGTCAGTCTGAGCTGGAAACGCGGTGCTCAGTTTCAGCTGGTTTCATGGACGATGTCAGAGGGATCACCACGGTGCAGATCCACATCATCATCATCATCATCATCATCATCATCATCATCATCATCATCATCGTTTAGGGATGAAATCTTTTCATCAAATCTCATCGAAACCCAAAAAGCATGTTTTTGTGACGAAAACTTTATTTAACCAGATTCAACAACGCTGATACAAACTTTGATGTTCCTGCAACTAGAAAGTAGTTCATTAGTGGTGAAGAAGTACTTTGTGGTGCTTTCTGTGTAATCTAATGTGTACCAGAGACAGTCATCCTCATCAGCTCAGTCAGGTGTCTCTAACTCAATTTTAACAAAGAGTCTGCAGCTTCTGCACTTTTAGGTTTTAGAAAACAAAACTACGGAAGAGGATTTGGGCCACTGAAGAAAAAATAAAACAAAATTCTGTGACGAAAGTCCAAATTTGGACTTTTTTCAGGACATTAAAAAAGAAATTCAGAGGGATTTTTTTTATTTCAGTTTTCTGAGAATTCTGACTTTCTTCAGATACTGAAAAAAAACAAGAAAAATTGCTTTAATGTTCTGAAAAAAGTAGAATTCCATCTTTTTTCAGAAATTGAAATAAGAAAAAATTAAAAATCCAGAATTTATTTTTTGAATATCCTGAAAAAGGAGTCAAAATTCTGACTTCTGAATATTTTTGTCTTCAGGACCCTAATCTTCTTTCGTACAAAACAAACATAAAAACTATGCAAAAAAAGAAAAAAAGGCACATTTCCATTTTCCTTTCTGGGATTTCGCTCTTTTCAGACTGAGTGTTGCAGAAAAAAGACCAGAATTTCCAGCTGATGAGAAGAGAAACAGATGTAGAAAAAATGTTACTGGAATTTTTACTTGTAAAACTTTAGAACGATTATTCCAATAAAAAACTGCTAAAACCTCCATTTGTTATCATCTATATGTCTAAATATTAATCGTGCCTTTATCGCTTTTAGTCAAAGTTATCTATCTATCTATCTATCTATCTATCTATCTATCTATCTATCTATCTATCTATCTATCTATCTATCTATCTATCTATCTATCTATCTATCTATCTATCTATCTATCTATCTATCTATCTATCTATCTATCTTCATTATACTTTAGCACAAACTCTATTCTATTCTATTCTATTCTATTCTATTCTATTCCTATTCTATTCTATTCTATTCTGTTCTATTTCTATTCTACTCTATTCTACTCTACTTTATTCTATTCTATTCTATTCTATTCTCGTGTTTACCTCCCAGATATTAGTTTTTCTATTTTCCTGAATGTTATTATTTTGCTTCATCAACTCATTTCTTCATTATTTTTGTGAAGAATGAGTTTATCTGTAATCTGGAAGCTGAGTACCGTTGGCCGTATTCAGAATAAACAACAACAACAACAAACATGCCACTCCTCTGTGCCATCATTTTTCTCCTCAAAGTTCAAACGAAGTTTAAAATTGTAATAATCTGAATTATTGATCGTATAACACCGGTGAACTGTGACCGAGCAGAGGAAAGGCTGAAGATGGTTTCCAGGTGAAGATGGAGAACAGGTGTCTCTGCAGTCCTTTGGATGAGGGATGTTCATATTTGGCCTCCAGTTCTGTGGGGGGTCCAGCCTGCTGCAGACCTGATCACCCCCTGTTGCTAGGGCAGAACTCACCCGTCTGGGTCCTGACTTGTGACTGCAGATGTGCCTTGCAGCTTCAGAAACATTCCTGGGGACAGCGACCCCGCAGAAGAGGCGAGTCAGCAGATCAGAAAAATTCCATCCACACCTCTAACTGCAAATGTTAATAAATGGATAAATAAGTGAAACTTCAGCAGATCCCCAACAGGTGGAAGCCGATACGGTAACCTAGTAAATCTGCCCCCAGAAAGCATTTTGCTTGTCTCAGCACCGCTCTGCTCCCGGTGTGACAGCTGATGTCACCCGTCTAATTTAAGCCGTCAGCTCCTGGTGAATATGGCAGAAAAATATCTCTGTGAAGGGTCGAAAATAGAGCGTCACTGCTGGAGCTGCAGGAACTCCGATCTATGGTTTGTGTACAGTAGAAGATTTACGTCCAGTTTAAATGTGGAAACGTTCACCGACCTGAGGTCAGATGACCACACAGAGACGGATGGAGGGGGCGGAAAGTCGATCGGGTAGATGACAGAGTTAAATAAAATTTAAAAAAAAACATAATGAATAATAATATCAAAATAGATTAAAAAAAATTAACAGGACAAATTTAACTTTAATAAATAAATGTATAAAAAAAACAAAATAGATAATTAACAAAAAAAATAAAAGATTAATTAAACAAAAATAGATAGAATAAAAAAATAAGTTATGATGAGATCAAGTTTAGATAAATAATAAAACAAATAAAATCAATGAGCAAAAATACAAAATAATAAAAAATAACGCAAATAAATACATAAAACTATTTTAAAAAATGTTGAGAGTTAATTAGATGAATAAATAAATGCATGTGTATGTGTATCTTTTTCCTTTCTAGGAACAGCAGATGTAAATTGGCTTCTTAGCTACGATCCGACATGTTTACGTCTGTTATCACAGATGTTTATCAACATGTGTTGTCCCCTCATCAAATAAATAATGAATAGTAAATAAATTGAATTAAAATTAAACTAACATCAGTCAGTGAAATAAAATAGAAACTAAATCAAAAAGAAAAAATAAAAACAAGTAAATTTAAAACAAAATTTTAAATAAAAATAAATTAAAAATGAAAATAAATGGATAAATTAATTAAAATAAATCAAATCAATAATCAATGAAACAATAAAATTAAATTAACTTATATTGAATTAAATAAAACTAAATTAAATTAAATTGAATTAAAATCTCCATGTTTGTAAACTAAAATATCTCACCAATATAACACACGTTTAAAAAAGAACAAAAGTCAATATTACATAAACTTTGTTTTTACAGACATAAGTTAAGTAATAAAAGTAATGATGATTAAAAAAGAAAATAATAAATAGAAATAGCAGGTAAAAGATTAATAACAGACAAAAAAAACAAACAAGACAGCACACAGTCTGTCACACAAATAATAGTTAAAGCATTTCCAAAAACATGGAGGTTTATTTTGTGCATGATAGAAAATAATGAGTAAATATTATTTATAGAGCATTTTTTAATAGAATAACGTTGTTCAGTCACACAGACGATCCCTCCATCTGTTCAAGGATGATGATGATTGTTTATGTAAGCAGCTGCACTTAGAATAGTATCACGTATCTATATAAAGAACATGTGATGCAGCCGTGAGAACAACTGCATGGGAGCGCTGCAGCGTTCACGCGCCAAGCTTGTTCTTTTAACTGCAACCAAGAAGTTTGGACTTCAAAGCCCAACGACACGACGTTAATGTCTAAACCCGAACACGAAGTTAAAAACTCATGACTTGTGTTTCCCCTTCAAGGTTACGATGGAAGTGGACCCAAAAGCAGGACTGAGAGGGAAGAGGTGAAGACAGGCGGTGGTCCCGGGGGCTTTCATAAATCACACTGAGGCATGAATGAGCGTAAACACCAGAGAATCCACGGGGAGGACGCGGAAGGAGGCCTGAAGTGGTCCAGAGAAACCAGGACTCTGCTGCATGTAGACGGGACCATGAGAACGAAACGAGCTGCAGCTGAGGCAGCCAAAAGGAACGAGGTGACACGGACATGAGGTGAAAGACGTAAAAACACGAAGAAATCTCTGAAAATGGAATAACACGACCCGTGAGCAGAACAGGAGTCTGCAGACGCGTCTCATGTAGGCCGTGTTCTCATGTAGGCCCGTATTCTCATGTAGGCCGTATTTTCATGTAGGCCGTATTCTCATGTAGGTCCGTGTTCAAATGTAGGTCCGTATTCTCATGTAGGCCGTATTCTCATGTAGGTCCGTATTCTCATGTAGGTCCGTGTTCAAATGTAGGTCCGTATTCTCATGTAGGCCGTATTCTCATGGTAGGCCGTATTCTCATGTAGGTCCGTGTTCAAATGTAGGTCCGTGTTCTCATGTAGGCCGTGTTCTCATGGAAGTCCGTATTCTCCATGTAGGCCGTGTGCTCATGTAGGTCAGTGTTCTCATGTAGGTCCGTGTTCAAATGTAGGTCCGTGTTCTCATGTAGGGCCGTGTTCAAATGTAGGTCCCTCTTCTCATGTAGGCCGTGTTCAAATGTAGGTCCGTATTCTCATGTAGGTCCGTGTTCGCATGTAGGCCGTGTTCAAATGTAGGCCGTATTCTCATGTAGGTCCATATTCTCATGTAGGTCCGTGTTCAAATGTAGGCCGTATTCTCATGTAGGTCCGTGTTCTCATATAGTATTCAGATCATGTAGGCCGTATTCCTCACAGGGTCCGTGTTCTCATGTAGGTCCGTGTTCAAACGTAGGTCCGTGTTCTCATGTAGGATCCGTGTTCAAATGTAGGTCCGTGTTCTCATGTAGGCCGTGTTCTCATGTAGGCCGTGTTCAAATGTAGGTCCGTATTCTCATGTAGGCCCGTGTTCTCATGTGGAGGTCCGTATTCTCATGTAGGTCCGTGTTCAAATGTAAGTCCGTATTCTCATGTAGGCCGTGTTCTCATGCAGGTCCGTGTTCTCATGTAGGCCGTATTCTCATGTAGGTCCGTGTTCTCATGTAGGTCCGTGTTCAAATGTGGGTCCGTGTTCAAATGTGGGTCCGTATTCTCATGTAGGCCGTGTTCTCATGTAGGTCCGTGTTCTCATGTAGGCCGTATTCTCATGTAGGTCCCTGTTCTCATGGTAGGCCGTGCTCTCATGTAGGTCCGTGTTCTCATGTAGACCGTATTCTCATGTAGGTCCGTGTTCTCATGGAGGTCCGTGTTCAAATGTAGGTCCGTGTTCAAATGTAGGTCCGTATTCTAATGTAGGCCGTGTTCTCATGTAGGGTCCGTGTTCTCATGTAGGCCGTATTCTCATGTAGGTCTGTGTTCTCATATAGGTCTGTACTCTCATGTAGGTCTGTATTCTCATGTAGGTCCGTGTTCTCATGTAGGTCCGTATTCTCATGTAGGTCCGTGTTCTCATGTAGGCCGTATTCTCATGTAGGTCTGTGTTCTCATATAGGTCCGTACTCTCATGTAGGTCCGTATTCTCATGTAGGTCCGTGTTCTCATGTAGGTCCGTATTCTCATGTAGGTCCGTGTTCTCATGTAGGTCCGTGTTCTCATGTAGGCCGTATTCTCATGTGGGTCCGTGTTCTCATGTAGGTCCGTGTTCTCATGTAGGCCGTATTCTCATGAAGGTCCGTGTTCTCATGTAGGTCCGTGTTCTCATGTAGGCCGTATTCTCATGAAGGTCCGTGTTCTCATGTAGGTCCGTGTTATCATGTAGGTCCGTATTCTCATGTAGGCCGTATTGTCATGTGGGTCCGTGTTCAAATGTGGGTCCGTATTCTCATGTAGGTCCGTATTCTCATGTGGGTCCGTATTCTCATGTAGGTCCGTATTCTCATGTAGGCCGTATTGTCATGTAGGTCCGTGTTCTCATGTAGGTCCGTATTCTCATGTAGGTCCGTATTCTCATGTAGGCCGTATTGTCATGTAGGTCCGTGTTCAAATGTAGGTCCGTATTCTCATGTAGGTCCGTATTCTCATGTAGGTCCGTATTCTCATGTAGGTCCGTGTTCTCATGTAGGTCCGTGTTCACATGTAGGTCCGTATTCTCATGTAGGTCCGTGTTCTCATTTAGGTCAGTGTTCTCATGTAGGCCCGTGTTCTCATGTAGGCCGTGTTCTCATGTAGGTCCGTGTTCTCATGTAGGTCTGTATTCTCATGTAGGCCGTATTCTCATGTAGGTCAGTGTTCTCATGTAGGTCCGTGTTCAAATGTAGGTCCGTGTTCTCATGTAGGCCGTATTCTCATGTAGGTCCGTGTTCTCATGTAGGTCCGTATTCTCATGTAGGTCCGTATTCTCATGTAGGTCCCTGTTCTCATGTAAGTCCGTGTTCTCATGTAGGTCCGTATTCTCATATAGGTCTGTATTCTCATGTAGGTCCTGTTCTCATGTAGGTCCGTGTTCTCATGTAGGTCCGTGTTATACGAATACTTGCTCCCAAATGCGCAGCGGCCGAAATAAAACTTTACTAAAACAAGATATATAATCCACTTTTTCATCTAATAGATTCTCACCGTGATGAGGTGGAACAGGAGATTCTCATTACAATGAGGTGGAACGGGAGATTCTCATCACGATGAGGTGGAACGTAAGATTCTTATCATGATGAGGTGGAACAGGAGATTCTCATCACGATGAGGTGGAACAGAAGATTCTCATCACAATGAGGTGGAACGGGAGATTCTCATCAAAATGAGGTGGAACAGGAGATTCTCATCACGATGAGGTGGAACCGGAGATTTTCATCACGATGAGGTGAAACGGGAGATTCTCATCAAAATGAGGTGGAACGGGAGATTCTCATCACGATGAGGTGGAACAGAAGATTCTCATCACAATGAGGTGGAACGGGAGATTCTCATCACGATGAGGTGGAACGGGAGATTCTCATCACGATGAGGTGGAACGGGAGATTCTCGTCAAAATGAGGTGGAACGGGAGATTCTCATCACGATTAGGTGGAACGAGAGATTCTCATCACGATGAGGTGGAACAGGAGATTCTCATCAGGATGAGGTGGAACATGAGATTCTCATCACGATGAGGTGGAACGGGAGATTCTCATCACGATGAGGTGGAACAGGAGGTTCTCATCACGATGAGGTGGAACCGGAGATTTTCATCACGATGAGGTGAAACGGGAGATTCTCATCAAAATGAGGTGGAACGGGAGATTCTCATCACGATGAGGTGGAACAGAAGATTCTCATCACAATGAGGTGGAACGGGAGATTCTCATCACGATGAGGTGGAACGGGAGATTCTCATCAAGATGAGGTGGAACGGGAGATTCTCATCACAATGAGGTGGAATGTAAGATTCTCATCACGATGAGGTGGAACGTAAGATTCTCATCACGATGAGGTGGAACGGGAGATTCTCATCACGATGAGGTGGAACGGGAGATTCTCATCACGATGAGGTGGAACGGGAGATTCTCATCACAATGAGGTGGAACGTAAGATTCTCATCGTGATGAGGTGGAACGTAAGATTCTAATCGTGATGAGGTGGAACGTAAGATTCTCATCGTGATGAGGTGGAACGGGAGATTCTCATCGTGATGAGGTGGAACAGGAGATTCTCATCACGATGAGGTGGAACGGGAGATTCTCATCACAATGAGGTGGAACGTAAGATTCTCATCACGATGAGGTGGAACGTAAGATTCTCATCACGATGATGTGGAACGGGAGATTCTCATTACAATGAGGTGGAATGTAAGATTCTCATCACGATGAGGTGGAGCGGGAGATTCTCATCACGATGAGGTGGAATGTAAGATTCTCATTACAATGAGGTGGAATGTAAGATTCTCATCACGATGATGTGGAACGGGAGATTCTCATCACGTTGAGGTGGAATGTAAGATTCTCATTACAATGAGGTGGAATGTAAGATTCTCATCACGATGATGCGGAACGGGAGATTCTCATCACGTTGAGGTGGAACGTAAGATTCTCATCACGATGAGGTGGAACGAGAGATTCTCATCACGATGAGGTGGAGCGAGAGATTCTCATCACGTTGAGGTGGAACGTAAGATTCTCATCACGATGAGGTGGAACGAGAGATTCTCATCACGATGAGGTGGAACGAGAGATTCTCATCACGATGAGGTGGAGCGGGAGATTCTCATCACGATGAGGTGGAACGAGAGATTCTCATCACGATGAGGTGGAACGGGAGATTCTCATTAGGATGAGGTGGAACAGGAGATTCTCATCACGATGAGGTGGAACGAGAGATTCTCATCACGATGAGGTGGAACGGGAGATTCTCATTAAGATGAGGTGGAACGAGAGATTCTCATCACAATAAGGTGGAACGGGAGATTCTCATCACGATGAGGTGGAACGGGAGATTCTCATCACGAACACTTTTTTTGGGGTTGTGGCTCAAAACATTTGACCACCACCGGGTGAATTTATGCATTCAGATATCAGATCTGGTCCAAACTCATTTGCTTTTGTTTGTTTTTCTTGCTTCCTGAGAAAAGCTGTGAGGTAAACGTGGAACAGCTCAGCGAGTCGGTGATTTGCATCAGGGATTAAGACGGTTTGGGTGTCATGTGGTGACAGAGCTAAGTTTAAGACTGAAGTTACGGCCGCCGGTGCTCCGGGTCAGATGCACGGATCCTCTCTGGAATTCAGAGCCCTTGCAGCCGTTTTCTTCACGCTTGCTGGTCATGAAACGAGGCTCACCCCTCCCTCCTCCCTGCCTCACCCCGAGCAGGTGATCTGTAAATGTGGGGGGGCGTCCCGAGTGTAAAAGATCTGTGGACGCTGGCAGAGCTGTTCAACACTCCGAGACAGATATAGAAGCAGCCGGAGAGACGTGTCCCAGAGCAGTCCGTCCACGCCGTCCACCAGCTCCTGCAGACATGGACATTACGCTGGAGGAGGAGAGCAGCAAGTCGCCGGCTAATTTGGAGTTCGAAGGCGCTCACCAGGCGTTCAAGGATCGCTGGAAGAAGACGGATGACACCATGTGTCGCCACAGCATGTCCTTCCACCTGCACCACACGCTGAGGAGCGAGTTCTTCGCCAGCTACCTCTACCTGCTGGAGAAGATCCCCGTGGGTAAGAAGCTGCCAGCAGCATGCCCGAGCTCACACGTTAACCCTCCTCATCCTCAACCCTCCTCCTGGACGCGCGTTTGAACTTTTACGCCATAAAAATCAGTCAGCAACGTGACGGATGACAAAGTAAAAGCAGCTTCCTGAATCCGACTGACACGGACGCAGGACCGGCTTCGTCTGGAGGGTGGGACCGGACTTGGTTTCCGAATCACATGACTTCTTCCTTTATAAAGTGATTCAGATTGCTGTGTGTGAGAGTAAAGATGGGATATTTGGTTTGGTATGAGAAACCACGGCTTCTTTCGTTTCTTCTCAGGTCCTAAAATCCAGTCGATCCGACCTCAGAGCTTCACGCCACACTGTATTTACCAAAGGCAAACCTCATTCATCCCAGAACCAGGGAAGAACTGGTCTCCTCCAGTCTCCTCCATCGTTGCTTCATCCAGGTCTGCAGGTCCCACCACAACATCTCAGTCCGGTCAGGTTTGGACAACAGGAAACGAGAAAACGCCAAAAATCAGCTTCTTTCTCCGCGATGATGCCACATTCTTACTGTAAAAACGACACGAGTCATAACTTAATGAGTTAAAAACACTTCTGCATTAATTCCTCAGATTAATCGATTTGTGTTAACGTGTTAATCTGACTGTCGTGGTTAAAAACATCATCACTAACACTTGCAGCATCATCGTGACGTCTGATTGGCTGCTATGATCATGTGACACAGAAGACGGGGAAGGGAAACTGCATGTATTGTACTAGTTTAGAAGTACTACGATATTCAAAGTATTGAACCCAACATTTTAACTGGTAATGACAGTACTGACTCCAGAGTCCTAATGTACCAGATCATCATGCTTCCACCACCGAGCTAGACAGCTGCTATGAGCTGTTGTTGCCTTTATGGAGTCTAGAATAACCATTAATGCAACTTTTAAAGGCCCACAATGGAATGCAGTGACCCCCCCATCGACGGCTAACCTTCATCATCTTCATCGTATCTGTACTGTGATTCACTCCAGCCAGTAAAAGACAGTTTTATCTGACTCGGACGATGCAGAGGAGATAATGAGACAATCAGAATCATCTGAACGTTCAGCATTAAGACCGTTAAACGTCCTCTGAAGGATTTAATAAGAATCACCAGAAAGGCAAAAAGCAGCGTTGGTTGGGGGGGCCGTCGCGGTGACGGCTCCAGCCCCGCCCAGCTCTTTCCATCCTGAGCTCCAGAAACAGGAGATCCTGACCCGTCGGCGTTCCGGCGCCGAGACTTTCTCACCTCTGACCCGATACGAGCATCACGACGCGCCTGAAAGCTCGAAGTCACGTCCGTCTACGGTGAACAGCAGTCGGTTATTTACAGCTTCACTTTTGCTCCGTTACGTCTTCACTGACTCCACAACTGCTGAACAAACTGCTGCACGCGCTCAGAAGAGGAAGATCAGGGAAACAACTTCCACCTAAACCAAACGTTTCGTTCAGGGAGAACGAACCATGTGGAGCCTGGATGTGTTCAGGTTACTGATGGATCAGTCCCACCAGATCTGGACGGTGGAAACACCACGCTAACCTGGTCTGAACGTGTACGACAGAAATGTGAGGTTTCACTGTAATATGGGAGTTAAACTACGATTGAAATTACTGTTAAAATACTTCAGTTTTATGAATTAATAGTGTTGATCCAGCAAAGTGAAGTGTTTTCATGAGAAATGTCATTTAAACACATTTACCTGAATCTGGGGTCTGAAAGGACAAAAGCAGAGAGAAACTTAAATATTCATCATTTATGATGTAATACCAGGGTAGGTAATGATATGTAGCTTTACCCGGAGACCAAGTTGACTTCATTTTGATTGGCCCCACCTTATTTGGCTATGACCTTATTTAGAGAACGTAGGTCGCAGACGGTGTTTGCTAAAGGCTAGCTGTTAGCGAATGTGCATTTCAGACCGCGAGCTACGTTTATCAGACAAGACAGCATTTAGAAAATAAATAAACTTACAGGTAATGACAAGGTTGTGGCCCCCTCCCTCAGTGTTGCTGCACAAGTTTGCTTTTACATCTATTTGTTTGAAAACCCAGACCTGAATGAATCCATGTTGATTGCAGTCAGACATGCTAGCGCAACTCATGTACCAGCCAGTGTTGTAAAGTAACGAAGTAAAAATACTTTGTTACTTTACTTAAAGGGGGGATAACATGCAAAATTGACTTTTTTTAGCTTTTTATTATGTTATTCTGTCATTCCCTCCCCATAAAACATGCCCCGGGGGTTACTTTGACTCATTCATACATATTTGAGAAATCCCTGAATCTCCTGTAGAAACCAACATGGCTGCCAGAACGGCTGCTACCACAGAGCTCCTCCCATACCACGAAGCTCCTCCCCCTCCCCTGCTGAGCTCCGCCCCACCAGAGCGTGAGAGTGTTGTGATGAGTGGAGTGGGCGTGTCAGAAACAGCAGCGGGCTTCTTAAAGGGACAGCAGTGAATTATGAAGGTGTCAGATACAGACGTGGATGATGTCACATTTATTTAGGTTGGTTTTTTATGTTTACTGTGTTTTCAGAACTACTGAAGGTAACACAGCTATTTGGTTTTGCCATAAAAGGGAATTATGTGTCTAATAATGATATGAAACCCTCTCGTGTTACCTAATTGGAGCAATTAAATTACACAGCATGATGAGACTACGTAGAATGATAAGCTGCTGTCTGATTTAACCGTTTCTGACCAGGGAGACAAAGCTGACAGACCATAAACAGGAACTTTGATTCTCACTCTGACATTCACATGACCTCATCAGAGCACAACAGATCAGATTATACACCCAAAACCCCAGAAAAGTGAGATTTGATGTCGCCTTTAATGGAATTTTACAATCTTTGTTTTATTTTACTGTATTTTTCCGGCTGCCAAAGTATTAGTTTACTTTTTAAAGATGCAACGTAACTGTTCCACCTTAAAAATCTGCGTTTCTGACTCGTTCTGATGTCACACCAACATTCATTGTTCGCATTTTCCAGCCGTCGCTGTCAAGCGGCGTCCGGAGGTTCAGAAACTGCAGTATGTAAGTTTTCCATCCAGGACGCGGCCGTGACGTTGCAGCACCGGATACTAGCAAACGGATACGAACCAGACATGAACACAGCCGGTGTTTGAACGCATCACGAAGGATTCAGCAAACAAATGCAAGGAAACATTATTGAGGAAAAGAAAGAGAGGAAGAGACAGAACAAGAGTCAAGATAAGACTGATGAGGATGATGATGCAGTACAGGTACGATGAAGATGGATGCGTGTCTTTAAAAAGTCGTTCTCTAACAGAGTAAAGTTCCTTCCAGCCGTTGCAGCTTGCTGTTAAACACGGTCGCGTATCGGAAGCTGCAGGCGGACCTTTGCTTGTTTTCAGGACTGAACTTCGGCTTCAGACATCTGAAAGCGAACTCTGACCTTCAGACTCCGCAGCATTCATCAGACGTCTCAGAGCTGAAAGGTCAGCTCTGATGAGCAGGTGGACGGGGACGCTGGGACCTGATTGACACGTCCTTGGTGGACGAGCGTGTCGTCACGTTGGCGTCTCCGTCTTTGTCTCGCTGCGTGTTTCTATTCTTACGGCGTGGTTCCGGGACCACGTGGACGTGGAGTCCAGCCTGACATTGAGGTGCTGAGCCGGTCTGGCTCATGCTGGGGGGGTAAATGAATCCCCCTTCTCAGTGTTTCAGCGTGGTGTCATGAATGCAGCCACCGGAGACGCTGGACAGGCGGAGGACATTCCCGCCCTGGACGGTGTCATGTAGCCCCGCCGCTATGCTGCCGGGATTCTGCAGGATTTATTTGGATTGTTGCTGAAGCCGGTTGTTAATTTTGCCGACATCCTTGAAAGTCTTAAGCGATACGATGAATGAGACGCTGGACGAGGAGTAGCTCTCGTTTATTTACAGCCGTCTAGCGCCTGATCCGATTCTCCTGCTGCTGGTCCTCACTCCTGATAAACCTCCATCCAGAACCAGAACCGGGACAGAAAACCTCCATCAGGACCAGAACCCGGGAAGGAAAACCTCCATCAGAACCAGAACCAGGACAGAAAACCTCCATCAGGACCAGAACCGGGAAGGAAAACCTCCCATCAGAACCAGAACCAGGGAAAAAAACCTCCATCAGGACCAGAACCAGGAGGAAAAGCACTCCATCAGGACCAGAACCAGGAAGGAAAAGCCTCCATCAGAACCAGAACCAGGACAGAAAACCTCCATCAGGACCAGAACCGGGAAGGAAAACCTCCATCAGAAACCAGAACCAGGACAGAAAACCTCCATCAGGACCAGAACCGGGAAGGAAAACCTCCATCAGAACCAGAACCGGGAAGGAAAACCTCCATCAGAACCAGAACCAGGAAGGAAAACCTCCATCAGGACCAGAATCAGGAACAAAAAACCTCCATCAGGACCAGAACCAGGAGGAAAAACCTCCATCAGGACCAGAATCCAGGACAGAAAACCTCCATCAGGACCAGAACCAGGAGGAAAAACCTCCATCAGGACCAGAATCCAGGACAGAAAACCTTCATCAGAACCAGAACCAGGAAGGAAAACCTCCATCAGAACCAGAACCAGGAAGGAAAACCTCCATCAGGACCAGAACCAGGAAGGAAAACCTCCATCAGGACCAGAATCAGGAAGGAAAACCTCCATCAGGACCAGAACCAGGAGGAAAAGACCCTCCATCAGGACCAGAACCAGGACAGAAAACCTCCATCAGGACCGAAACCAGGAGGGGGAAAAACCCCATCAGGACCAGAACCAGGAAGGAAAACCTCCACCAGGACCAGAACCAGGAAGGAAAACCTCCATCAGAACCAGAACCAGGAAGGGGAAAACCTCCATCAGGACCAGAACCAGGAAGGAAAACCTCCATCAGGACCAGAACCAGGAAGGGAAAACCTCCATCAGAACCAGAAAAAGGAAGGAAAACCTCCATCAGGACCAGAACCAGGAAGGAAAAACCCCATCAGGACCAGAACCAGGGAAGAGAAAACCTCCATCAGAACCAGAACCAGGACAGAAAACCTCCATCAGGACCAGAACCAGGACAGAAAACCTCCATCAGAACCAGAACCAGGAAGGAAAACCTCCATCAGGACCAGAATCAGGACAGAAAACCTCCATCAGAACCAGAACCAGGAGGGAAAAACCTCCATCAGAACCAGAACCAGGAAAGAAAACCTCCATCAGGACCAGAATCCAGGAAGGAAAACCTCCATCAGGACCAGAACCAGGAGGAAAAACCTCCATCAGGACCAGAACCAGGACAGAAAACCTCCATCAGGACCAGAACCAGGAGGAAAAACCTCCATCAGGACCAGAACCAGGACAGGAAAACCTCCATCAGGACCAAAACCAGGAGGGAAAACCTCCATCAGGACCAGAACCAGGAAGGAAAACCTCCTGCAGGACCAGAACCAGGAAGGAAAACCTCCATCAGAACCAGAACCAGGAAGGAAAACCTCCATCAGGACCAGAACCAGGAAGAAAAGCCTCCATCAGGACCAGAACCAGGAAGGAAAACCTCCATCAGGACCAGAACCAGGACAGAAAACCTCCATCAGGACCAGAACCAGGAAGGAAAACCTCCATCAGAACCAGAACCGGGACAGAAAACCTCCATCCAGGACCAGAACCAGGAGGAAAAACCTCCATCCAGGACCAGAATCAGGACAGAAAACCTCCATCAGAACCAGAACCAGGAAGGGGAAAACCTCCATCAGAACCAGAACCAGGAGGAGGAAAACCTCACATCAGAACCAAAACCAGGAATAAAAACCTCCATCAGAACCAGAACCAGGAAGGAAAAACCCCATCAGGACCAGAATCAAGAAGGAAAACCTCCATCCAGGACCAGAACCAGGAAGGAAAACCTCCTTCAGGACCAGAACCAGGAAGGAAAAACCTCCATCAAGACCAGAACCAGGAAGGAAAACCTCCATCAGAACCAGAACCAGGAAGAAAAACCTCCATCCAGGACCAGAACCAGGAAGGAAAAAACCCCATCAGGACCAGGACAGAAAAACCCTCCATCAGAACCAGAACCAGGAAGGAAAACCTCACTTCAGGACCAGAACCAGGAAGGAAAACCTCCATCAGAACCAAGGACCAGGAAAGGAAAACCTCCATCAGAACCAAACCAGGACAGAAAACCTCCATCAGGGCCAGGACCAGGAAAGAAAACCTCCATCAGAACCAGGACCCAGGAAGGAAAACCTCCATCAGAACCAGAACCAGGAAGGAAACTCCATCAGCCAGAACCAGAGTGGAAAACCTCCATCAGAACCAAAAACCAGGAATAAAAACCTCCATCAGAACCAGAACCAGGAAGAAAACCCATCAGACCAGAATCAAGAAGGAAACCTCCATCAGGACCAGAACCAGGAAGGAAAACTCCTTCAGGACCAGAACCAGGAAGGAAAACCTCCATCAAGACCAGAACCAGGAAGGAAAACCTCCATCAGAACCAGAACCAGAAGAAACCTCCATCAGGACCAGAACCAGGAAGGAAAACCCCATCAGGACCAGGACAGAAACCTCCATCAGAACCAGAACCAGGAAGGAAAACCTCCACCAGAACCAGAACCAGGAAGGAAAACCTCCATCAGAACCAGAACCAGGAAGGAAACCTCCATCAGAACCAGACGAAGGAAAACCTCCATCAGGACCAGAACCAAGAAGGAAAACCTCCATCCAGAACCAGGAAGGAAAACCTCCATCAGAACCAGAACCAGGAAGGAAAACCTCCATCAGATCCAGAACCAGGAAGGAAAACCTCCATCAGGACCAGAACCAGGAAGGAAAACCTCCACCAGAACCAGAACCAGGAAGGAAAACCTCCACCAGAACCAGAACCAGGAAGGAAAACCTCCATCAGAACCAACCAGGAAGGAAAACCTCCATCAGGACCAGAACCAGGAAGGAAAACCTCCATCAGGACCAGAACCAGGAAGGAAAACCTCCACCAGAACCAGGAAGGAAAACCTCCATCAGAACCAAAACCAGGAAGGACAATCCACAAAGACTACATTGCTATGATTATAGGATCGAGGAAGCATTGAGTTAGTCTGTAGGTTTATTCTATCCCAAGTTCCTTCCAACTACAATCCAGTTCCGAGTATCACTTTTATGGTGTGATTAGACCAAACGCGATTTGGGCGTCAAAAATATATGTTGTGTAGGGTGAACTTGACTGTAACCTTTTCCTTAACTTTTACTTATTATTAAGATGGTAGGCCTAAAATCAGACATGAAAACTCAGCTGGCCCAGCTACACTTCCCTCTTTCAAAAATAGAATTACACACACACGCCTGCACTTCCTGCAAGAGTATCAGCTGCAGGGTTGAAAAACTAACTAAGAGTTAAATCCTTATTGAATGACAAAGTAACAACTATTAGTTTTGATGTTTGTTATATCCAATTGCCTTGAAGGTACCTTTTTAAGGATGTCTGTCCCACATATAGGTGGTGCCACAACAGAAGTATAAAAACATGATGATGGGCGTTGCTGTTATCCTGGGAGCAAGTTCTAACAGGAGCAAATGAGTCAGGACAGGTGGGCCTTCAGGCTGAATATAAGATAAAAATCAGTTACAGTACTTTACTGCTTGCACTCTCTTTATTCTTTCCTTCCCTCACTTTCTGGGAGCATTTCAGTACTCAATTGTGTTTGATTGTATTTTGCTTGCTTGCCTTAATAAAAGATCTCAGACTGCCTGAGGAAAAGAAACCCACAATTCACTGCAGCTGACTCATCCTTCATAGGAGTGTAGTTAAGGGTAAAAGCTGCCTCTCGACACACTGATGAGACAAGAATACTTTCGCTGTATTTCCGTTAGAGTGAGTATGATTTTTGGTCATGTTAAATAAATTGGCCGAGCAGAGAATAGTTACCGTTATATACTGGAAAGTATATGAGTCTGCTAGGTAAGACCTCCTGAACTTAGTAACGGATGTACTAAGGCTCTGAAGGCTAGAGAGTAGAGGGCGCCTCTGGATTGAATAGAGGCTTAGCGTCGTAGCCCTGAAAAGTTCCCCCCACCTTCACTTC
>JALJCO010001484.1:0-10444 GCA_023101725.1 Atherinomorus stipes | reverse complement strand
TGTTAACATTTTTGTCTTTAATGCCACTCATGCTTTTTTCCTGCTACACCCTAAAACATCCTGGGTTAAAAACAGTCCAACTTGGGTCATTTTTAACTCAAAGCCTGGGTAACTATTGGACCAACCCAACTGTAGTTAATTTGCCCCAACAAAATGGGTTGAGCATTTTAACCCAGCTAGGCAGGTTACACATCTTATTTACACACCAAACTTAGTTATCATGGCAATCCCAAAATGGAAGTTGGTCTCCTGGATCAAACCCATCTCTAAATTACTAGAGAGTTGATTTACTCATGAAAGTATGCAGAGTAGCAGATGCAGAATCAACCCCAGAACAGCAGCCTGAGTAGCCAGTGATTGTTAATTTTATCTCTTCCTGAGGCTAAAGAATTGGCGATGGTGGTGAGTTTATCTCCTTGTACTGTCCTTCTGAGCACTCATGATGCCAACTTTAAAGGCACTTCAGCATTTCAGAAAGCAAAGACTGTTAGCTTGTTCTTTGAATAATGCACACAAGACCAACCTGCTAGATTCATTGCTTCTTCCTCCGAGACACAAAATAACGTGCACGCAGCCTCTCCGGTGTTTAGCAGACAGCAGGTATCATGTCACAAATGCAAGTAAACGGGAATGTCGTTAGGTCTGAACTTCGCTAACAGCTGGGAGAATGCTGCAGCTACCTGCTGGAAATGTCAGACGACTGTGCGCAGCTTCCAGGTCGCAGCATTACTTCCCACCAATCAATCACTCTCATTGATCGGCCCTGCTTATTACCCGTCTACTACAGTATTAAAAGTGATTGACAAGCCAGTAGACAAATGAAAAAGTTGAGGAATGCAGAGATGATTGGCGGATGTTTTTCAGCCCCATTACTTTCATACAGCCGATGTATAATAATATTTATATATTTAAAGCTTTTAATTAATCATTACGTATGGGGTAGTGAACCTAATTTTATTGAATATTGCAAAAATTGCCTATAGAAACATCTTCTAAAACGCCTATAACATTCAAGACGAATAGAATTTTTCAACAACTTTTGCTAAGTGTGAACGTAACCAAGGCAAGTAAAAGACATGACTCATATCTATAGGTTAACAATCAAAAAAAGTTAAAATCCTGCTAAATATCCTGTTAAATAAACAAGATGAGAAAAAATAGCTTGTAAAGTTGACAAAGATAAACATGTACACACCACCATGTTATTACAGCTCATTGCTACATTGTATTCTGTATTATTGCTCCGGGTGTCATGATATCCACATCTCACAGTATGATGTCACGATAGAAGTCTCACGGTACGATAGTTACTGCAATATTATGAGGAGGCTCAATAAATGACAATATAAATACTTTGACTAGTTAGTGCAATATTTATTGTCATACTCAAGGTTATGACATTTTTAACAGCTTGAAAAAACATTGCTGAAGTGTGAAGTTCTAGTAAAATTCTAGTAAAATTTTTTAAGGAAAGACAACTCAGGTACTATATTACAGTAAGTAAGGGATAATGTATGAAACTAGGGATGTCCCAATCCAATCTTGTGATTGGAAATCGGCCCAATCGGCTATTACATCCCGATCAAGTATCGGATAAATGCTTCCTTTTACACCGACACGGCAGCAGCAGCAGCAGAGGGAACCAGGCCGTGTTTTTGCACATTCACACATATAAGAACTGGGGACCTCGCACCTCAGTTCCTATGACCTTTTTAGCTCCTACTCTGAGGCAGGGTCTTTTCAGGGTTCCATAGGGACTGTAAATACATAGATGTTTGGTGATTGGTAGAACTGGCAAGCCCCGCCCCCTGCGTGGTCTCTGCTTCCTCCAGCCCCGCCATATTTAAAAAAGTCCCACAGCTGTTTAACTGTTTAACTGTTTAACGAGATCATAATAACAAGAACTATTACAATAGAAGTGTACAAATTCATTATTAAATCAATCACAGTGGTGCACGTCCCGAATCGATAACTATTTTAAAATTACCAAAAGCAATTATTTTCATATTAATTTAATGACCCAAATACAGCTGCAAAGTGTGGCAGTAGAATCTGTGGCTGCCGCCCGGACACTTTTGTGGACGAACCGTCCACTATAGTTCCGGGCGCACTTCAACAAGGTAAACAAGGGAAAGCTGGTAAGTTAGTTTTTATAACAGCTTTGAATAAAAGAGATGGAAAACCCAAATACAGTTGGAAATTGTGTCAGTGCAATCTGCGCCACTTTAGTGAACAAACCGTGGTTCGTCCACTAAAGTGTCCTGACATACTTCAACAAAAGGTAAACAACGTTAGTAGGGCAGCTTTCCAACGGGGGGCTGTTCCATTTCATGATACATATGACCGTGATAAGGGAAAGCTTGTGAGTTTGCTTTTATAATAGCTTTGAATAAAAGAGATGACAAAACCTGTTTTGTATTAGATCTGCTGGGGCATAAATTTGTCACTGTTGCAACGACTGCTTCACACATGGTCCCTTACAAGGTCCTCCCTCATGTGCGAATGCAACTGAAGGTGAAGGGTTTCTTATAACTAAACTCGGGGCCGTAGTTATAGAAATTGCGTTCTTAGAACCTCTCTGTCTGAATGCAACTCTTATTATCCAGACATTAACAACAGTGAAGGTGGCTGTAGCCACTTTCACTACATTTAGAAGGTTTTCCCAGCCAGCATTGCATATGGGTTAAATTTTGGCTGCATATGAGGGACCCAAGTGGGTTTTTCCACGGTTTCTATGGTGGCCCCACCTGTGTTCTCCCATGTGGGCTTCCACATATGGGGCCCATGTAACTTAAACTATGAGATCTGCAAATTTGCCCAGATTGAGCCCATGCCTATAGGTTATATGGGAAAACACAGGTGGCTGCCCTCACAGCCACCTGTGTAACTTAAACTGTCATGTCATGTCAGTCAGTCAGTCATTTTCTGTACCGCTTATCCAGTTAAACTATGAAATCTGCAAATTTTGCCCAGTTCAAGCCTATGCCTATAGGCTATATGGGAAAACGTTTTAACGTTTTAACTGAGATCCTGTTCCAATACACGTTTTAACATGAAAAAGTGGGATTTCCAGGTGATGACTCCTTTAAACTATGAAATCTGCAAATTTGCCCAGTTCAAGCCTATGCCTATAGGCTATATGGGAAAACAGGTTGCTGCCCTCACTGCTCAAGATTTTGAAACAGATAAGTGCGTGCCCAGGATTGTCCTTCTCAGAAGTTGCAGCCTTTTGTGCACAAAGCTGCAAGTTGCACCTGCTTTTCAGACATACTGAAATAGACGCAAAAAAAACAGCAAGGCAATGCGTCTCATGGTTGATAAATCACCTTGCGAGTGCTAAGTTAATATATTTACATTTCCTCCCATTACACGCACTTTTGCATGTAAATCCCATATTGCATATTCATTTCAGAAAAGTACTAAATGGATAAGAGGCACTATTTAGCACGTGTTAAAAACCAAACCCTTTTCGCACGCTGTTAATAGATCAGTTTTTTAAAAAATATGGCTGCCTGTGGGGGTGTGTGGAGATGGGTGGGTGGGTGGGGGTGCATGGATGATGGGTGTTTGGGTGTGGGGGTGGTGGTGCATTGGTGGGGCTTGTGTGTGTCGGGTTGGGGGGGCTTGGGTGGGGAGCGGGGATGGTTCTGTGGGGGGATCGGATGCGGGGGGGGGGGGGGGGGGGGGGGCGCGTGGGTGGGTGGGTGGCTCTGGCGCGGCCTGGGTGGGGGGTGCAGGCTTGGGTTTGGAGGGGGGGGCATGGACACTGGGGGGGCGGATGTGCGGGGACTAACTGGCTATACAGGAGGGGTGGGAGGAGGATGGGATGAGGGGAGTGTTGACGGGGGTAAAGTCGTTGGTTGTTTGAAGTAGGGTTTAGGGGTGATACAATAGAGTGGGGGAGGAAAGGGGAGGGTAAAAAAAAAAAAAAAAAAAATAGCAGCTCTGCGTGCCTCTTGGGGGGTTTGCGAGGCCTGGGGATGTTGGGCCGGTGACTCTGGCCCCTCCGCCGACCCTTTCCGCTCCCGTCCCTTTTCCCCCCTCCCTGGCCTGGCATGGTCGAGCGCCCCCAGGGGCCGAGGCTGGCCCCTCTGTGGTGAACGCCAGACGCCGGGCCGTGGGGGCGGCCATGCCTGCCCCTTCTGCCCTGGGGGATCCCGGGAGGCAGGGGTACCTAATGCCGGTAACGGCTCTTCTTCCAGGGGGAATTCATATACCCCCCTGGTCTCCTTCCCAAGACCCCCCCCCCCCCCCTGCTCTACCTCACACACACACACGTAGGGTTTGGGGGAGGGTGCGTGTCAAGCGGGCGTGGTGAGGGAGGGCACCAAAAGTGCCTTTGCTTGCCACGTCTAGAGACAGCCTGCTCCCCAGTTTTAACCACACTTAGACACCTAAACACATAAAATAACAACAGCTCACAACCACTTCTGAGGGGCGGGCCATATAGTGTGTGGAAGGAGGGAGGGGCCGGTTGGGGGGTCATGCCCCTACGCGACCCCACTCCCGGCATGACTTGGCACTGCCCCTTAGTTTTAACTGCAAACAACACACATCTTACACACACAGTCATGAGCGGGGGGTGGGGGGGGGGGCAGGGTCCTTTCATACCCCGGTCTCCCGGGCGCTACTGGGGGGAGGGGGGACAGTGGCTGCTTCACGCGCCAGTGGTTAAGGCTGGCTGCATTGCGGGGGAACTGCTGGCCTGGGGGATGCCTGGCCTGCTGCGTCCGGGGGGTGGGGGATGGGGGTGGTGGTGGGGGGGGGACGTGTTGGGGGCTTGGAGCTCACGGCTCCTTCCCCGGCCCGAGCTACCACTCAGGAGGCACGAGGGCATGGGCAAGAGAGAGGTGGGTATGTAAGAATAATGAATGAGAGTGTGAAAGAGGAAATGTGGGAGGGAGGAACTTGGGCTGGAAGAGGGAGGAGATGTGGGTAAGTGGTTGGAGGAAAGGGGGATGGAGGAAGGAGTGGCATGCTCGTGAGTGTCTAGTAGGGATGGTCATGAGGGGCTGAAGGAAGGAAGGGCGGGAGTGTGATAGGTCAGAGGGATGGGCGGGGCTGGACATGTAAGGGGGGGACTGTATGGGGTATTGGGGGTATAGGGAGGTGGGGGCGTATGTGTGGGGGGGGTAGGGAGGGGTTGGTGCAGCTATGTGGGGGAGTGCATGTGTGTGTTAGAGGGTATGAGGAGGTGGGGGTAGGTGTGGACGGTAGAGGGAGGAGAGTGTTGGGGGTGGAGGGAGGAGTGAGTGTGGGTATGTAAGGTCGGAGAGCGGAGTGGGTGGGTGTATGTGTGTGTGTGGGGGGGTACACGGAGGTGTTGGGGAGGGCTGGGCGGTGTGGGCGGGAGGTTCGTATCTCGGTGTTCGTGCCGGGCATCTTGGTGTCGGTGTGGTGCGGTGTGGCTGCGGGTTGGTTGGGGGCCGGGCGCTTTGGTGGGGGTGCGGTTTTGTTTGTGGCTTCCGGGGCTTTTTGTGCGGGGCGGGCGCAGGGGGGATCTGTATCTTGTATGTGGTTGCTCTTGCGGTATTGATGTCTTGGGTGCCCGTGTCTCGATGCGGGGGCGGTGGCGGTATATCTTTCAGCCCTAGTGTTGGGGTAGGTGTGTGGGGAGTGTGTGTGTGAGCGTGGTGGCGGGGTAGGGGGTGGTAGAGGTGGTGGCGCCCTGGTGTCAGGTGTGTGGGGCAGGGACGTTGGGGTGGGGGCTGGCCTGCCCTGGGGGGCGTCGTCTGGGGGGTCCGGTCCTCCTGGGTTTCGGTTGGGCCGCCCGGGTCCGGGGGGGGGTGGCTGCTCCTGGGCGCTTGGGCCCTGGGCCCGGCGCTGTCTCCGCTCCGGGGGACGCCCGGCGCCCGGTGGGGTCGGCAGCTGCTGGTCTTGGTCCGCTGGGGCCTGGGCCTCCAGACTGCGGGGGGCTCCGGCTGGGGCCGCCTTTTGCCGCCCTTCGGGGGATGCATGTCCGCTCTTTGGGGGGGGTAGCTGGGATCTGGGCCTCTGGGTGGCTGCTGGGGGCCTGGGTCGTGAGCCTTGCGGGCTTTCTCCTCCTTGCAGAGACGAGGTTGCATCTGCATGACTGTATCACCACGGAGCACCCTTTATTATGCATGTTGACACTGTGACACTGCTTCCCATTGCGATGACTAGGCTGTACCTCTTCTCTACTTCCCATTGCGATGACTAGGTTGTACCTCTTCTCTACTTCCCATTGCGATGACTAGGGTGTACCTCTTCTCTGCGTAGTTCTGCGTGTGTTTGTGTGTGTTTGTATGATTTTGTTTTCCAACAGAGACCTTGGTTGTTTAGGGATCGCGGTACAGATGTACCAGTGAACTGTGTAAGTGGATTCATGTTTTCTCTCTCTCTCTCTTCCTCTTCCTTACTCCTCTCTCTCTGTTTCACTTTCTATCATTACCTCTGTTAACTTTCATTTCTCCCTTGTCAGGCCCAGCAGTATGATATGGAATGGTGTAATAGACAAATGTTTAAATAAAAAAATAAAATGAATAAACATGATATCAAGTGGAGCCTTATGTCCATAAAGCTCCGCTTGGAAAAGCAAAACTGTTCAACAGAATAAAGCAATCAGATTTCCATTCTGCTTGCTTCGATGCTGGACAGGACAAGTAGAAAAAAAAAAAAAAATAAAAAATAGATCAGTTTTTTGCATGTGTTGTGAGATAGCTCACGTTTTTATACATGCAAACCTTTGATAGATCCAGCCCCCAGTGTTAATTAAACCGTTGAGTCAAATGGCCATGTATAGTTAGCTCTGGAGGCAGCGCTGCACACGGAGCGCAGTGCACACGAACACAGTGTGGATTGGTCTTTACTGGCCAGTAAGTCCGTCAGCAACAAAATATATTAAATAATAATTTATTTAAAAAAAACAAAATAAAACAGCAAATTTACTGATTGCACATGCTCGAGTGGATGAAAAAATTTACTCGCACTGTCTCATATTTTAGTCGCAAAATGTGACCATCTGGTCGCAGTCTGAGCCCTGAAATATATTTACTCTTTCTTCATCAGTCAAACACATTTTACTCCAAAATACCTCGACTAAATCATATGTCCACTGACAAACTGCAGCTTTGCTTCATTTCTTCTCATTGGACACCAAAGTTTCTATGTTTTTTGTTTGTTTGTTTTTTTCTTTCACATCAACCATACAGATAAAATTTTTCCACCTTCTCGCTGTTGACGATTGGTGAGTGAGGGATGTATTTTGTTTAACCTGCTGGGACGACCATTTTGAAACTGTTTGATATCTGTCTGACAAGTGGAAAATATACCCAACATTAAATGATATAGAACAAATAAATTGGATACTACTGCCAGACTCATTGACCTCTGCTAGCTTTTCCTGCGTACTACACAAAGCTCTTTACATCTTGGCAGGAAAACAAGACTCACTGAGACAGAACAAAGAGCAGCAGAAACGACTGTACATGTAGGAATCAGAGAACTGAACAGATACAGGTTCCACTTGTTTTTTCCAGAAGAGAATCTAAAAACTGGAGCTCCTCAGTCTACATTTAGATGTTTCAGTTTGCCATTAAAGTAGGAATGTGTTTATCCTTGTGAATGATCTGTTTATTAACAAATACAGAAGATAACTACAAAGTTTAGACTTAGCACATTTTTTATTGCATCGCCTTTCTTTCATAGACATTGTTTCAGACGCTAAAATATTTTCATATGCCTAAAATGATTTTTATCTTTTAAACAATAATAGCTGTATCTGTAATGCTGCAGCACAGCTGCAAAGAAGGAACATGAGGCTTGTCTGCTGTACACTATCTTGGTCCTGAAGCACTGCTCATGGGGATAAACTGCCAGGAGACAAGAGGATGACAACTAATGGACTTTCAGACAGAGATGTCCTTGGCTATATTTTTATTACTGTAGGTCATGGAAAGTGGGCGTTGGAATAGTTTTGTTATCATAGTTGTAATAAAAGCTGCAGTAAGCCATATTTTACATCAGAATTAATCAAATTACATGTCTAAGTGATTCTGTCTGGACAAAAATAACTAATTTGATAGTGCTTTTATCATACCCTTAATATTTCTCATTTCACTGCCTTCTTCCATTTGCCATCTGTCTCAGCAGGTTTCACCTGAACCTATGTTATATTTTTTTGCCAGCATTAAACAGAAATGCATATTTACCATCTGGGTTGTGGTATTAGTTATATATTTAGTTTTATAAAATGTCTGCCATTTAGTGTTGGCTTGTGGTGACATTAAGTGGGTGGGCTAACATACATTCTAGAAACCAAATGAATGAATTTCAACATAAAAAGTTGCCCATCATAATATACTAAATATAAACTCAATATCACAACTGCATTAGGACATTTTTAAGAAAACACCATTATCCAGAGGGGTTCACTGATGGAAAATACTGTTCCCCTTTATATAAATAAAGACACACACACCCTTGCAAACAGACAGAGTAGTAAAAAGATTTATACATTTATAAATGAATAAAAATATAACAATATAACAATAAACTGTCTAACTGAAAGTGGCTTCAGTTGTTTCATGTCATCATTCTGATGGCTTCCACTTTTGAGCACGAACTGAATTATAAACACATAAGAAACACTACCAACTACAGGACAGCGACTCAGCTCATCGTGTCATGATTTAAAGGTGCCATGACATCAAATTTCACTTTTCTGGGGTTTTCGGTGTATAATATGATCTGTTGAGCACTGATGAGGCCATGTGAATGTCCAGAGTGAGAATCAAAGTTCCTGATTATGGTCTGTCAGCTTTGTCTCTCTGCTCAGAAACAGTTGAATCAGACAGCAGGCTATCATTCTACGTAATTTAATTGCTCCAATAAGAGCACACTATCAAGTAAACAGCGCCCCCCCCCCCCCCCCCCCCCCCCCCCCCCTCTCTCTCTCCTCTAACGGTTTATGCACCGTCCGCTCCCCCTCCCCTCCCTGTCTGATTCAGCTGCATGTATGGAGCTAGTAGTAACTTCTCTGCAGTCAGGTCTGGATTTTCAAACAAATGGATTTAAAAGCAAACTTCTGCAGCAACACTGAGGGAGGCGACCACAACCTTGTCATTACCTGTAAGTTTATTTATTTTCTAAATGCTGTCTTGTCTGATAAACGTAGCTCACACTGTCTGAACTGCCCATGTTGCTAGCAGTTAGCCTTTAGCAAACTCCGATCGCAGCTTGACCTAGATTCTCCAAATAAGGTCATAGCCAAATAAGGTGTAGCCAATCAAAATGAAGTCAACGTGGTCTCCGGGTAAAGCTCCATATCATCACCGGACCCAACTGTATTACTGAGGAAGTGAGGTCTGGCGTTTCAAAACAATACTCCGCTGTAAAAAATGCCGTTTTTTTCTGAGTATTTACATATAAAGTAATGCCAACAACATAAACTAGTTTTTAACTGTTATGTCATCACTCCTTTAAGAATGAGAGGCAGGGAAGCGACGTTTGCACAAGACAGCGAAACAAATAAAAAGAAACAAAAGTGCACATGTTGAACTCTCACTAGGAAATGTGGGTGTTCCCACCTGTAACGCCCAACCTTAAGAAGCACCGTTGTCTTTGACTTTGTCTGCTTTATACTGATTGCTGCGTGTTTCCAACATTGAAATATCCATCAAAGTAAGTGTTGCTGTTTAATTAAGACATAGATTGTTCCTTACCACAGTAGTTTCGCGGCCTCTTCGCCGCAGACCACAGCCTGTGAAGCCTGTCAGCTGCGTGTGTGGACTTCCTGTTTTGGAATTTTTCAATGTCATTGGCAGATTCCAAGTCAGGGTGACGCTGGAGCTAATTTCTGATTGGTTTGAAATGTAGCACTCCTCCGCGTCTGCCTGATCCGCTATCAAACAAAAGTTACGTTTTCACAAAAACATGATCGAACTACAGTGGGCAACAAACGGAAATCTGTTCAGAAAAAACGCATCAACTTTCAATTAAAGGGGAAACTCAGTAACTTTTTTACCTCAATAAATGCTTTTCGGAATCCATGTGGGGCTAAACAAAGTGTTTACGGAGCGATTCAATGTTCCCCTCCCCTCCCGCCGGGGCCTCTGGCCTGCAGCAGCTCTATACAACTTTGCCTGCGCCGACCCGAGCAGAACTTGCGACAACAGAAACCGCTGTACGGTACTCAGGTCCCCTATCTGCCGAGCTGCTTCCAGCTCTGATTTGAACCATGACTACCGGCGCTAATTCGAAGAGAAAACATTTTTTTAGCTTCACACCACCTAAACACGGCTCCTGGCTCTATAACCAACTCTTTGCTGGACCAGAGTGATTCACGTAGCTGCGCTGCCTGGGCGCTCGGGTGAAGCATCACTGCTTCTCTAGGCTCGACAATCACTTGTCACGTCCGCAAAAAAAGTAAATAAAAGTTTGTGATTCTTACCTGCTACTCGCCAACACCAGAGAAAAATATAAT
>JALJCO010001481.1:0-149090 GCA_023101725.1 Atherinomorus stipes | reverse complement strand
TGTGGTAGCGCAACCCTTCTGGTAGCCAATCAGAAGTGCTGCTCGTTTAGGGATAATGATAAGAGAAGCTAATGTTGTCTTATGAGTCAGAGTACAGACCTGAATTATGGATTCAGCAGCGTGGTGTTTGTAGTCAGGCACCCCGTTGGTCAGCCTGCTAGTAGTGGCTGAGCTAAGATGATGCAGTGGTGAAGAATCACAGACGCGTCGCTCAAGGTTACACGTTTATTACAATATAACTGGTAAAATACGGCAAAGGACTGTGTTGTCGAATCCTGTACGTGTCTCAGCGGTCAGTAGTGAAGTTCTGCCTGCTCAGCTGTCTGTCGTCTTCCGGACCCACACTTTCTGCCCTCTCTCTCTCCCTGTTTGTGATGCTTAAAAGGTCCCTCTGTGTCAAACCCTCCCCCTCCTGTCTGATATGCAGTCTTCTGTCTGTGAATACCACGTCAGCCCATCTTGAATCTAGGTTCATAGTTTGTCATGTCGCCCTAATTTATCAGTCGTCCTTGTCCTTGTCATAATCTTAACAGTATATATCTATAGAGTCAGACTGTCTGCCACCACACTCCCCCTCAGTGACGTAATTCACGTCACTCACCCAGTCGAACTAGATATGTGTCATTTACCCAAAACCTCATTAACTAACTAAATCAAATTCAAGTCCCCATAATCAACTTAAACATAAATCAACCCAAGTCACCCCACCTTTTTGTCACTCGACAGTCTTGACACAATCCTGTTGCCAACAATCAATTACATAGTAAATAAAAAATAGGAAAGATAGAGAAAGTAGAGGGAGGAAAAGACAGAAAATCACAAAATCACATCCTAACGTGTAACCTTATAAAAGATTTGTTCACAGGTACGCAAATCGGTATGCGTTTACATTACAATCATTGTGGACACAATCAATAAAACATTCAACAATCAAAAACAATCAAACAATAATCAAAACAGAATTACTGGCTAATTGATCCTTAGCTGTAAGAAAATTATATGATTAACACTAATCAATGTGTATGTTATTAACCTTATGACCAACAAATATCAAATTAACTCTATGATTAACAACTACATAATGATTAACAAAGTCAATGTGTATGCAGTTAACACTACGATTAACAAACCCATAATGATTAACAAATTCAATGTGTAAGCAATTAGCTGATTAACCAAACATAACGAAAACTCAATAAGCATAAAATCTAACTGATTAATAGAACTCAATGTGTCTGAAATCAACTCTATCGATTAACAATTTACTATACCACCTACCAACTCAACATGTATGCAACCAATTCCACCACTTAACCAAAACAAAGTGTGTGATTTAACAATACTGATTAATAAAATCAACAGGAAATACTAAAATGTGTGATGCACAAACTGAACTTTACTCAAGTACCACTAACTGAAAATTGATGTGAAATAAAGATGACACAAACTAGAAATGTGTGTGTGAACTTATTCTTAGCTGAAAACAAAACCTTGAAATCTTTAACTTTATGTGAAAACACCAATTATCCTCCTGGAATGATTCTTGTAGAAATGCAGCATTTGGATAGTAATTTCTTGGCCCCTTGTCAGTCATAGACTGAATTTCCTGTAGCTCGAACAACCACCCCCTCAGCCACATAATGAGACTATGTCGGCTGAGGGAAGCAGATCCAACATCCAGTGTGCAATAGCAAAGCAGATTATGCAGAGAACTGTAACTTTATTTTGCAGCTGACATGTTACTGATGTGTCTTCTTGCACCACGACAATGACGGCTCTTTGCAACCTGATGCCTCAGCTTATTCACAGGCACAGGTCAAGGTAACCATCACCACCCATCTCCACAGGTGTCAACCTTCTTCACATTTCTGGACACATTTTGAGCAGTGAACAGCACAGCGAGTGATGATGCAGACATCAACAACTCAGCCTCTGTGAGACTCGTTCACCCTCGCCATCCAGGCTGCATCCTTATTTTGTCGTGGTGTACAACATACAGTACAGTGTTGCCATGTCAGCCGTTCTGTTGACCAGTTGTGGACTGATTTCCTTCCAGACGGCTTGATTCAGCAGTGATCTGCAAGCAGAAAAACAACAGCTTACCACAGATACACAAATACATGTAATGTAGTTTTTATTTCTAATTGATTAACGTTACTCCCCGGAGCGAAAAGTTGTTATTCGTCCAGTTCGGCTCTCCTCGGCTCTCCTCGGCTCCCCTCTGCGATCCTTTCCATTTCCTTCGAAACGGTCCCGAATCTTCTCCTTGGTTATGGTGAACTTTCCTCCTTCCTCTGTGTGGGTGGAATTTTCTGCAACACTATTACACTTTTCCATTGTTGGTGAAAAAGACTGTAAACAGGTCAAACAGCTATGACCTCTTTACACCAAAAAAAATTCAGTTCTTCTGCAGTTCTGTGTTCTGTGGCTTCAAGCCAAAGAGAGAGACGGCAAAATACTGTCAAAAAATTACAGTTTCTGTTTTCATTTTGATGACATGTTACAGAAATCCACCCGGAGGTTGTAGAAAACTTCTTTTTGGCACAAGCAGTCGACCTGAGAAAGGCACAAACTTTTCCTGGCTTGCTGGTCAGACAGATGTAACATCTTTACAATTGCAGCTCTCCTGAAGAGCATCAGATCATCAGTCCAGTTCAGAGTTTCATGGGCGTGCCCATGTATGGGGACCGCTGAGACACAGTACTAGGAATCTGAAAACACAGTGACATCTTTACCTTCCGACAGTGTTAGAGCTCGGATTACTGCGGTTAATTCGGCTCGTTGGGCTGAACACGCGTTTGTTAGTTTCACGCTTTCAAGCAGGTGGAAATTGTCGTTTTTACGGTCATACTGAACAATCGCATAACCCGATTCTAGGCCTTCTGTTGAACGATAACACGACCCATCTGTGAAAAGCAGAGATTCATTATCATTTAGTGATATTGCTTTCAGATCTGGTCTAAGTTTTGTGTTCTGTTCACATTCAGCTACACAATCATGAGGTTCTCCATCACCTGGGAGGGGAATCAAATCTGCTGGGTTTTTTTTGTTTTACACGTCTGGGTACTCAAGAATCCGTTGGTAGTCAATGATTCTTTGGGGTGTAAGTGTGAATGCCCCTTTTTCCAACAGATTAACAACTTTGTGTTCCACTAAAATTTGGACATCATAACCCATGGATAAAGTGGATGCACGTGAGTAAATCTGATGAACTGCTGCAAGGTATTGGTAGCAGGACGGCAGACCGAGTTCTATTGGGCTCAGCGCAGTACTGAAATAGGCTACACATTGTGGCTTTGCTCCAACACCTGTGTTTTGAGCTAAAACCCCACATGCATGGCCCTGTCTGCAACTGACATATAGAATGAATGGTCTGCCATAGTTTGGGATCGCAAGAACCGGTGCTGTTTGGAGTGCAAGTTTTATTTCTTCAAAGGCCTGGTCTGCAAGAGGCGTCCGGGTCAGTGAAGCTCTCAACATTGTTGTCCCTGCGTTTTTCACCACATCTCTAAGCGGGTACAAGAACAGAGTACTGTTCGACCCACTCCCCACAATACCCCGTCATCCCAAGGAAAGTTAACATCTGTTTGACTGTCTTGGGTTTTGGTGCACTGCTGATCGCTTCAAGATTTGATTGCAGAATTTGTTTTTTTCCCTTCATACATTTTTCGGCCCAGGTATTTGATCTCTTGACAGAATTGCAGTTTTTTGTGAGACTCTGTCCCTGCTCAGCTAAGTAGCTGAGGAGGTTGAAGGTGTCTCTGAGATATTGGTGTTTGTCGGTACTGGCTGCGAGCATCATCACAATAAGGAATTACAACGCTCGTGAGTTTTAACTGACGTTCTCGAGGTTCTGTCTCAGTTCCTTTGTGAACTCCGCAGGTTAGCCCACAAAGGTCTGTGGCATCCTCATGTACTTCAAAATGACTTCCGAACTGAAATATGAACAGTTACTGGGAAACTTAACTGACTTTTATGCTAAATAAATTATACAATACTTCGTTTTTCAAAACTATACATGTTTTAACAATTTCCTCTCATACTTTTTGAGTGTGAGTCTGTACAGGGTTCTCCATGGGAGCGTGCAAAGCTTTTTTAGTTTAACACTCACCGGTTGCGCAGATTTTATCTCTCCGACTGAGTCCAATTTCACCCAACTTACTTGGTGCATTGGATAATATTTGGAAACGAAGTTTCGCTTGCTCGTCGTCGGCGTTCGATTGGCACGGTAAAAATTGCTATCGTTGGAGTCGCTTCACCTCTGCAAGAGACAGACAACTTTAGGAATTCTTTCATTTGTGTTTGTGAGACAAATGGTTGTGTTTCAAAATAAGCTAATTCTCTAACTTCTACAATCATGGGATCTAGATGTTTTGATGTGTAGTTAATGTTAATGAACAGTGTGATGTGTGAGAAGCTGTTTGTCACATCTCTTTGAATACTCAGACATTTTCACTCCAATGGCTGTCACACAGATTTCTCAGGCCAGTCTTTTGGGGTTCTGTGTCAGCTGGAAAGTATTTCAGGGTTACATGAAGTGAGCAGCGTGGTTTTTCTTGCTTCAGGGCAATTGTCCATTATGAACTTTGTCCAGGCTTCAGTGGCTGAAACAATAGGAGATGTTATTTCACCCAACCAACAGATAAGAGCAGATTCTTTTTGACACATCATGGCATATGGCTGTTCGATTGTCTGCAGTCTTGTGCCTTCGTTTGTGCACAAAATTGCCATGTTCAGGGGGCAGGATGCATTTCTGCCATGCAGGTTTATCAGTGCAGTGTCACTCACAGTCAGCTGAACAGTCACTGTTCTGTCCTCACTGGGACAGGAATCATGAGGGGGTGTAACTGAGTCTTTTCTGCAACCCCACTTGTGGACACCTGCTGTCTGCACCGTGGGACATGTGGATGTGGTTGTGGTTGTCAAAACCAGGCTGGAGGGCTTCCGAAGGTGTTGGCTGGTCCCCTGGATGGTTCTCGGTGTGGACAGTCTCTCCACATGTGACCTGGCTGGTCACAGCCTTTGCACCTCACAGGTCCTCTGCTGGTTTGTACCTGTGGTTGAAGGTTGGCCCCACTTCCGCGTCTTGGTTCTGCAGCGTTGTTGGGCTTGGTTGTGCTGTACAGAGTCTGCAACATGAGCCACATTTTGATCAGCTGGCACTGTAAAATGCCTACAGTGACATTCAGTCTGTCTTTGGCTGGAAGAGGAAAAGTCTTTTCTTTGTGTCTGGGTCAGCTGTTCAGTGAGATGTGACCATCTGTGTTGCATTGCTGTGTGCTGTGTTGTTGTAAGCATCTGTGTTGCTCCTCTAATAAGACTAAGATAGGACAGAGAGAGAAGTTTACGTGTCATCTGTTATCTGTAGCCAAGCAAGATCTTCATTGCATGAGCGTGCACGTGAAAACATGTGGGTAAGTGGTGTACAGTAGATGTATGTGTGTTATCTGTAAGGGAGCCTGTGTGTGGCTTATCACCACCTGTGACCTTGTGTCAGAGGCTGTGTCTTAGAAACCTGCTGCTTGTTAGGAAAATGTATTCTAGTGCTTGCTGCTTCTTTTTGATGTAAAGCTTTCTGATTTTCTGCATATTCTCTGCCATGTTTCTGAAATAATTCCAAAATTTGTATGTCTCTTTCATCAATTTTTCTTTTGCATTTCTGTTTTTTGGCTGCAGTGATTTCGGTTATGGGCGTGTTTTTAATGATTTTTTCAGTTCAGCACAGACGCATCGATCAAAAGTACCATGTTTTTTTCCAATAGGTGGCGCTGTTTTTTGTTCTCATCCACCTAGTGAAGAATTTTGTAATTTCATATTTCAACAATGGAAATTTACTGGCATGTTTTTCTACTGCTGTCATTTGGTCGATATTTTGTTCATTTTTGCTTTATCGGAGTCTGCCATTTTGTCGACCTCGAACACCGGAGAGGCACTCTGACACACAAAATTGTTTTTCTGCTAGACAAAATATCTGTCCAGTACTCGACATCAACAAAATACACACTCTGTCCCCCTCTTCTTCCCCCGAGAATTTCTACAGGGAAGAAGGAAAGGCTGGAAAAAATTCTTATAGCTGTAGCACTGTCCTGTGGAAAACTCACACAGACTTTTTCTTTACTTTACTTTAAAGTCTAAAAAGGATTTAACAATCTAAAAAAAAATCTAAACACAATTCTAAAAATTTACTTTCAACTTTACTTTATTCGTTTAAGCAAAATTTATTTATTATTTTTTTTCCCAGCACTTGCACAAATTTCACTCAGAGTTTTTCTTACTTTGTTCATATAACATTGACTTTTCTTAACAATTGACCAACCCAAATGTTTCAGAAACTCCAGTTATTTTTTACTTTTATTTAAGATGGTTCTGTCAGGCACAGTCTCTTCCTTTACCAAAACATTTTAAACATTTTCATATGATTTTTTTTTGGGATTCACACAATTATCATTACCTTGTTCCATTACTTTATTTAACTACTCTCTTTTTTTTTTTTTGTATTTTTTATTTTTATCTCTTCATGTGAAAAGTATCCTCTATCAGGACAATGCTAAGGAGGATGCTACAAATCAACTCCTTCATTCAACCGGCAACAACTTTAATACTTCAAACACTGGGACGTCTCCCTCGTAGCAAATTTGATTTCCGTTTATATAGTAGCTACTATTTTATGTTGCTGTTGCGTGACTGTTTATGAATTAGTTGTCAAATTGTTACCATGTAAGTTCACCCGTGCCCACCATGCAGTTCCACATGTATCAGCGACACCATTCAGACGCAAACTCATGTGCATTTCAAGGACACCATCTGTGTCAACACATTGCAACATATAAGTCTGCGTTTATTTCTAGACGCAGATTCATATGCACATATTGCAACACACAAGTTTACGCATAAATCCGCGTCCCCTCAGACATGCAAACTGCATCCCACACCTGTGATCTTACATGCGGTCATAGGTACACACCATCTGTATGTACTATAACGACGCCCTCTGCGTCAATACACCTCGGTCTGCTTCATGATGATATAAAAGGGTCATCATTCCCTCTTCAGATCATCGGATACAGACCACGTGAAGTTACACACTTAAATTGCCGTATTTTGTTTTTTGTTTACTTTTCTACTACTACGCCACAAGGGCTAAACTTTTTCATTTGGCTGTGAAATGTTTTCTTTTTAGCTTGAATCTCTGCTCTTCATTGATAGGTAAATATATTATCTTTCTTACCGTTTCCGTCCGTATTTAAGATCCGTTACCGACCTCTGATCTTGTCCAGTTCATTTATTGGAAACTGCGAACTCTTCGGCCGTTGGTCGCGTTTTTCCTCGTGGGTCGGACAGAAGCAAAGACAAAACAAACAGTTAGCTCTCTATATCCCCCACGTCGATGGGTCACCATTCTGTGGTGGCGCAACCCTTCTGGTAGCTAATCAGAAGTGCTGCTCGTTTAGGGATAATGATAAGAGAAGCTAATGTTGTCTTATGAGTCAGAGTACAGACCTGAATTATGGATTCAGCAGCGTGGTGTTTGTAGTCAGGCACCCCGTTGGTCAGCCTGCTAGTAGTGGCTGAGCTAAGATGATGCAGTGGTGAAGAATCACAGACGCGTCGCTCAAGGTTACACGTTTATTACAATATAACTGGTAAAATACGGCAAAGGACTGTGTTGTCGAATCCTGTACGTGTCTCAGCGGTCAGTAGTGAAGTTCTGCCTGCTCAGCTGTCTGTCGTCTTCCGGACCCACACTTTCTGCCCTCTCTCTCCCTGTTTGTGATGCTTAAAAGGTCCCTCTGTGTCAAACCCCTCCCCTCCTGTCTGATATGCAGTCTTCTGTCTGTGAATACCACGTCAGCCCATCTTGAATCTAGGTTCATAGTTTGTCATGTCGCCCTAATTTATCAGTCGTCCTTGTCCTTGTCATAATCTTAACAGTATATATCTATAGAGTCAGACTGTCTGCCACCACACTAGCATGCTGTGAAGTGCCGGTGTTGTGCCCCACTGGCTACAAACAAACGTGTGTTTTATTATAAAGTTCGGTCCTTCACCGCGGCGAATCGATCGCTTTGATCCACTTCTTCCTTAGTGTCACTTCAGTCTGGAATCCGTGAAAATTTCAGTAGGGTTGCCGTTTATTCACGTTATCTACGAAGTAAAGCAGGGACATTGAACTGGGCCGGAAGTGGGCCGTCTAACTGTTTCAAACCGGAAGTTCAGAACACGGAAGCGTGATAATCCCCTATTAAGACCTAAGAAAATCATCAGCTAGTGAAAGAAAGACCAGGAGTACTGTATAATGTTGGGATTATTGAAAGAAAATTGTTTCTGCTTCAATCAAAAACGGTGAGAATCATTATGAGCGAAGCTGCTTTGTTTCAGATCATTTCACATTAGGAGGAGAATTTGTGCCCAACAGCTCTGGTTGTCACAAAGAATTCAGGTTAATTAAGCTACACCAGTGTGTAATGTGAATAATTAATGGTGGTTTCCTCCATTCGGTGCAGTGATGCTGCAGCTGTTTAATGAAGGCAAAAATCAGCAGGTGGCACAACGAATTTAACGCAGCAGAGTTGAGACTCCTGGTTGATCAAATGAAACACCAGACGACGACAAAAACAACTTTTAGCCAATTACTGACATCAGACTCACCGCTGAGCTGTTTATTATCCTCACAAATCCCAATTTTTAATTAGATGAACAATTACTGAAAAAGATGTGAGTTAGTGAATTTGATGCAACATTTCCACTGTATATTGGGCTACACAGAATATGTCACAGCACTAGTAACACTTCATAAACTGGCTCTATAATCTCTATAATCATCCATTCTTCTGGGGGAAATAAAATCTCCCATGTTTGTCAGTCTGCATGATATTTAATTAAAGTTGTCCCAATAATTCTCTGAAAAAAATCGAACTTTTTTGGAAATGATATGACCCGTTACACTGTAATTACATAAGACTGGGAAAATATAATAAAACACTGTAAATACTACATGCACACAGCTGTACTAAAAGTTAATTTAACATGTTAATTTTGTTTGTGGTGTTAGATAAAAGATTTTAACCCTCATAGCTCGCTAAGCTTTCTGAAGGGGTAGTGACCTTTTATGTTGCTACTTTTTTTCTACTAATGCAAACAGCATAAAACTTGGTCCAGGTGTGTATTTTGGCTTGACTCGTGATATTCTAGAAGATGGGGTGTTTAACTCTTTTTCTAAGGTCTCTCATAAAAATACACCTCATTTCCTCCTTAGTGCCAATCCGTGCCACATTGACTTGCATTGAAAAGGACCTTTCTAGAATCAAATGTTATTTCAGAATAAATTTTTAGGATAAAATTTTTTTCACCTCACACACTTGCTCTCCACTTCAATGATTTAGTTTGAACTGTTTTCCATGACATCAGACCATTTACTCAGAAGGAGCCCCGCTTTTTATCTTAGTGATGAAACCAGAGACTTCAATGTTATTTCAGCCAATCAGAGTCCTTCAAAAACTGAAAAATGCTGAACATCCAATGAAGTTAACAATCTTTTTTCTTCTTTCATGTGAGGTTATTTGAGCGTGAAAGAGTCTCACATTTGTAATTTTGGTGTTTGTTTGGTTTTTTTTCAAGCATTTTGATCAGTCAGATCACATGCTAATTATTTAGGTCAGTCTTTTGCAGGGAATTTAGTTCTGAAAATTTTTTTAGGAATTGCATTTTTTTCAATTTTTGAAAAAGGTTTAAATTTTAATCTCAGAATTCTGACTTTTTATTCTCAGAATTGTGAAATTAAAGTCAGAATTCTGACGTTTTCGGAAATTAATAAAAAAAATCCCGATTTTTCTTTCCTCCAAATGTTGAGGAAAAAAGTCAGAATTCTGGCTTTAATCTTAGAGTTCTGGCTTTTTCTTCCTCAGATTTGTGAGGTTAAAGTCAGAATTCTGACTTCGGAAATTAAAAAAAAAAAAAAAAAAAAATCCAGAATTTTTTTTTTTTGAGAGACAAATATTTTGTTTGCAGAAAAAAATTTTCCTGAGTAAAAACGTCAGAATTCTGACTTTTTTCCAGAACATGAAAAAAAGGATTTTTTTTTCAATTTCTGAAAATGTCTAAATTCTGACTTTAATCTCAGAATTTTGACATTTTTCCTGAACATTTAAAAAACAAAAACAGAAAATTCAGGAATTTTATTTTTTTCAATTTCGGAAAAAGCTTTAAACTTTAATCTCAGAATTCTGACTTTTTCAGAAACTGAAAAAAAAAGAAAACCCAGGAACAAAAATTTTTTCTAAATGTTGTAGAAAAAGTCAGAATTCTGAATTTTTTTCTCAAATTTTTTTTTATTTTTTTCCCTTCAGCGGCCCTAATCCTCGTCCGTACGAGACCATAATGTGAGTCAGATCAGGACTTTTTTGTTTAAAATTTGAAGTTATTCTAATTAACGAATGGTTGAAGTCATTATGTCGGTATAGGCATGAATATCACACATTTCTCTCTCTCTAATAGCATAACAGTTGTTACCGGGAGTAAAATAAAACACTAGCGACTGGTTTAGTCAGTGTGAATTACACATTTAACCTTTATTCTATTAGATAATCAGAATCAGCGCATCTCTTTGTGAATACTTCGTCTTGGTCGCATTGCTGAAAGGGCTTTTATCTAAAGCCAAAATGAAAGGTTGCTGAGGGGCTGCAGCAGTGAACTATCGACTCCACTGCTGTTATGCCACATGATGTAACCGAGAGAGACTGGCGCACGGGTCAGCAGGCTGTCTCGTCAGGGATTTTATCTAAAAGTAATTTCATAACTGAGGGAGAGCTGTTGGGACGCAGCATGTTCTGACTGAGACTGGAGGGAGGCGGACAGATGGGCTGATATTTAACAGAGAGAAGGTTGATTGTCAGGAGCTGATCTAGTTTTTGTCACTTGCTACTGTCTAACTAAAACAAAAAAGAAAAAAAAACATACCATATCATGTAATCTACAATCTAGGTGAACCGGATCGCCCTGTCCCCATTTTTCCGACATCTGAATGAGGTTACGTGCTGAGGAGTTCAGTGGTGCCTGCAGGCAGCGGTGCATCAATAGCAGCGTTGGCACGAGCACTTCTTATTTTCATTCTGTTTATAAAACAACTGCCGGGAACACACATTAGGCATCGTGTGTCGGGTACAAACTGTACTCAAGGCAGGCTCTCATGCATCCTGTGATGCAAAGCAGCTTCAGCTGCCTCAGGTTCAGCCTGTGCATATAGGTCCAAAAATGCAACTAAAATCAGCTGAGAAAGCAACTATGCATTACAGCGATAACACGAGACAGTTCCCCGTTCCAGAAGATTTTTTTTTTTTCACCTAAACTTACAATGTGGCAGCAAAGTTTTTGTTATTTTTCCTTTTTAATAAAATAGTTTCTGCAGAAAGGTGAAGAAGTAAAAAAGAGATCATAATGAAAGGGTAATACTATGACAGCTACGTCAGTTATTGCAAATTCTTTAATTAAAAATGTTGAGATTAAGCAGCCATTACATCACATAATCTTAAGTTATTTACTCATATTCATGTGGAAATTGTTTTTTCTGTTTTGTCCGAAGCTTAAGAGTGCCGTACTGCAGCAGCAAGTACTGCCTACTGTAGTTTTAAAATGAGAAGGTTTTTTTTTATATAGTAACATTTTCCTATTCAAAGAAGTTATTTAAAATGTAAATAACAACAAAAAATCTCACAAATCTGTGTTTTATTCCCAGTGGAACATAAACTGTGATATTTTACCATTTCATAGAAACTATCAGCTGATAACTAACTGGTTTAACTGGGAACAGGTCAGCAACATGACAGGATATAAAAGGAGCATTTCAGAGTCTCTCAGATGGACAGAAGTTCATCAGTCTGAGACAAACTGGCTCTAAAAGTTGTGGAACAAGTTCAGGAATATGTTCCTCAGACTTTGAAGATCCTCCATCTACAGTGTAGAACATCGTCAGAAGATGGAGAGAATCAGGAGGAATCTCTGTGCGCGGGGGGAAAAGGCTGGATGCTGGTGATCTTCTGTATTAAAAGCAGACATGATTCTCTACTGGAAACCACTGATGGACTCAGGAGGACTTCCAGAAATCTGTCTGTGAAGACGGTTTACCGTGAAATCCACAAATGCAGGTTATAGATCCATCATGCAGAGAAGAAGCCTGAACCACCGCCGTCCGTCTTCTCTGGACCACATACAGGATCCAGAACCACCGTCCGTCTTCTCTGGACCACAAACAGGATCCAGAACCACCATCTGTCTTCTCTGGACCACATACAGGATCCAGAACCACCATCCGTCTTCTCTGGACCACATACAGGATCCTGAACCACCATCTGTCTTCTCTGGACCACATACAGGATCCAGAACCACCATCCGTCTTCTCTGGACCACATACAGGATCCAGAACCACCGTCCGTCTTCTCTGGACCACATACAGGATCCAGAACCACCATCCGTCTTCTCTGGACCACATACAGGATCCAGAACCACCGTCCGTCTTCTCTGGACCACATACAGGATCCAGAACCACCGTCCGTCTTCTCTGGACCACATACAGGATCCAGAACCACCACCATCTGTCTTCTCTGGACCACATACAGGATCCAGAACCACCATCCGTCTTCTCTGGACCACATACAGGATCCAGAACCACCGTCCGTCTTCTCTGGACCACATACAGGATCCAGAACCACCACCATCTGTCTTCTCTGGACCACATACAGGATCCAGAACCACCACCATCTGTCTTCTCTGGACCACATACAGGATCCAGAACCACCACCATCCATCTCCTCTGGACCACATACAGGATCCAGAACCACCACCATCTGTCTTCTCTGGACCACATACAGGATCCAGAACCACCGTCCGTCTTCTCTGGACCACATACAGGATCCAGAACCACCATCCGTCTCCTCTGGACCACATACAGGATCCAGAACCACCATCCGTCTCCTCTGCACCACATACAGGATCCAGAACCACCGTCCGTCTTCTCTGGACCACAAACAGGATCCAGAACCACCATCCGTCTTCTCTGGACCACAAACAGGATCCAGAACCACCATCTGTCTTCTCTGGACCACATACAGGATCCAGAACCACCGTCCGTCTTCTCTGGACCACATACAGGATCCAGAACCACCACCATCTGTCTTCTCTGGACCACATACAGGATCCAGAACCACCACCATCTGTCTTCTCTGGACCACATACAGGATCCAGAACCACCATCCATCTCCTCTGGACCACATACAGGATCCAGAACCACCATCCGTCTTCTCTGGACCACATACAGGATCCAGAACCACCATCCGTCTTCTCTGGATCACATACAGGATCCAGAACCGCCATCCGTCTCCTCTGGATCACATACAGGATCCAGAACCGCCATCCGTCTCCTCTGGACCAGAGCTCATTTAAATGCTCTGAGGCAACATGGAAATTGTTCTGAGGTCAGATGGATGGAAATGTCCACATCTGTGAAGCTCCATCAATGCTGGAAAGTACACGGAGGTTTTAGAGCAACATCTGCTCCCATCCAGACAACGTCTCTGTCAGGGAAGACCTGCAGGTTTCACAAGACCTGGACCACATACTGGATCCATCACAGCAAGACCTGGACCACATACTGGATCCATCACAGCAAGACCTGGACCACATACTGGATCCATCACAGCAAGACCTGGACCACATACTGGATCCATCACAGCAAGACCTGGACGCGTTACTACACGATGGTAAATATAACCCTGGAACTACTTTTTACAGACGTGTTCCTCCACTATGGTGTCGTGTAGGACTGGAACTGGAACTACTTTTACAGATGTGATGCCACCATCAGGTTCATAGCAGCGAGTATTTTCCATATCTCCATAGAAACTGGGAATAACACGCATCTGTAATCAAAAACTACCCAGAATAACTTCCTCAGACGAGTAGATGCCCTTTTAGGAGGATTCCTGTTCTTGTTTTGTGTTCTATCTCATGAGAAAAGAATTTAGCTGGCATGAATGTTTATAGGAGCGGCATCACTTGTTGCAACCTGACATGCGACGCTGAACCATGTGGAGAGAAAATAAAAAATATGAGCCAATCAGAGACTGCTAACCAAAATAATTGCCTGTTGCTGCCAACAAAAGATGATTTTTCCCCAAACTTTTGTGTTGTAATAAATGGACATCTTGGAGCGCAGCAACATGGATGGATTTCACAAATCTGCTTAGGATCCAGCTTGGAAGTGTTTAATTCAGTTCCACAAAAGGTAACTCTGCAGGAATTGTGGGTATTTATTGGCTTTGGCTCCAATCAGCACTCATTGCAGTATAACAACTGGGAGCTCGTTCTAGGTTTTGTGCTGCAAGACTAGACACGGCTCAGGTTTTTTAACAAAGGGATCAACTCTGATATCAGACATGGGAGCCCTACAACGGACAGCAGCAACTTACAAACACAAAAGCTCGCCTGATATCCAACTTGCCTTATAGGGGATTATCACGCTTCCGTGTTCTGAACTTCCGGTTTTAAACAGTTAGACGGCCCACTTCCGGTCCAGTTCAATGTCCCTGCTTTACTTCGTAGATAACGTGAATAAACGCCAACCCTACTGAAATTTTCATGGATTCCAAAATTAAGTGATACTAAGGAAGAAGTGGATCAAAGCGATTCTCCAGAGTGAAGGGCCGCACTTTATAATAAAACAACGTAGCATGTTTGTTTGCAGCCGGTGGGGCACAACACCGGCATGCTAGCATTAGCCAGCTAGCGTTTACCGACGTGCTTAACTTTGTGCGTCTTAAAACACACAAGCATCTGAAAATCGGGTCTGTACCCCCCCGTTTCCAGTGGAACAACTGGGGACTGCCAAGAAAGGAGACGTTTTCAGATGCTTGTGTGTTTTCAGCCGCACAAAGTTAGGCACGTCATCAAGCTGGCTAATGCTAACCTGCTAACAGTAGTCCGCCAGCTACTACTCTGTTAAACTTTGTAAATCGGATAAACGCCAATGCCAAGTTTTCATTCCAGACTGAAGTGATACTGAGGAAGAAGTGGATCAAAATGACCGATTCACCGCGGTGAAGGACGAACTTTATAATAAAACGATACACGTTTGTTTGTGGCCGGCAGTCTGCACAGTCGTGTTAGCAGGTTAGCATTAGCCAGCTCGATAACGTGCCTAACTTTGTGCTGCTGAAAACACACAAGCATCTGAAAGCGTCTCCTTTCTTGGCAGTCCCCAGTTGTTCCACTGGAAACGGGGGGGTACAGACCCGATTTTCAGATGTTTGTGTGTTTTAAGACACACAATGTTAAGCACGTCAGTAAACGCTAGCTGGCTAATGCTAGCATGCTGTGAAGTGCCGGTGTTGTGCCCCACCGGGGCGAATCGATCGCTTTGATCCAGCTTTTGATCCAGTATCACTTCAGTCTGGAATGAAAACTTAAATATGTTTGGAGTTTATCCGATTTAAACAGTATAACAGAGCAGGAACGGCTGTCGTTAACATGGCCCGGAAGAGGAAGTGTCCAAAATCCGGGAACTTCCGGTAAGCGTGATAATCCCCTATTATCTCAGAAGGTTGTTGCTCTGGGATTAAGTTTAACGTCGTCCCTTCGTGTTGTTGTGGCCTTCAGGGGAGAAGTGGTAGTTTCTGGTTGTTTCTCCTCGGTGCTTATAAATTTGCTGCTACAGGCAACCAGACAGAGAAATAATATCACAGGTTTGTTTCAGAACAAGGACGGGCAACCCCAGTCCTCAAGGGACGCTGTCCTGCAGGTTTTAGGTGTTTTCCTACTCCCTGTTGTCAAGTTCTACACAAGCTTGTTAATGACCCCTTAATTTTCAACAGTGTTGCAGCAGGAAAACATCTAAAACCTGCAGGACAGCATCTATCAAGGACCGGACTTGCCCATCCCTGCGGAAGACGGTGTATCTGCGAGTGCACTGTTTCTCAGTTGTGGTCCTGAAGCACCACTGTCCTCCATGTTTTAGATGTTTTCTTACTCTGACACACCTGACTTAGATTAATGGACCTGCTCATCAAGTTCCCTGCAAGCCTGTTAACGAGCCATTTATTGCAACCAGGTGTGTCAAAGTGTGGAAACATCTAAAACCTGCAGGACAGCATCCCTCAAGGACCGCACTTGCACATCCCTGCAGAAGACTGCATATCTGTAAGTGGATGTGTAACAATCGATCGATATAGATTGATGAAGGGATGCACGATTCAAAAATTTTGGCCGATATCCGATATGCCGATATTTTAAAAGTCATGTGGCCGAAAACCGATATTGATACCGATACTAAAGCTGAAAAAATAAGCAGTCATTGCAAATAGCAGTTTTGTTATCTGTTTCCAACACTTTGCAATATTTTCATATGCCTGTATCAAATCGATATTCTAAAACGCAGTATCAGTCTATTTTACTTAAAAAATCTTGCAAGATTTCATCGTTCTGTTACAAAATCTCACAATATTTCATGAATTCTCGCGAGATTTCGTAACAGAACAGTGAAATATCGCAAGATTTCGTTAGTAAAATGGATCGATACCGCGTTTTTAAATGTCAATATGATATCAGGATATGAAAATATTGCAAAATTTTAGTTTATTGATATTTTTCCCACCCCTATCTTTAGAAGTTTTAAAGTCTGTAAAAAAGAAGTTTTTGAATAATGATAATAATAATTACAATAATGGTTTTTTTAGACTTAAGAGACAGCGGCCGGATCAGTTAAATATCGGTGAGTGGTTGATATCCAATACTCAGTTTAAAGGCCGATATAGGCTGATATCGATAGGGGGGCGATGATATCATGAATCCCTAGATTGATGTATTGATTGTTAATCGATCCAAAAAAAACCCCACATCGACCAAAAATCGATATCAAACCCACTTTTATTCTGAAAATGGCTTCATCTTGAACGTCCTGACACAATATTTTCACAATAAAATCCATGTTTGTAGTTGTGCAGCGTGTGACAAAGGAAGATTGTACCGCAAAGCTTACAGTTGTGTTAAGAAACAATAATCTTGTTTATTACTTATGTTGTTTTACATCGTTTTATGTCAATCGATGGATCGTAAATCAAATCGAATCTAAATCGTAACGTAACTGAATTTGAGATATCAACTGTAAACAAATCGCCTATCCACTGTATCGATATGATGTCGTATCGTGATCAAACCAGCGATTTCCACCCCTATCTGTGAGTGCAGTGTTTCTCATTTGTGGTCCTGAAGCACCACTGTCCTGCATGTTTTAGAGCTCATAGGGGATTATCACGCTTCCGTGTTCTGAACTTCCGGTTTTAAACAGTTAGACGGCCCACTTCCGGTCCAGTTCAATGTCCCTGCTTTACTTCGTAGATAACGTGAATAAACGCCAACCCTACTGAAATTTTCACGGATTCCAGACTGAAGTGATACTAAGGAAGAAGTGGATCAAAGCGATTCTCCAGAGTGAAGGGCCGAACTTTATAATAAAACAACGTAGCATGTTTGTTTGCAGCCGGTGGGGCACAACACCGGCATGCTAGCATTAGCCAGCTAGCGTTTACCGACGTGCTTAACTTTGTGCGTCTTAAAACACACATACATCTGAAAATCGGGTCTGTACCCCCCCGTTTCCAGTGGAACAACTGGGGACTGCCAAGAAAGGAGACGCTTTCAGATGCTTGTGTGTTTTCAGCCGCACAAAGTTAGGCACGTCATCAAGCTGGCTAATGCTAACCTGCTAACAGTCCGCCAGCTACTACTCTGTTAAACTTTGTTAATCGGATAAACGCCAATGCCAAGTTTTCATTCCAGACTGAAGTGATGCTGAGGAAGAAGTGGATTAAAACGACCGATTTGCCGCGGTGAAGGACCGAACTTTATAATAAAACGACACACATTTGTTTGTAGCCGGCAGACTGCGCAGTCGTGTTAGCAGGCTAGCATTAGCCAGCTCGATGACGTGCCTAACTTTGTGCGGCTGAAAACACACAAGCATCTGAAAGCGTCTCCTTTCTTGGCAGTCCCCAGTTGTTCCACTGGAAACGGGGGGGTACAGACCCGATTTTCAGATGTTTGTGTTTTAAGACGCACAATGTTAAGCACGTCAGTAAATGCTAGCTGGCTAATGCTAGCATGCTGTGAAGTGCCGGTGTTGTGCCCCATCGGGGACAAACAAACGTGTGTTTTATTATAAAGTTCGGCCCTTCACCGCGGCGAATCGGTCGCTTTGATCCAGCTTTTGATCCAGTATCACTTCAGTCTGGAATGAAAACTTAAATATGTTTGGAGTTTATCCGATTTAAACAGTATAACAGAGCAGGAACGTTTGTCGTTAACATGGCACGGAAGAGGAAGTGTCAAAATCCGGGAACTTCCGGTAAGCGTGATAATCCCCTATTGAGTTCTTAGCAAGTCTGTTAACGAGCCATTTCATTGCAACCAGCTGCATTAAAGGAACATTCCACCCACAGAATGATGTAACTTTATCTTCCACTTCCCCTCATGGTGAGAAAGACTCTGCAGCACTTTTTTAATATCTCAAATGCAGCCGGCGATCAGGAAGGCTTCTCGTTTCCCCCCAACTTTCATATAATGGAGTCCGAGCCAAAAAGGTCCATAAAAGTCCACAAAAACTTGTCAATGTTCCTCCATACTGCTCGTCCAATGTAATCCAAGTGTCCTGAGTCGGTAGCGTCCAGAATTTACTGGAAACGACATCATTTAGTAGATTTTTACAGACTAAACAGTAAAACATCAGTACTACATCTTTCTTTCACGAAGCGCGCATATGCGCATTCACGAAACTACGGAAGCCTCTGAGCCTACTCTGCCGATAATACAAGTGTAGAAGAAGAAATTAGCTGTTTACATTGTACTAAGAGCGACAGAGCTGCAGACAAACCGGGACAAACACAAGAGGGTCTAAGAGGAGTTGATGTTGATTTAAAACAAAGAAAGAAAGAAAAAGAGAACGTGCGATCTCGTCTGCCACAGCTCCCATAGTTTCATGAACGTGCATCGGCGTGCTCGCAGGAGATGAGATGTAGTGCTGATGTAGTACTGATGCAGTACTGTTTAGGCTCTAAAAATATACTAAATGACGTAGTTTCCAGTAAATTCTGGACGCTACCCACTCAGGACACTTGGATTACATTGGACGAGCAGTATGGAGGAATAGTGACAAGTTTTTGTGGACTTTTATGGACCTTTTTGGACCCCGGCGAACTCCATTATATGAAAGTGGGGGGAAACGAGAAGCCTTCCTGATCACCGGCTGCATTTGACATATTAAAAAAGTGCTGCAGAGTCTTTCTCACCATGAGGGGAAGTGGAAGATGAAGTTACATCATTCTGTGGGTGGAAATTTTCCTGTAAAGTGTGGACACATCTAAAACCTGCAGGACAGTGGTACCTCAGAAACTGAGAAACGTTGCGTTCGTGTAATTAGTTTGTTTTTGAAAACAACGGTTGTTTCAAATGAAACCAACCAGCATCGAGCCCCACCAGGCAGATTTAAGGGCCAATTAGAGGTTTTTACCCCAGAGCAGGCGCTTATTCCTGCCCTGAAAATGACCCTGAAAATGATCAAGAACTGAGAAAACTGGAAACTCTTATTAACCCTCACGGCTTCATTCAAACACACCAAAGCGTTGGAGACAAACACGTCTGCTACACATGCAAGATCAGACATTACATCAGCTTCTGTACGTTCTGATGCCAAAGTCCGTGGAACATCGCGCTTTCATGATAAGCAGAAACTTTATCAGCCGAAGAACCACGTTGTGTAGAAAACACTAACAGGGGGTGGGGGGAGGGTTGAAAATACAAAGGTGGTGCGTTTAAGGACTCATTAACCTCTTGCTTGGAGAGCTTTTATTGCATTTGCAGTTTCCTGGGGGGGTGTTTGTGTGAGAGAGGCTGCAGCTGGAGCTCCAAAGCAAACATGTTATCAAACCATTCAGTGTTTTTGTTTTTGACCCACTTGTTTGGCTCAGATGCAGCAAAAAAAACAGCAAAAGGGGCAGGAAGTGTTTCCAGGCTTCATCATCAGCCGCGAGACCCGGAAACTTCAGCTCCACGACTCTCTGTTACATTAAAACACTATAAACGCCCCCCCTTCCCTCTCAGCCCCTTTGCGAGCTGATGCATGCCACGGAAGCAGTGACGTCAGTTGTTTACTGTCTTGCAGGTCGCCTCGTTGCAGTGCAGCAGCACATCCAGCAGGGCTTATGTAACCGCTGCTCCGCCTCAGCCCGCGCGCACCTCCTGCACCTCCATATGTGCAGACGTGCACATACCGCACGCGGACGCACAGCGCAGTTGGTCAGCTTTCCTTCCCATTCAGCTGCATCGTGTGGGACGTGAAAACAGAGAGTTCTCTGCTGGAGTAGCTCCCCCCCCCCCCCGTCCCTCCCCACGCGCACACACATATCCCAGAGTTCTCCACTGCAGCAGCAGAAACGTAAACAACCCCGGCTACGTGTGACTCAGGACTCACTGCTGCCAAGCCGAGCCTGCACGCGCTCACGGCGCCCCCTGCTGGCTGCAGGAAGCAGCGAAAATGCAGCGAGTATAATAATAATCATTTTAAAAAAGAAGTTTCTGTCCGGTGGTTAATCTACTGACTTACATTTGTGCATGCATGAGAAAAAAAGAGATTACTGTAATTTGACGTGTTTTAAATAAAACAGTTTTGGCTTAAAAATTAGTTTAATATTTGAAAATATGTCTCGTATTGCAATCAGTCATTTGCAAACTTATTTAGCTATAATTTGGTTGTCTGTTTAAAATATTAGTAGAAAAGCATCTGGGAAATATTTTTGTGTGACAAGTAAATAATAAATGACAATTAAAGTGGATGCATTATATCAGACAATAAGTTCAGGAAAAAACCAATGAAAAAGAAAAATATGTTGAATTAAACTAGACTGCATTCAAACAAACAACTTTACTGGATCAAATTAGAATAATTTCAGTTGTGACTGAACTGACTTAAACTGGAAGGTTTTTTTATCATATAAATATATTTAAACTAAATTGATTATCATTAAATGGCAGTACAATACAAATAAGTTTAATTGTAATGAGGAAACAAAGAAATAATTTAAATTTAATATTTGATTGAACTGAATCACATTAAAATTATAAAGAGATTTGGTTTAAAGCCTGACCTACGAGATAATGGGTGGGAAATTCTTATTTTTAACCAAAAGCCATTATTTTTGACCTTCAACAAAAATGTTAATAAAGAAAAATATTTGCATATTTGTATAGTTTTAAACTGTAGTACAAAAAGTGTCCGCCAGAGGGCAGAAGACAAGTATCAGATTATGTCCAACGGGTTTAAAATAAAGTTTTTACTCTACACTGATGCAGTAGGTCTCAGAAAGTCTTTTAATGGTTAACTGGGTCTTATTCTCACTTGGATTATAACCGGATTAAGTTGAACTTTCTTACTTTTTCATTAAAATGCCCTGAGACGACTTTTCCATGAGTTCCCCAGGGGCCGAAGGATTGATTTTAAGATTCTGCTGTTGACTTTTAAAGCTCTAAATGGTCCGGCCCTTGTTATTTAGCAGGTCTTATTCAGGTTTACAGACCACTAAGGTCCGGGGATGATACCTTCCTCGTGGTTCCGAGATCCAGATTGAAGACTAGAGGTGAGGGGGCCTTTGCAGTGGCAAAGGCCACAAGATGGAGGTGTTTTATTTAACTTTTATGCTTGTGTGGTCGTGCTTCCTTGTATGTAACCTTGTACAGCACTTTGGTAAAGCCTAGTGGTTGTTAAAATGTGCTTTATAAATAAAACTGACGTTGACATCTGCTTGTTTGTAAGCTGTAATCCTTCGGTGTAAGAGGGGATGTGTCCCAAAGAGGATGCAAAGGTTCAACCTCCTGCATTTTCACAGCCTTTCCAGGAATGCTTACAGGTTAATTCATCAGACGTGCATAGCTACATGATTTAAACATCCCCAGATAACAGAAGATGATGTAAGCACTCTCATTCTTTACATAATAACATGCAAACCCCCCTGAGCTGCACGCGATCCATTAAAAATAACGCTGAAATACTGTTACAGCTCTTTGCAAATTTTACTTATACGTCCATCATCTCTGTTACACAGCTCCTTTCCACTGAACACATCACGAACGTCTTTATTATCTGTTCTAAACACCAGATGTGACCTGATCTCCTTGTAAATCAAATATAAGGTGCTGATTGTCATCGTTCCTGTTGGTGTTTGGAAGTGATGGCTTGCAAATGATGCTGATGTCAATGAATGAGGAGCAAAAAAAACGTTTCTGAGGAAACTGCTGAACCATGAGCGAGGAATGGAAACTGGGTTTTATGAGATAAACATCAGTACATGTCAGAACAAACATGCCATATATGAATGAACATGCATCACTCAGAGGCTGCATGTGGAACTGGATCAGCTGGATGGACTTTAAGCAAAACAGGAGGATCATGAAAATGCAAAAGCGTCATTGATCCCTTCAGATGACTCTTCAGTGTGTACTATCAGCAGACTGATGTCCAAGAACAGTCTTACATAATCATTGTAGTGATGAGAAACGCCTGCTTGTTCTCAGTAACTACGCGTTCTTATCTTTTACTGGCAGCTTACTTGTAAACAGTCTGACTCCTGAACGCTGCAGCGTCTCACTGCTGCCCTCTGCTGGTCAATTTAAGTATGACACTATATTCCATAAAGTTTATGATCTCTGATGTCAGAAATGTGCTTTTTCCTTCTAATTACAGGAGACTTCAATCATCCAACATACTAAGAATCTACTAGAATACCCACAGCAGATTTTTAAGTACGTTTTTCTACACATAAATCATCCGTATAAGTTCCACAACATTCCTCGTTGTCAGGGGACTAAACAGGCTTTCCAACCATGAATGACACAACACCAACTGATTTCTATTAATAAGGAGAAATAATCAGCCAAATACAAATTTCCTTATTTTTTTGTGGTTAATTTAATTTAATTTAATTTTATATTTAATTCAATTTAATTTCATTGTATTTTTTCTATTATTATATTACAATTTTTTGACCAGAAAATGTGAAACTCAGCTAGAAAATGTGGTGATATTTCCACTATATTATTATTATTATTATTATTTTTTTTTTTTGTATCAAAAATAATTAATTTCAGTACAATCATGTAATTACACAACATTAAATGTGTGACCAGGATGTTGAAGAGGACGGTTTAATTTAATAAAAGCTGTCACAAAAACAGAATATTTAGTGCTCCATTCATTGGTTCAAACACTTCTTTAAGTGTTGTTTCTTTGTTTGTTTTAGTTAATTATCTCGTTGTATAACAATAAGTACTTAAAAATTGAAAATTTGTGCGTGTGGATTGAAAGGTTTAGAGCAGGGGTCTGCAACCTTTACAATCCAAAGAACCATTTTTGCCTCAACCCGGCTGGAGAAAAGTCAACCAGAGCCGCAAATATTTTATGGCCTTTTTTGTTTTTAAATAAAAAAAAAGACAAATTATAATTTTTGACAAATACTTACAAAATGAAATGCTTACATATTTGCTATGCAACATTTGTTGTCGTTTTTTTTTTTTTTTTTTTTTTTTTTTAAACAACTACAGTTTTATTTCTACTTTTATAAGCTTTAAAAAAAAGATAGCTACATCTTCTTTTATGGGACTTTGTTCCTCTGCTGCTGTATTTCTCAACTTCCCCATATAAACAAAGGGTTAATAAATAAACTGTAGATATTAGTAGAAAAGTTTGTAAAAAAAAATAGAAAAGAAAAGAAAAGAAAAGAAAAGAAAAAAAAAAAGACCATTTTCAAGCTAATGAGAAAAGAAAGCTCTAGAAAATAAATTACTGGTACTTTAAGTTGTGGAAATTCAGTGCAATTATTCCAATGTAAAACTGCTAAAACCCACATTTGTTATCATGTATATTTTCAAATATTACTTGATTCTTTATCATGTTTAGTCAGTGTTATTGAGTGTTATCTGGTCGCAGACTCCTGGTTTAGAAAAAGTTCACCTGTGAAGGTGATCGAGCATTTTAGCTTCATTCTGACATTTCAATCTTAACATATTTAATGTTTATTTAACCAGGAAGGTCAGCTGAAAAAGAAAACCAGTTCTTCTTTACAACGACAACCTGGATCAGAAGCAGCAATAAAACATGCAAAGGGTCATACATATAACGATGAAAAATTATATATATATATATATATATATATATATATATATATATAAATGTATATAAACGTGTTTTTTTTTCAATAAAACAGTGCTACTGAAATCATGAAGGAAAAAAAAAAGGACCAGCAGACCCAGTACCCCCACCTGGAAAGTGGCCCAACAACCTAAAACTATGTTTTGTAATAAATCAAATATAATGTGAATATTTCATCAGCGTATTTTAAAAAGAGAAGAACCCGACACCACAAATGAATCCATACAGGAACGAAAGTTCCCTTCTGGTTTCCGGGGGAACGTTTTGTGTGCGGATCTCCTCCCGCAAGTTCCAGGAAGTGTCAACATGTAGCTGAAAGGAGCCTTTTATTACCTTTCTGAGGGGAAATAAAAGAAACACGGTAAGAACTGAGTGAATTAATCTCATTAGTTTTTTATTAAAATGTGTCCTCTGTCCATAAAACTGAGCTGAACGCTTCCTGTTTTGTCTAAAAACGGCATTTTCAGATTGTTTGTGGTGAACGGAATAAAACAAAGTTCATCCAAACTACTAAATATTAGTTTATTTATTTAATTAATTATTATTCTGTCCGTATCTGATGTGGTTCCTTTCTTTAAGGAACCATCCGTTGGTTTATATTCGGGACAGAAACTTTCAGGTCTAATAGTTTATAACATTAAATACAGGAAAAAACAAAGTTAAATAAAAGAGTTAGTTTAAGTTATTACTTTTGTTCTGACTGGTACTTAGATTCACGGTGTACTTTTAATTTTTGTTTTTATTTTCTGTTCCTACGTTTAGTATTTATTCTTAGTGAAGGGGGGGTACTTTACTGTAGGAGGAGGACATGTCGGAACATGACCAACCTCTTAATGAATAGTAGTCATAACTGTAGGATCGATACCATCTCTTGATACCGGTGTGATAACACCATTGCATTAATATGAGGCTTAAAGTCTGTCAGAACAGGGCTTCAGACTAACTTTTTTCTCATTTTTACTGTATTTCTGATAAATACCTGAACAATAAAAGCAGAAGCTTCAATGTTAACAGGTCGAGGCATGTTTGTATGTTTCAGACTGCCTCTGCGTTTCCTCAAAGTATCATGTTTTAGTTGTGTGGTGCCAGTGTTACCAGGAAATTTTGTGTTTCCTGTTGAGGCCAAGTGGCAAACTCTAGCAGGGAACATTGAAGCCAATGCAGAAGTCCTGGAAAGTCCTTCAAAATAGCACTGCTATTTTGCTATTTTCGTTTTGGAGCCCAGGGACCCAGTCCACTAGGGGCTCCAAAACACAGCAAATCCCCACACACTCCCATGTTAAAAAAAACAACTTCACAGCAGAAATAAACATGTTTAAAGCAGGAATAAACATGTTTACAGCAGAAATAATTTTTTTTTTTTTTATTTTTTTTTCTTTTATTAACTGAAATATAATTTTTTTTCCAAAAAAAAAATAAAAAAAATAATATTCATATTTTAAGGGAATAAAAATTTTCTTTTAGTTCTCATTATTTCTTTCCGCTTTTATAAACACATTTTTTTTTTTACAATCAAAACAAAAAAAATATATTAAACATTTTTCTTTTTCCTCTTTTGTTTTCTCTTCTTTCTTTTCCCTCATTTTTTTTTTAAAATTTTCCTTTTTTTTTTTATAATTTTTTAATTAAAAAATTTTTATATTTTTTTTTCTTTATAATAATAATTTAAATAAATTTACATATAACACTTTTTATTCTTTAATCTGGGTTGATGGTTCTCATTCCAGACTGTCTATTTCTTTATTTTCAAATAAATAAACCATTTCCTCCTTTTTTTCCAAAAACACACATATTTTTTTTTTATTATTATTTTTTCTACATCACAATATTTTATTTCTAAATAATATTTAATCAAAATTATTTCTATTTTGTTTATTTTTTTTTCTTTCTAATAGAAAAAAAAAAAAAAAAAGACAAAATTATATCTCTTTTTTTTTTAATTTTTTTTTTTTTAAAAATTAATTTAGGTCAAGACTAATTACACTAACTAAGGTTGTCACAATACTAGAATTTCTTTCTCAATACCGATACTAAAGATGGTGGTTGATACCCAATACTATTTTAGATACTAAAGGGAAAAAAATACTAATACTAAAAATAGATACAAATTTTTAGAATCAATTAGTATCTAAGAATATATTTTTTTAATAACATTACATTCAACTATGTAAAAAGAAATGAATGATAAAGAAAATATGAAAAAGACTAGAAACAGGAGGGGAGAAGAAAAATGTTACTGGAGCATATCTATTCTCGTGCCTTTTGAATCGCCCCTCTGGGATAATAAATAATTTTTAAATGAGTAAAATCTCTTTGCAGCAACACATGTTCCTATAGGTATCAGTACTGGTATTAATGATACTAACTTTATATTCACTTAGTATTTATTTAAACCATTATAAATCATGTAAGAATAGAAAAAAGATTAAATTGTGTTGGCACAGAGGCATACAGTATATTGACCCAGCTATGGTTACAGCTGGAGCTATCCCGGCTTGTCTGACATTCTGGCTAAATGTCCCACCTCAGCATGTTAAATAATTGTGATTGTGATATTTTTTTTATTAGCATGCAACGCTAATATTTTACCCCGGGTTTGTGTCACAGGTTTCATCATGGAGGGGAACTCTAACAGCGGTGCTGCGAGTGAGCCGACCGTCGCTGCTCAGGTTCCTTTCCTTCACTTGTGCAACACTTTAGAGAAAATCCAGAAGTCTAAGCTCCGCCCAGATAAATCCAAGATCCTCGGGGATTTCATCGAGTCGTGGCGGAAATTTCACTCTGCCCTCCACAAAGACACCCCCAAAACCACAGACTCCTTCTATCCTGCCATGCGCCTTGTAGTCCCCCCGTTTGAACGGGAGCGAATGGCGTACGGCATCAAAGAGAGCATGCTAGCTAAACTCTACATCGATGTTTTAGGCCTCCCGAAAAACGGCCCAGAGGCCAATAAACTGCTGAACTACCGCGCTCCGACCACATCCCAGGGAGAGGCGGGAGACTTTGCTGGCATGGCGTACTTTGTGCTAAAGAAACGATGCACCAGTCAAGGAAACCTCAGCATCAAACAGGTCAACGACTTTTTGGACTCGGTGGCGATCAACAACGCTAGCAAAAAGAAGGACCTTGTGAAAAAGAGTCTGCTGCACCTCATCACCCAGAGCTCGGCTCTGGAGCAAAAGTGGCTCATCAGGATGATTCTGAAGGACATGAAGCTCGGCATCAGCAAGGAAACCGTTCTGCAGGTCTTCCACCCGGATGCCGCCGAGCTCTACAACGTCAACACCGACTTGAACAAGGTGTGCCAGCAGCTCCACAACCCCTCCGTGTCTTTGAGCGAGGTCTCCATCGGCCTGTTCTCGGCCTTTAAGCCTATGTTGGCAGCCGTTGCTAACATTCGCAACGTGGAGAAGCAGATGGGCAACAGCACGTTTTACGTGGAAACCAAGCTGGATGGGGAGCGCATTCAGCTCCACAAAGACGGGGATGTGTACAAATACTTCAGCCGGAACGCCTTTGAATACACGCAGCAGTTCGGTGGATCTCCGCTCGAGGGGTCGCTGACGCCGTATATTCACAACATTTTCAAAGGCAACGTTGTCAGCTGCATCCTGGATGGCGAGATGATGGCTTACAACCCCACGGCGGACACCTTCATGCAGAAAGGGAGCAAATTCGACATCAAGAGGCTGATGGACGACTCGGAGTTGCAGACATGCTTCTGCGTGTTCGACGTGCTGCTGGTCAACAACCAGAAGCTCGGAAAAGAGACGCTGAAGAAACGCTACGACATCCTGCAGACGGTGTTCACCCCGGTGAAAGGGCGGATGCATCTCGTGCCGAAGACTGAAGCCAGGACGATGCAGGAGGTGGTCAATGCCCTCAATGACGCGATTGACGGCCGGGAGGAAGGGATCATGGTGAAGGATCCTTTGTCCATTTACAAACCTGACAAACGTGGGGAGGGTTGGTTGAAGATAAAGCCAGAATATGTGGATGGCCTGATGGATGAGCTGGACCTGCTGATTGTTGGAGGCTACTGGGGAAAAGGGAGACGAGGTGGGATGATGTCCCATTTTTTGTGCGCTGTTGCGGAAGCTCCAAAGCCTGGCGACAAGCCCTCGGTCTTCCACACCCTCTGCCGCATCGGCTCAGGCTACACCATGAAAGAACTGTACGACCTCGGCCTGAAGCTCGCCAAGCACTGGAAGGTCTACCGCAAGAACGACCCGCCGGCTTCCATCCTGTGTGGAGCGGAAAAACCCGAAGTCTACATCGAACCCTGCAACTCTGTCATCATCCAGGTCAAGGCGGCCGAGATCGTCGGCAGCGACATGTATAAAACCAACTGCACGCTGCGCTTCCCCAGGATCGAGAAGATCCGCGACGACAAGGAGTGGCACCAGTGCATGACTCTGGCGGATCTGGATCAGTTCCGCAGCAAGGCGTCCGGAAAACTGGCCTCGCGGCACCTTCGGATCGACGGCGACGAACCCCAGAAGAAGAAGCGAAAGCTGCCGGCCAAACCCAAGAAAGTCGTCGGTATCGTCGACCACTTCAAGCCTCAGGACCTGTCCGGGGTTTCCAAGGAGACGGACATGTTTGAGGATGTGGAGTTCTGCATCCTGAACGGGACTGAAGATCATCCCAAGTCTGAGCTGGAAAAGGGCGTGGCCAGGTATTCCAGTAGTGCAGTTACTGATGATTTATCGCTATGAATGATCCCATTAGCACTGAAACATTTACCATATTTTCCGGACTATAAGTCGCATCAGTCAAAAAATGCATCATGAACAGGAAAAAAACATATATACTGTAAGTTGCACTGGACTATAAGTCGTGTTTATTTATTTACAATAGGGTGATTTTCAGATTTTTCATGTCCTCCTTGTTTCTATTAAAAATTACCCAATCAGTTCAATTCCAAAGCGAACGCCTGTGAATGATCATAAACATCATAACTAAGCAGGATAAACATGTTTTTTGAGGATTTGTTCCACCGCAAAATGAACTCCTCTCACTGAGATGAGGCTATTTTGGGATTTTTTTCCCTTGGAGCAGAATATAGTTGTCACAAGCCTAGAGCGCCCTTTTTGACATTAGACGGTAATATTTAGTCCTTGACTCATGTCCGTCAATATAAATTGATACTTAAAAATATGTGAAATTATACATATGTTCATATACAAGTCGTGGTCATTTTCTGTAAATGACAGCAAATAACAGCAAAGTAGTGCGATTTTTGGATTTTTCAAATCCTACTTGTTACTGCTAAAACTTCCCAATCACTCCAATTCCAAAGTTAACATCTGTAAATGATCATAAACGTCATAATTGAAATGAAGTGAAAAAAAAAATTTAAATGGAAAAATTACTTTATTTGTATCAGAAGGGAAATTCAATAATTAAGAAGGATAATCATGGTTTTTTGAGGATTTGCTCCAGGCAGTATAGTCACATGTCCAAAATGAACTCCTCTCACTGAGATGAGGCTATTTTGGGATTTTTTTTCCTTGGAGCAGAATATAGTTGTCGTAAGCCTAGAGCGCCCTCTTTTGACATTAGATGGTAATATTTACTCCTTGGCTCATGTCAGTCAATATAAATTGATACCTAAAAAATATGTGAAATTGTATATATTTTCATATATAAGTCGTACTGGACTATAAGTTGCACAAGCCACCAAACTATGAAAAAAAGTGTGACTTATAGTCTGGAAAATACGGTAAATGGTTCGTTCCCTTTTATAGACCTGGAAAAAAGTCATTATGCTCCGGCTGCGGACACAAATGGGCGTTCCCGTTGGAACTGGAACGCCCCCTTCTTACGCATGGGGAGGCCCATGCGTACCAACAACATCCGGGTTACTATCTGGGTTAAACATAGCAACATCTGTTTGCTAGTTAGCAATGTTCGCTAACTATTTTTTTCTCGAAAGTTTAAAAAACAACTGTCTTGTAGTCAGAGTTTATTACAGGCAGCACAGAGCTACCATACGTAAGCAAAGCAAGTAGCTAAATAAACGTCAATAAATCTTAATAAGCTTACGTTTGATTCATGTGTAAAACAAGAGCATTATTACACGAGCTAGGATGGAGTTTACAGCATAGAGCTAACGTACCATTAGTAAGCTAAAAACAAAAAAGTAGCCGTCACTGCCCAGCGGCGTCCCGCGACTCAGAAGCAGCAGTATGTATGATTCCCATCCGGGACGCGACTGTGATGTTACAGCACCGCGTCACTTACCAGTAAACGGAAATGAACCAGATATGAACACCGTAGGTGTTTTGAACGCATCATGTCAGGTTCGGTAAAGAAATGTAAGGAAACATTAGCGGAGGAAAAGAAAGAGGAAGGGACAGAACAAAGTTTCCATCCAAGAACACTGAATTATACAGTATTCCAGGTGAATGAATAAAGAACAACTGGGGAAAATTTCCAATTTATTTTCAGACCCAAGTTCATGGGATGGTCTAAAGTTTTATCTTTTATAGGTCAGAGTTCTTGTGAACTCCTGACACCTTTAATGTTATTTACTTTATTAATCAGTCTCTGTGTTGAACCCATCTTGAGTTTGACCTGAGGACAGTGGCCTGGTCCGGGGAGCAGTTGCTCGGGTTAAGGACCTTGCTCAAGGGTCCATAGTGGTCCACCTGGGCGCTGTGTACACACTCAAAAATAGAGGTACAAGACAGGAACATTTCTGTACCTGTAGGTACTTTTTTTAAAACAAATATTCTCTTAAAAGTACAATATTGGTCTTTTATGAGGCCAGAAGTACCTATATACTATGAAAAAGGGTCCAAAGTAATATAAAGTACACATTTGTACCATTTCAAGGGTACCTGCAGCATTAAAAAATGTGTGTAGCTTGTACAATAACTATAAATAGCAGTACTTCTAAACAGTAGTATAATTATAGTTATTTATTTATGATTAGCATCTTTGATTGTTGTCATAATCTCTATTTTATTGACTTTTATTCATCATTTTTAATTGGTTTAATTGTACTTTATTAACTCATACAGCTTGATAAGGTACAAAAATGGACCATGAAGGTACAGAAATGTCTTTCAGAAAGGACCCCCCCCAGCAACAAGCTTTGGACCCTTTTAAGTACAAACTGGTACCTCTGTTTCTGAGTGTGTAAAGTAAAAGTAAAACCTTCCAGATAGACGTGGACGTGAACACCACCTCACCTCAGGGGGTTCAGTCTTCTTGAACCGGAGACATGTTTGCGTTTCACGTGTTTTAAATCAGAGCTTTGTTTTATTTCCGTGGGCAGGTGTGGAGGGATCGCCGTCCAGAACCCAGGACGAGACACGTACTGCGTGATCGCCGGCGTGGAGAACATGCGCGTGAAGAACCTGATTTCATCCAACCAGCACGACGTGGTCTGGGCCTCCTGGCTGCTGGAGTGCCTGGACCAGAAGGAGGTGGTGCCGTGGCAACCTCGCCACATGATCCACATGTCCCCGTCCACCAGGGAGCACTTCGCCAAGGAGTACGACGGCTTCGGCGACAGCTACTTCGTGGACACGGACGAGCAGCAGCTGCGGGAGGTGTTCGGCCGGATCGGCTCGGAGGCGTCGGCGGGCGTGGACGTGGCGCAGGTGGAGGAGCGCTACGGCTGGGACGACCTCCCCACCAGCATGTTCAGACCCCTCACCGCGTACGTCGACGCCTTTGCGGACATCGGAGACCCCGAGAGCGCCGTTCCCGCCAGCTGTCTGAGCATCAGGGCGCTGGAGTTTCGCTTCCACGGAGGCACCGTGGTGCCGGCGTTGCAGGAAGGAGTCTCGCACGTCATCATCCAGGAGGAGACCAGACTCCTGGATCTCAGGACTCTGAGACGCAGCTTCAGGAAGAAGTTTAAGATCGTGAGAGACTCCTGGGTGACGGATTCAATCGAAGCGGGACATCTGCTGGACGATACCGAGTACTTGGTTTAAACTTTCCTGCTGGCTGCAAACTTTTATGTTAAAACTGCAGAAAAGAACTCGTAGTAGTTGATTAAGAACACTGATAAAGCTTTAAATAGATGATTAAAAACTAGGGATGCACGATATTGGAATTTTGGACGATATCCGATATGCCGATATTTTTAAACTCATGTGACCGATAACCGATATGGATACCGATATGAAAGCTGAAAAAAATAAGCATTGATTGAAAATAGCAGTTTTGTTATCCGTTTCCGACACTTAATATCGATACGCTGAAATATCAGGATATTTTCATATACCAATATCAGTATTTAAAAATGTGGTATTGATCTATTTTACTTACAAAATCTCACGATATATCGTGGACTCTCGCGAGATTTCATAACAGAATGATGAAATATCACGAGATTTTGTCAGTAAAATAGATCGATACTGCATTTTTAAATGTCAATATGATGTCAGCGTATGAAAATATTGCAGAATTGTTATGAATTCTTGCAAGATTTTGTAACAGAACGATGAAATATCGCAAGGTTTCATTAGTAAGATAAATCAATACCACATTCTTAAATATCATTATGATATCAGCATATGAAAATATTGTGATATTTCAGTGTATCAATATTTTTTTCCTACCCCTAGTCTTTAGAAGTTTTAAAGTCTGTAATAAAGAAGTTTTTGAAAAAGTTTTGGGGTGTTTTTAGACGTTAGAAATAATGGGCTGATCGGTTAAATATCGGTTAAATATCAGTGGGGCGGACAATGTCCGATACTCAGTTTTAAGGCTGATATGGGCCGATTATATCGTGTATCCCTATTAAAAACCTATCGAATGTCACTTCTCCGGGATTTATGCAATAAGAACTGAAAGATTATTGGTTTTAATTCGGCTGGATGAGAATTAAAATTGTCTGGAAATGAAATTTTTAGCTTCAGAAAATATAGTCATTGAGTATAATCTCAGTAAATTAGGGGAATATTAGTACGAGTCAACGCACTGATTAACAGATTTCTACAGTGAGAGTAGAAGCTGGGACGGTGGAAACACTGGAAAATCCCGGGACCGTTTCCCAGCATGGAAGCTCACCTCTGTGGTTAAGAATGATTTACCCTGCAGGACTTGACAATAAAAGGAAGAAAACACTTTCGTCATTGTTGCTTTGTTTCATTGAGGTTTGACATGTAGTTTCCTGATATTAAAATACACATTTCTGACAATAAGTACATCACATGACAGCAGCTATTTCCTTCTGTCTCCTCCAAAGACGATCGTGTGGAAATGAAGCTGTAACTCAGACGTCAGCGTAGATTTACTATCTCTGAAAATGAAAATGATCATTTTATTATATATTTTCATTTATCATATTTTCCAGGCTATTAATTGCATCAGTCATAAAATGCGTCATAAAAAATCTAAGTCGCATTTAATTGGAAATTTATTTCAGAAAATCCCAGACCAAGAACAGACATTTAACCTGGAGACACACGTTCTTCATCTCCACAACACAGAACAACGAGCAGAACATGTGTCTGTATGTTCGGATGACACAACATACAATGGCTGGATAGGCTAAGTTAGCCTATATATATATATGTATATATATATATATATATATATGTATATATGTATATACACAGTCGTCCTTATGCATACTCTCCAATTAAAGAGGGAAAACTCAGTTGTCATTTAAATAAGCTGAAATTGACAAAAGTAAAAATAGATCAAAATTCTATGAAAATCATGACATTGATTTTGAATTGTGGTTTGAAAGAAATATAAAAAACAAACATACAAAAAATAAAACAAAAGCATTTTCTCTAATGTTAAAAAAGACTTGTACACCTCTTGACAGGTATGTTGGTCCACTGTTCATGGGAAAGGTGCTCTTATGTGTCTGGAACAATTATAAAAAAAAAAAAAATTTTAAACAAAAATTCAAAAGTAATATCTTGTTTCACTAAATTATAATTTCTAGTAATTTTTACTAGTAGTTTCTTGTTATTTGAATTACTGTTGTGAATTTAGCCTTTAATTGGAGGGTATGAATAATGTTGAGGGTAAAATAAAAATATATTTACATATATATATATATATATATACACATATATATATACATATACATATATATATATACATATATATATATATATATATATATATATATATATACATATATCGGATGCACAATAAAACTGACCCGATGGTATCAGACATATCGGCCATAAAACTGAATATGGGACACCACTGATATTTAAACGATCAGCATGCTGTTTCTTAAGTCTAAAAAAATCCCCCACCGACTTCTTCTTTAAAAACTTAGTTTTTACAGACTTTTAAAAGTTCTAAAGACTGAGAAAAATGAGAAAAATACCAATACACTGAAATATCACAATATTTTTATATACTGATATCATATTGCTATTTAAAAACGCAGTATCAATCTATTTTAGGAAAAAAATCGTGTGAGAATTCACAAAATATCATGAGATTTTGTAAATAAAAATAGATCAACACCGCATTTTTAAATACTGGTTTGATATCTGCATTTGAAAATATCGCAATATTTCAGTATATCGATATATTTTCCCACCCCTATTTTTCAAAGTGTCAGAAACAGATATCAAAACTAATTTTCAATGCCTGCTTATTTTTTTTCAGCTTTAATATCGGTATTGATATCGGTTATCGGCCACATGAGTTTAAAAATATCGGCATGTCTGATATTGGCCAAAATTCCAATATTGTGCATCCCTAATATATATATATATATATGATTATAAGTGACAGGATCAGGTGAACTTGATCCTGAACTTATAGTCTGGAAAATGCAGTATATTCATTTTATTTCTTCATGATAATAATTTTATGTTTCAAATCCCAATGGTCCAATATTAATAAAGGGCAGTGGGCTGCCATGTTTCAGTTCCTGGGGGGGTTAAAGAGTCTTGTTCAGGGTCCCAAAGTGGTTCAGCTATGTTGGTACCCCAGGACCTGGGTCTAGACCACTACACCACCTCTGCCTCCGTCACTAAAGATGTAAAAACTGCAAACTTTGCACGAGGAGACAAAAATATGTTCAACAGTTCATTTTATGTTTGCAGATGGAGCTCTGATAAAATGAGTGAGTCCACATGAAGGAAGCTGTGACTGCAGGAATGAATTGTGTGAAGTTTTGTCCATTTTGTCCCTCAGCCAGCAGGAAGGACGCGGGGACACCGCAGGGGGACGTTAAAACCGGTCTGGCTGCAGGCCTTCCAACAAAGACGAGCCCATGTTGTCTTATTTGTATGAAATGTCAGCCGCTCGTCCTGGGACTCCCTGATAGCGCTAACCTTCATCACCGTGCCCCCCCGGGTGCAGGTAGCTGCCTGCGGCGTCCTGAGCATTGTTATGTTCAGATGCCGCTTGAATACACGTTCAAAGTGAAAGTGATGAGGTTCTTGTTCCTGATCAGACTCGTCCTGCGGGCTTTGTTCCCCCACCTTCTCTCATCTCCACTTCCTTGTTAAACATTTGGATCAAACTTAGATTTTTCAGCAGAGTTAAAACGCTTTGTTCTGAAGAGGCTTAGGAAGTGTTGGAGGAAATGGGTCCTCATCACAACCCCGGTGAGCCCTCTGCAACTCATCGCCCACTCCGGACTATTTCTAGGTGATGCAGAGTGAGCGTTTTGACTGACAGGCTTTAATTAGAGGCATTCAACAAAAGCTTTTCCTGGCAGGAGTTTGAATTCCTAACAAATATACATGTTGGATTTCTGACAGGTCTACAAATCACCTGGAGATGGAGCAGTTAGCCTAATGAGATTTATTTATTTCTTTATTAATATGCCGGGATTCAGTGGACTTGGAGAGCTGGTCCCATGAAACAGGCTTCCAAAGAGGAGAGCTAGCAGCTGGAGGGGGGACGGTTGCACGTATACAACCGCAAATATCAGTGACAGCAGGGTTTTTGTGAATTTTTATGTAATCACATTTATCTTTAATAATGCATTTTTATTTCAGATTTTCCTTCTTTTCTTAAAAAGTCTGTACATTGTAATTTAATATTCTCAGTAAAAGGAAGAAGTCGTGGAGGGTTTCGAAAAAGAGCGACATTATGTTTGTGTGGGATGTACAAAGAAGGGAGATGGGGGCCACAGCAGGATACGGACCACCCCTAAAATCTTCTAAAACCCTCCTGACAGAAGGCAGAGACTGTCCTGACAATCTGGCCCGACAGAGGGCCCAAAAAGTCCTGACAGAGGACATAATCTGGCCCGACAGAGGGCCCAAAAAGTCCTGACAGAGGACCTAATCTGGCCTGACAGTGGGACAAAAAAGTCCTGACAGAGGACCTAATCTGGCCTGACAGTGGGACAAAAAAGTCATGACAGAGGACCTAATCTGGCCTGACAGAGGGTCCAAAAAGTCATGACAGAGGACCTAATCTGGCCCTACAGAGGGCCCAAAAAGTCCTGACAGAGGACATAATCTGGCCCGACAGAGGGCCCAAAAAAAAAGTCCTGACAGAGGACCTAATCTGGCCTGACAGAGGGCCCAAAAAGTCCTGACAGAGGACCTAACCTGGCCCGACAGAGGGCCCAAATAGTCCTGACAGAGGACCTAATCTGGCCTGACAGAGGGCCCAAAAAGTCCTGACAGAGGACCTAATCTGGCCTGACAGAGGGCCCAAAAAGTCCAGACAGAGGACCTAATCTGGCCCGACAGAGGGCCCAAAAAGTCCTGACAGAGGACCTAATCTGGCCCGACAGAGGGCCCAAAAAGTCCTGACAGAGGACCTAATCTGGCCCGACAGAGGGCCCAAAAAGTCCTGACAGAGGACCTAATCTGGCCTGACAGAGGGCCCAAAAAGTCCTGACAGAGGACCTAATCTGGCCTGACAGAGGGCCCAAAAAGTCCTGACAGAGGACCTAATCTGGCCCTACAGAGGGCCCAAAAAGTCCTGACAGAGGACCTAATCTGGCCTGACAGAGGGCCAAAAAAGTCCTGACAGAGGACCTAATCTGGCCTGACAGAGGGCCCAAAAAGTCCTGACAGAGAACCTAATCTGGCCTGACAGAGGGCCAAAAAGTCCTGACAGAGGACCTAATCTGGCCTGACAGAGGGCCAAAAAGTCCTGACAGAGGACCTAATCTGGCCTGACAGAGGGCCCAAAAAGTCCTGACAGAGGACCTAATCTGGCCTGACAGAGGGCCCAAAAAGTCCTGACAGAGGACCTAATCTGGCCTGACAGAGGGCCCAAAAAGTCCTGACAGAGGACCTAATCTGGCCTGACAGAGGGCCCAAAAAGTCCTGACAGAGGACCTAATCTGGCCCGACAGAGGGCCCAAAAAGTCCTGACAGAGGACCTAATCTGGCCCGACAGAGGGCCAAAAAGTCCTGACAGAGGACCTAATCTGACCCGACAGAGGACCTAATCTGGCCCGACAGAGGGCCAAAAGTCCTGACAGAGGACCTAATCTGGCCTGACAGAGGGCCAAAAAAGTCCTGACAGAGGACCTAATCTGGCCCGACAGAGGGCCAAAAAGTCCAGACAGAGGACCTAATCTGGCCTGACAGTGGCAAAAAGTCCACAGAGGACCTAATCTGGCCCGACAGAGGGCCCAAAAAGTCCAGACAGAGGACCTAATCTGGCCCGACAGAGGGCCCAAAAAGTCCAGACAGAGGACCTAATCTGGCCCGACAGAGGGCCCAAAAAGTCCTGACAGAGGACCTAATCTGGCCCGACAGAGGGCCCAAAAAGTCCAGACAGAGGACCTAATCTGGCCCGACAGAGGGCCCAAAAAGTCCAGACAGAGGACCTAATCTGGCTTTACAGAGGACCTAATCTGGCCCGACAGAGGGCCCAAAAAGTCCTGACAGAGGACCTAATCTGGCCTGACAGAGGGCCCAAAAAGTCCAGACAGAGGACCTAATCTGGCCTGACAGAGGGCCAAAAAAGTCCAGACAGAGGACCTAATCTGGCCCGACAGAGGGCCCAAAAAGTCCAGACAGAGGACCTAATCTGGCCCGACAGAGGGCCCAAAAAGTCCTGACAGAGGACCTAATCTGGCCTGACAGTGGGACAAAAAAGTCCAGACAGAGGACCTAATCTGGCCCGACAGAGGGCCCAAAAAGTCCTGACAGAGGACCTAATCTGGCCCGACAGAGGGCCCAAAAAGTCCTGACAGAGGACCTAATCTGGCCCGACAGAGGGCCAAAAAAGTCCTGACAGAGGACCTAATCTGGCCCTGCAGAGGGCCCAAAAAGTCCTGACAGAGGACCTAATCTGGCCAGAGGGTCAAAAAGTCATGACAGAGGACCTAATCTGGCCCGACAGAGGGCCTAAAAAGTCCTGACAGAGGACCTAATCTGGCCCTGCAGAGGGCCCAAAAAGTCCTGACAGAGGACCTAATCTGGCCCAACAGAGGGCCCAAAAAGTCCAGACAGAGGACCTAATCTGGCTTTACAGAGGACCTAATCTGGCCTGACAGAGGACCTAATCTGGCCCGACAGAGGGCCCAAAAAGTCCTGACAGAGGACCTAATCTGGCCCTGCAGTGGGCCCAAAAAGTCCTGACAGAGGACCTAATCTGGCCCCACAGAGGGCCCAAAAAGTCCAGACAGAGGACCTAATCTGGCCCGACAGTGGGACAAAAAAGTCCTGACAGAGGACCTAATCTGGCCCCACAGAGGGCCCAAAAAGTCCTGACAGAGGACCTAATCTTACCCCACAGAGGGCCAAAAAAGTCCAGACAGAGGACCTAATCTGGCTTGACAGAGGGCCAAAAAAGTCCTGACAGAGGACCTAATCTGGCTTTACAGAGGGCCTAAAAAGTCCAGACAGAGGACCTAATCTGGCCTGACAGAGGGCCCAAAAAGTCATGACAGAGGACCTAATCTGGCCCGACAGAGGTCCCAAAAAGTCCTGACAGAGGACCTAATCTGGCCTGACAGAGGGTCCAAAAAGTCATGACAGAGGACCTAATCTGGCCCGACAGAGGTCCCAAAAAGTCCTGACAGAGGACCTAATCTGGCCCGACAGAGGGCCCAAAAAGTCCTGACAGAGGACCTAATCTGGCCCCACAGAGGGCCCAAAAAGTCCAGACAGAGGACCTAATCTGGCCCGACAGAGGGCCCAAAAAGCCCTGACAGAGGACCTAATCTGGCCCGACAGAGGGCCCAAAAAGTCCTGACAGAGGACCTAATCTGGCCCGACAGAGGGCCCAAAAAGTCCTGACAGAGGACCTAATCTGGCCCTGTAGAGGACCTAATCTGGCCCCACAGAGGGCCCAAAAAGTCCTGACAGAGGACCTAATCTGGCCCCACAGAGGGCCCAAAAAGTCCTGACAGAGGACCTAATCCAGCCTGCAGGATGAATTTGGTAAACCTGAAAATGACGTAGACATTATTTGCATTTTCAGTAACTCTAATTTCTTTCATCTTTCTATCTTCATAGATCCGACTTCAGTTTGTACGATGAGGTGAGTCTGTTCTGGTGGTCGGGATTACGACACACATGAGGAAATGTACGCATATGTACGTTTAAAAATAACTTCCAGATCTGGAAAAGTTACTCTGACGATGATGTGGAAAACTGTATTTTTCTGTTCCGGATACCTGGAATTAAATATTCTGTGATTTTATAGATTCATTGTGACCTGGACGCTGTAATGCAACTGGAAAGGAGTGTGATGTAAAATCAGTAAAATAAACAAGTAAATCAAAATAAAACATACAATGTATAACAGGAGCATAACATATTTTATATATATAAAAATTTTGAAATATATAATTGATAAAACACATATTATAGAGTTATATAATATACAGTATTCTAAAAATGTCTCATGATAAATCTACAGTATTGAAAATGACAATAGTTTTAAGGCTCCTTAGAAGCTGTTTCTTCATGCTTCCATTCAGGAAAAACTTCTGAGTGTTCGTGTTGAGCAAAGCTGGAATATGTGGACGTGATTATAAAAGAGTTGGGCATGTAGACACGGTCAAGACGACTCGCTGAAGCTCGAACTGAACATCAGAATCCACAAATGATCCACAGTTTATTCTAACTGTGTTCAAACAGCTTCCACCCTCCCTCCTGAGCTGCACGAGGAGACGGTGGGGAGGAAAATCTCCCAGGACCAGGATGGACCAGCAGGGGTGGAGAGGACAGGAAGGAGGGGTCAACAAGCAGCATGACTGAGAAACAGGGAGAGAGACACAAATAACGTCACATTTTCTACATGGAGAGTAAAGAGAGGAGCCCAGTGCATCATGGGATGTCCCACAGCGGCCTATGGCAGTAGGGGTGGAAAGATGGGAGCTGGTTCCACAGAGACGGGGCTCCAATATCTACTTAGAAAGTATTTCTGTTGCTAAATATGAAAATAATCCAGGTGAAATCACCTGTTCGGCTCTTCTTCATCTTCTTCTTCTTCTTCTTCTAACATGTCAAAGCGCGTCCGTGTGAAGTCTGACAACCGCAGCCTTAATTCTGAAGCCCAACTTCGAGTCTCTGGTAAATTTCTGCATCCTCTCTGACTTGATGCGCCCTTGAACAGGAGCCGCGGCGGCTGCGGTGCGCGCGCATAACGTCAGAATCGAGGCAGTTTGGTCAGGCTCACGAGATCAAGGACGGAAATACCGGATATAAGACGGCATGAACTACAAAATAAAACAACAAGCTGAACGCGGGATGTTTCCTTATTTTTATGCCCCCGTTTATGTAAAACAGCGATTCAGCTTCTAGAAGCGCACAACTGGAAATGGGTGAAACTTTTTTATTAATCTTTTGAAAATAAATATTTTTACCCTCTGAAGCATGAATGTGTATATATATAACTCTTAAATACAGTAGGTGTCCACTATTCATGAAAGGGTTAACTGTCTATCAACATTTAAGTGTTTTTTTTCTCCTGATTTACAAAGGTCCGCAAATTTGCACAAGCAAACAATGATATTTTTAATCAACAAATCTTTATAAGGTGCTTTGTGTGGTTTTTATTTTATTTTACCTTTATTTTACCAGGAAAGTCTCATTGAGATTTAAAAAATATTCTTTTTCAAGAGTGTCCTGGCCAAGACAGCAGCAGAGCAATGACGTCACAGAACAATCAAACACTTTCAAATCACTTTCACATCACTTTCAAAGTGATAAGGAGGAAAACTGGGACAAATCAGCAGTTTTATTTCCAGTTTAACTCCTGACATCTGGGGGTTTTATGACTTTTACATCCTCAAGAACAACAGAAGTAGGCCTACAATACGCGCTGCATTCACTTTCACTTTGAATATCCGAGGTTTACTCAGGTAAAGGTCAGATTAGAGACGCACCGAGCTCCCCAGACCAGATTTTAAAGAAATATTTTTTAATTAATTTTCTGACTTTTCATTTTCATTCCAAATTTGGGTTACCTGCTTTGAATGTGCGGCAGTCACTGATAGTAACAGAGAAGAAGAAAATAGAGCAAAGAATCTACAAATGAAGAAGTTGTGGGGGATTATTTTGAATCTTCCGACCGGATGCGCCGCGCTGCGTCGTCGCCGCCTTCACGCAGGTTCCTGCAAACTCACACCGTCTCCGGGCGAACATGGCGGCAACTTGACCACGGTAGCGAGCTGAAGACGGCGAGGGCTTGAAAAAGAAAAGAGGTCTGGAACAGGCTGCAGGCCCATCCGCCGACACAGAGGCAGACTCCTTCGCCATGGTGGAAGACGACAGCGCCCTTGTCCCTGCACGACCGAGGCCGGGGAAAACGTAAGCGCGTCGGTGAGTGTTTCTAAAAACGGAGTCGAAGCTACGCAGAGGAGCGGAGCGGCGCGGCGCGGAGCTCTGGGCGGACGGTCAGCCATGGAGGATGCGGCCCGTGGTCGCCAGCGTTTGATTTCCCACCCAGCCCATGCTCATTTTGATGGGAATTACCGCTAATCGCAGATTGAAGCCGGGACAACCCACGACCCGACACCCGAGGGGAGGAAAACGCGAAGCGCTCCCGACGTCAATGACTGTTGCGGCAGAGGAGCCCCCACGGTGGAGTCGGCCGGTTCCCAAAATATGACCAGGGGTGCTGGGACGTGTTGGCAGCAAGAAGATGACGACGGCTTCCAAATCTGGCTAGAGCCCCCCCGCGACAACCAAAAGCCATTCACCGACTCAGAGAGGGCGCAGAGATGGCGACTGTCCTTGGCATCCCTCCTGTTCTTAACCATCCTCCTCTCTGATCACCTGTGGTTCTGCGCCGAGGCCAAACTGGCCCGGACCCGGGACAAGTTCGCATCCTCCCACCTCCTCTCCCCCCAGACCCACTCAGCACACAGCAGCCTCAGAGGAAAACCACATGCTATTTTTATAGGAAACTCTACCAAACATTTGTGGCGGCTTGAAACTTGCCACCAGGACAGTTTATCTACCGACTGCTTTACTTTCGCAAACGCAGATGATTTGTGCACGGGCCTTTCCGACCAAGAGGGGACGCGGGCTGTAAATATGAGCGATTTGTACCTCTCCTTTTGTAACTCCTACTCTCTGCTGGATTTGTTTAACGGCTCGACAAGTCCGGACAATTTGAACTGCAGCCTCGACGTGCTCGCGGATGGCGACGCGACCAGATGCAGCGAGTGCGTCCAGGCGTACCAGCGCTACGACCAGCACGCCCAGGAGAAATACGAAGACTTTGAGCTCCTGACTCAGAAATACGAGCCGGGGGCATATTCCGTGAGGACGTGCATGGAGCAGTGCAAGGTAGGCTGCAAAGAGGAGAGGGGAGGGAGGGGGGAAACAGGGAAAAAAAAAGAGGAGGGGGGGGTGATGTGGTGGCCATCTGTTGATTTGGGCCCGGATAGATGCCTCTTTTGGTCCTCCTGCTCCTGTCGCCATGGAGATGGATGACAGATTCAAGGAGACTCCCGGCTTCGGGCCTCATGTTCATTCATCTCCTCATTGTGTTTAGGCCCCATGCTAATGTGCAGATGTGTACGGAGGCAGAAAAGTGCCACTAATCAAAGATATAAATACAGTATTGAATAATGGATTAAAAGTGACATTAATTTCATAGAATAGGAAATAAACACATTAATGAATAAATTTATCAATGACAACTTGAATATGTCAGTAAATGATTAAAATTTGAAATAAACATATTGAATAAACACATTTATCAATAACTACTTGAATGTGTCCTAAATTATTTTAGGAAAATACACAATAATCACATATGATTAATTACTCTTTCAGACATTAATATAAATAGTAAATAAATACATATATAATTTATGTCATTATAATGTCATTAAGATTAACTAAATTATTAAAAATACATATAATTATTTGATCATTTCATGTTTCCTGCGCTGAGCTTATGAATTAGTTTAAAAATGCAGACTTAACTAAATAAAAGGGTAATTACTGAAAAAAACCCCCAATAAAAACTGTCTTTCTATTGGTATAATTACTTCCCTAAATTAACTGTTATGTTTTTATTCTCTTAAACGAGCCATTTATATCTATATCTGCGATTTTCACTACGTAGTCTCTGAATGACAAATAACTCTGCTACTACTTTAAAACTGCAGTAGTGGCTTTGTTTGATAGCAGCTTAAGTACCATTTGGGATTAAAGACCATAGAAGAAGACACACTGAACCTGTAGTTCAGTCACCTTTGCACTTGAGGCGTCTGGATCCTCTCACAGATGAAAACATATTTATGTCTGGAGGGATTTTGGCCGCTGACGGCCACCGTCCAGTCCGTGTGAGTAGTTCATACACACCGCAACTTTAAGCTGCTTCTGCTTATGATTGGTTACCCTAAGTCACCATAAGCGCCATAAGTCACTATATATCAATGCTTAACACAAAGTAAGTAACTAAATAGTCACATTGATCCATATAATTGATGGCTGTATATATTAGAGCTGAACAGTTAATTGCATTTGCAGTTAAATTGCGATTTTTAATAGCACAGTTTTGTAATCGCGCTGTGTAATTTTCCCCACACCATCTGGTCACGTGAAGTAAGCAGCGCAATTGGCCCTGCTGGAGAGCACGTGTATTCAGAATCAACTCCCTGAAATTACAAGAGCAACGACATCAGACTCAGAACCGTTACTGAAAGTGACACTTCTGCAGATATCTCAGTTCCACAGAAAACCAGCTGTGTGGGACGATTCTGGTTCCTGGAAAAATGACTAAGAACAGCATCAGATATTGTGCCGAACTTGCCGAGCAAACATTGCTATTTCATGTTGCATTTCAAGGATTCATTGGTTTGATCATGTGTTTGTTACACTGAACTGATTGCTTCCCTGTATTTCACGGGGAAATACTGGATGAAAAACACACACACACACACACAAAAATCACATTTTAAATCACAATTGCAATATTGGTTAAAAAGTCGCAATTACATTTTTCACCAAATTGTTCAGCCCTAGTAAACATATATTAAAAATATTGAACAACTTCTTTTCAGCAGTGGATTTAATTTTAGTGATCAAAACAATGGCTTATACTCTTGATTTTAGCCCCGCCCACCAGATTTCATGGGTTAGGTTGACAGTTATATTCTTTTGTAAAATTTGATATTTTATTTATTAATGACTTAAATTGTTTTTGTTCAATTGCGATAAATTAATGACACATTTTATTGATTAGTCAGTGCTGTACTTATGCATTTCATTTTGGCACTTTCCTGCTTCCATACAGGAGGCCCTGCTCGTGTGGTTTCTTATTCCTCAGCGTGCAAACCCATTCTTCCGTCTTCCTCCTCTCCTCTTCTTCTTTTCCTTTAACAACCGCCTTCTTTGCCTCATCTTACCTCCATGAAGCCACTGGAATTGCCTCAGCTTTACATCCACAAGGAGGATGATGGCTTTTGCAAACAACTCTGGTGTGTGTGCAGTGGCAGGCCGCCAGGTGTTCATCGTGGCCATTCTACTCCATATCGAGAGCGTTTCATTAAAGTCAAGAGGTGTTTTCCCTGCCTAATGTGCTGGAAGTCTTTTTCCGCTCCGGCTTGTGTTTGCTCACTACCAGGCGCACACGTAGGCCTCGTTTCGGCTCCGCTAGGCCGCAGCTCGCTCTTTCATCACCATGTACTGTTTACCAGCTCGTGACGGAGCACGGCGGGTCAAAAAAGTGGGTTTTAACCCGGGAAATGCGAAGGGAAGCGCGGGAACTGAGCTGCGTTCAGCACCAAGGACGGCTCCTGCCGCGTGCGGCGGTGCTAGGACACCTCCTGCCGCACGCGGCGGAGCTAGCAGCTGTCCGCGGTGCTGAATGGCGCTCGCGCGGCTCCATTCACAGAAGCCCTGGCCAATCCCAGATGGCCTCCATTGATGGCTTCTGCCGGTGGTGGAGGCGCACGCAGAGGCTCCGGCCATCTGCCCGCGTCAGCTCACCGCGTCCGCGTCTCCGTAGACGGTTAACTTTCATCAGAGGAGGATAAAAGCAACGAGGAAGCAGTTTGCTTTGTGTCCACTCACTTTTTCTCTCGTTGAATGCCTCAAACCTAACAAAGACACATCCAGCATTCACTGAGTTTGTATAAAAATTCACAAAATCAGACTAAACCGGAGCTATGTGGATCAATTTTGGATTTTTAGAGAAAAATTGCACTCAGATGCTTAATGTTTGTGTCGTCAACCTTATTAATATTGCTCATCAGCAATTACATCACATTATAAAAACATATGAGGGGGATATTTAATATAAATTGCAATTATAATTTAGTACAAAATCAGAACAAACCACCTCTATTCTTTTTATTTCTTGTTATTAATTTATTATTTATACATTTTCAATCCATATCCAACTTTGTTTGTAGAGCACATTAAAACCAAAAAAATACAAATTATTTAAACAATAAAAACAGTAAAAAGTCAACTGTTAATCAGAGTAAACACCAAAGAGAAAAAAAAAAAAGTTTTAAATACAGGAAGTGAATTTGATGCTTCATTGTGTTTTATTGCATTTCTTTTATTTTAACCCCTTTTTATGTTGATTATTTCGTTTTTATGAAAATTGTGAATAATTTTAGGCCTGAAGGTGTGAAAGTGCGAGGAAGTGAGTGAGTTGACCCCCGTTCTCAGATTCTGTGCCAAGAACTGTTAGCTGAAGCAACAGTTGCTTACTACCTCCACATGGATGAGATTTCACTGATACAAACATTTATTAAGAACAATGAGTCAAAAATACAACTTAAAAGAAAGAGTTTATGTTGACTTTTGAGAGGTAGCTTCAGCTTCTTTGGACTCGGAGGCGTCTGAAATGGACACGCACGGTGAAAACGGGTCTGAAAGTGTTTTAGATGCAGTTTATTCTGCATCAGAGACGAAAAAAGGATCACTTGTTTATAATGTGGAGATTTCAGAGCAACATTAGCTGTCCAAATTACTAAGTATCGACCGATATGGTTTTTTCTTGGCCGATACCGATTATTGGTGATCATGGAGGCCAATAACCAATATTAGGAGCCGATATTTATTCACAGTAAATGCTAGGGATGCACGATATAATCGGCCCCCTATTGATATCGGCCACCCTACCGATATTTAACCGATATTTAACCGATGAACCCGGTGTTTCTAGTCAAAGAAAAACAAAAAAACTTCTAAAGACTAGGAGTGGGGAAAAATATCTATACACTAAAATATCACAATATTTTCATATGCTGATATCATATTGACATTTAAAAACATGGTATCAATATATTTTACTAATGAAATCTCACAATATTTCATTGTTCTGTTACAAAATTTCGCAAGAATTCACGAAATATCGTAAGATTTTGTAACAGGACGATAAAATCTCGCAAGATTTGTAAGTAAAATATTTGCTATTGGCATATGAAAATATTACAGCCTATATTGGCCTTAAAACTGAATATCGTATATCGGACATCGGCCACTGCACCGATATTTAACCGATATTTAACCGATCAGCCCACTGATTCTAAAGCCTAAAAAAAAAAAAACTTTTTCTTCTTCTTCAAAAACTTATTCTTTAAAGACTTTAAAACCTCTTAACACTAGTGGTAGGAAAAAATATTGACACACTGAAATATTGCGATATTTTCATATGCTGATATCATATTGACATTTCAAAACGTGGTATCGATTTATTTTACGAATGAAATCCTGCGATATTTCATTGTTCTGTTAAGAAATCTCGCGAGAATTCACAAAAATTCCGCGATATTCTCATATGCTGATATCATATTGACATTTGAAAATACAGTATTGATCTATTTTGCTAACAAAATCTCATGATATTTCATCATTCTGTTACAAAATCTCGTGGGAATTCACAAAATATTGTGAGATTTTGTAACAGAACAATGAAATCTCATGAGATTTTGTAAGTAAAATAGATTGATGTCGTGTTTTCAAATATCCATTTGATATCAGTGTATGAAAATATCGCGATATTTCAGTGTGTTGATATTTTTTCCCACCCCCATTTTTCAAAGTGTTGGAAATGGATAGAAAAAAACTGCTATTTGCAATGACTGCTTATTTTTTTCAGCTTTGATATCAGTATCGATATCGGTTATTGGCCACATGAGTTTTAAAATATCAGCATATCAGATATCGTCCTAAATTCCAATGTTGTGCAACCCTAAACATAACAAAACCATACAGCAGCAAAGGAAAGTAACATAAATCTCTGATGTGAGCACCCTGCATATGAACTCTGGATTTCCCTCAGAGGAAAGTCAGGGAGGGGCTCCAGGACCTCCACCCGGTCCAGCCCTTCGACCTCAACACTTTTCAGACGTTAAACTTTAGAAGTTGCTTGGAGAAAACATAAAAATCCTCCCACCAGCTGAGCGTGGCTGGCATGATCCAGCCCCTCCCTCTGATCTGAGCTCAGGACCCGACTCGTAACCTGCTGATTAACCAGCCGCCGTCTGAGGCTCCCTCCCCAAACTCCCCTCTTGGCATTTGTAGGGAAAACAGTCATTTAGTCCCACTGCTAATTTCTTTAAGTGACCGTTCTCCTTCACCTTCTTGATTACAGGTTTTCTGTCTGCTGGTAGAAGTTATGACTCAAACGATAATGTGAGTTAATGGGCTCCTGCCACGCAGAGCCCCAGCAGCTCAGCTGAGTGCTGGTTCGTGCACACGCCTGTTTTCTCTGAGATCACAGCGCGCACGGAGCTGCAAGGTGTGAAAACACGAAGGAAGCGTCTTATACGTCCGGTGGTCTGCAGGTGGTGGGCTCATCTGGCTCTGAAAAAGCCACGGTGGGGGCACTCAGACCAGGGCCGATGCTCTGAGCAGCTTCCTGGCCGTAGCCAAGCCGGGGGGCCCCATCGCACCTATCAACATGAGGTATTACTTAGCTTGCAGATGTGTAAGGTCACACTCAAATTTAGCTTCAAACCACAGAAAAACACAAATATTGATCAATCTGGACGTTATTTACTTTGTAATCAAGCAGAAAAATGATGATGAGACCTCCAGAGCCCAAAGTTTCGGTTTCAACTTGCTCATGATTGATGTGTTTATGAAGCAGCTGTTAGAGGCCCGAAGCGATTCATTTAGCGAGCGTGATAGATCAGAGAAGCAGCCGTTTACATTAACCAGCTGGTTACGGACATGCGTCAACACTGACGATCAGCAAACAGACAAACGAAGTTTTAATCTGCTTCTATCGTCGTATCCGATCATGAAACTGAGACTTTTAACATTTGCTGGAAAAAAGGAGCCGATTGAGAATCTGATGCAAGCGAAAAGCTGGAAAAGGAACAGATTCCTGCGACATGATGATCCAGAAGTTTGTATCTGTGAAAGGTCTGGACTGCAGGCAGACCAGTTCAGCAGCCGGACTCTGGACTGCAGGCAGACCAGTTCAGCACCCGGACTCTGGACTGCAGGCAGACCAGTTCAGCAGCCGGACTCTGGACTGCAGGCAGACCAGTTCAGCGGAGGCTCTGGCGGGGAGCCTTCGGGGGCTGGGCAGGCAGCTCCCGCTGGGGGGGGAGTTCGGGGGGGCTCTGGGCTGCAGGCAGACCAGTTCAGCGGCAGGACTCTGGACTGCAGGCAGACCAGTTCAGCACCTGGACTCTGGACTGCAGGCAGACCAGTTCAGCAGCCGGACTCTGGACTGCAGGCAGACCAGTTCAGCAGCCGGACTCTGGACTGCAGGCAGACCAGTTCAGCAGCCGGACTCTGGACTGCAGCCAGACCAGTTCAGCAGCCGGACTCCGGACTGCAGGCAGACCAGTTCAGCAGCCGGACTCTGGACTGCAGGCAGACCAGTTCAGCAGCCGGACTCTGGACTGCAGGCAGACCAGTTCAGCAGCCGGACTCTGGACTGCAGGCGGACCAGTTCAGCAGCCGGACTCTGGACTGCAGGCGGACCAGTTCAGCAGCTGGACTCTGGACTGCAGGCGGACCAGTTCAGCAGCCGGACTCTGGACTGCAGGCGGACCAGTTCAGCAGCCGGACTCTGGACTGCAGGCAGACCAGTTCAGCAGCCGAAATCTGGACTGCAGGCGGACCAGTTCAGCAGCCGGACTCTGGACTGCAGGCGGACCAGTTCAGCGGCAGGACTCTGGACTGCAGGCGGACCAGTTCAGCAGCCGTACTCTGGACTGCAGGCAGACCAGTTCAGCGGCAGGACTCTGGACTGCAGGCGGACCAGTTCAGCAGCCGGACTCTGGACTGCAGGCGGACCAGTTCAGCAGCCGGACTCTGGACTGCAGGCGGACCAGTTCAGCAGCCGTACTCTGGACTGCAGGCAGACCAGTTCAGCAGCCAGAATCTGGACTGCAGGCAGACCAGTTCAGCACCTGGACTCTGGACTGGAATCATTACTGCTTTTAATACAGAAGATCACCAGCATCCAGCCTTGTCCCCGGCACACAGAGATTCCTCCTGATTCTCTCCATCTTCTGATGATGTTCTACGCTGTAGATGGAGGATCTTCAAAGTCTGAGGAACATTTTTTTAACTTGTTCCACAACTTTTAGACCAGTGTCTCAGATTGGTAAACTTTTGTCCATCCGTCCATCTGAGAGACTCTTAAATGCTCCTTTTTGACTCAGCCATGCTACTGACCCGTTTCCAGTTAAACCAGGTAGTTATCAAAGTCTCCTCCATTTGTTACTTTTCCTCCTAAAACATGTAAGAATACAAAACGGTAGTATTAGATAACAGTAAATATCTGCAATTTAATTGTTGCATAAATGACGTCCACATCATGAGGATGAAGAGCTCTTATGGCTCGTCCGTCATTAAAAACATCGGCTTGCCAAATGAGAAAAACTTTTCCAAAATATTCCACCTCTTCATCGGATGGAGAACCAGGTAGACGGAGAGAAAAGGAAGATCCTTTGATTGGTGTGAATTTGCTTTGAAGTAACTTTCTGCACACTTGTTGATCTTTGGATGCTCCTGATTGGACGTTACCGTCAATTTAAGCTCTGTGATTGGTGGAAAGTTTGTTAAGAAGTGTCTTCATCATCATCATCATCCCTAGGTCTAAATAGGGGATTATCACATTTCCGCGTTCCGGTTTCCGGAAGTTGAAACATTTGGCACTTCCTCTTCCGGGCCATGTTAACATCAGTCGTTCCTGCTCTGTTATACTGTTTAAATCGGATAAACTCCAAACATACTTAAGTTTTCATTCTAGACTGAAGTGATACTGGATCAAAAGCTGGATCAAAGCGATCGATTTGCCGCGGTGAAGGGCCGAACTTTATAATAAAACACACGTTTGTTTGTTCCCCGGTGGGGCACAACACCGGCACTTCACAGCATGCTAGCATTAGCCAGCTAGCGTTTACTGACGTGCTTAACATTGTGCGTCTTAAAACACACAAACATCTGAAAATCGGGTCTGTACCCCCCGTTTCCAGTGGAACAACTGGGGACTGCCAAGAAAGAAGACGCTTTCAGATGCTTGTGTGTTTTCAGCCGCACAAAGTTAGGCACGTCATCAAGCTGGCGAATGCTAACCTGCTAACAAAAGTCCGCCAGCTACTACTCTGTTAAACTTTGTAAATCGGATAAACGCCAATGCCAAGTTTTCATTCCAGACTGAAGTGATGCTGAGGAAGAAGTGGATCAAAACGACCGATTCACCGCGGTGAAGGACCGAACTTTATAATAAAACGACACGTTTGTTTGTGGCCGGCAGACTGCACAGTCGTGTTAGCCTGTTAGCATTAGCCAGCTTGATAACGTGCCTAACTTTGTGCGGCTGAAAACACACAATCATCTGAGAGCGTCTCCTTTCTTGGCAGTCCCCAGTTGTTCCACTGGAAACGGGGGGGTACAGACCCGATTTTCAGATGTTTGTGTGTTTTAAGACGCACAATGTTAAGCACGACAGTAAACGCTAGCTGGCTAATGCTAGCATGCTGTGAAGTGCCGGTGTTGTGCCCCACCGGGGACAAACAAACGTGTGTTTTATTATAAAGTTCGGCCCTTCACCGCGGCGAATCGATCGCTTTGATCCAGCTTTTGATCCAGTATCACTTCAGTCTAGAATGAAAACTTAAGTATGTTTGGAGTTTATCCGATTTAAACAGTATAACAGAGCAGGAACGGCTGTCGTTAACATGGCCCGGAAGAGGAAGTGTCAAAAGCCGGCAACGTCCGGTAAGCGTGATAATCCCCTATAGAGGTCTCTTAGCAACATAGTGATAGTGATGTTTTTATGATGAAGATGGGATAAATAATGGTGTTGCACACCGTTCCTGAGACACTAATGATGATATACAGCAGGGAAAAAAGTATTTAACGCGTCAACATTATTCTCAGAAAATGTATTTCTAGTAGAACTATTGACATGAAATTATCACCAGATGTCGGCAACAACCTAAGTAATGCACACATACAAAGAAATCCTAACATTTATGTCCATAAATGAAGTTATGTGTAGTAAAGTGACACAGGGAATAAGGGTTGAATACGTTTACTGAAATTTATTTACTACTACGTGTAAAAGCCTTTGTTGGTGGTTTTAGCCTCCAGACGCCTCCTTTATGGAGAAACCAGTGGAAAACGTTGCTCAGGTGTGATTTTGGTCCATTCTTCCACAAACTGCCTTCAGATCTTCTCTGAACTCAGATCTTCAGTTTTATCGGGCCGGGTGATTGACAGGTCCGTTCTAGCAGCTTTATCTTCTTCTTCTTAAAGCAGGTGAGCATTTCTGGTCCGTTCTAGCAGCTTTATCTTCTTCTTCTTAAAGCAGGTGAGTGTTTCTGGTCCGTTCTAGCAGCTTTACCTTCTTCTTCTTAAAGCAGGTGAGTGTTTCTGGTCCGTTCTAGCAGCTTTATCTTCTTCTTCTTAAACAGTGAGTGTTTCTGGTCCGTTCTAGCAGCTTTATCTTCTTCTTAAAGCAGGTGAGCGTCTGTCCTTCTACAGCTTTATCTTCTTCTTAAAGCAGTGAGTGTTCTGTCCGTTCTACAGCTTTATCTTCTTCTTCTTAAACAGGAGCATTCTGGTCCGTTCTAGCAGCTTATCTTCTTCTTCTTAAAGCAGGTGAGCGTTTCTGGTCCGTTCTAGCGCTTATCTTCTTCTTCTTAAAGCGGGCGTTTCTGGTCCGTTCTGCGCTTATCTTCTTCTTCTAAACGCTTCTGGTCCTCTCGCATTTCTTTTCTTAGGAGTCTGTCCCTACCTATCTTCTTCTTCTTAAGCGACGTTTCTGGTCCGTTCTAAGCTATCTTCTTCTTAAAGCAGGTGACGTTCTGGTCTTTCTACCTTATCTTCTTCTTCTAAAGCAGTGAGCTCTGGTCCTTCTAGCGCTTTTTCTTCTTCTTCTTAAAGCAGGTGGTGTTTCTGGTCCTTCTAGCAGCTTTATCTTCTTCTTAAAGCAGGTGAGCGTTTCTGGTCCGTTCTTGCAGCTTTATCTTCTTCTTCTTAAAGCAGGTGAGCGTTTCTGGTCCTTCTAGCAGCTTTATCTTCTTCTTAAAGCAGGTGAGTGTTTCTGGTCCGTTCTAGCAGCTTTATCTTCTTCTTCTTAAAGCAGGTGAGTGTTTCTGGTCCGTTCTAGCAGCTTTACCTTCTTCTTCTTAAAGCAGGTGAGTGTTTCTGGTCCGTTCTAGCAGCTTTATCTTCTTCTTAAAGCAGGTGAGTGTTTCTGGTCCGTTCTAGCAGCTTTATCTTCTTCTTCTTAAACCAGGTGAGTGTTTCTGGTCCGTTCTAGCAGCTTTATCTTCTTCTTCTTAAAGCAGGTGAGCGTTTCTGGTCCGTTCTAGCAGCTTTACCTTCTTCTTCTTAAAGCAGGTGAGTGTTTCTGGTCCGTTCTAGCAGCTTTATCTTCTTCTTCTTAAAGCAGGTGAGTGTTTCTGGTCCGTTCTAGCAGCTTTATCTTCTTCTTAAAGCAGGTGAGCGTTTCTGGTCCGTTCTAGCAGCTTTATCTTCTTCTTAAAGCAGGTGAGCGTTTCTGGTCCGTTCTAGCAGCTTTATCTTCTTCTTAAAGCAGGTGAGTGTTTCTGGTCCGTTCTAGCAGCTTTATCTTCTTTTTCTTAAAGCAGGTGAGTGTTTCTGGTCCGTTCTAGCAGCTTTATCTTCTTCTTCTTAAAGCAGGTGAGTGTTTCTGGTCCGTTCTAGCAGCTTTACCTTCTTCTTCTTAAAGCAGGTGAGTGTTTCTGGTCCGTTCTAGCAGCTTCATCTTCTTCTTCTTAAAGCAGGTGAGCGTTTCTGGTCCGTTCTAGCAGCTTTACCTTCTTCTTCTTAAAGCAGGTGAGTGTTTCTGGTCCGTTCTAGCAGCTTTATCTTCTTCTTAAAGCAGGTGAGTGTTTCTGGTCCGTTCTAGCAGCTTTATCTTCTTCTTCTTAAACCAGGTGAGTGTTTTTGGTCCGTTCTAGCAGCTTTATCTTCTTTTTAAAGCAGGTGAGCGTTTCTGGTCCGTTCTAGCAGCTTTATCTTCTTTTTAAAGCAGGTGAGCGTTTCTGGTCCGTTCTAGCGCTTTATCTTCTTTTTAAAGCAGGTGAGTGTTTCTGGTCCGTTCTAGCAGCTTTATCTTCTTCTTAAAGCAGGTGAGTGTTTCTGGTCCGTTCTAGCGCTTTATCTTCTTCTTCTTAAAGCAGGAGTGTTTCTGGTCCGTTCTGCAGCTTTATCTTCTTCTTCTTAAAGCAGTAGCGTTTCTGGTCCGTTCTAGCAGCTTTATCTTCTTCTTCTTAAAGCGGTGAGCGTTTCTGGTCCGTTCTACGCTTTATCTTCTTCTTCTTAAAGCAGGTGAGCGTTTCTGGTCCGTTCTAGCAGCTTTATCTTCTTCTTCTTAAAGCAGGTGAGCGTTTCTGGTCCGTTCTAGCGCTTTATCTTCTTCTTCTTAAAGCAGGTGAGCGTTTCTGGTCCGTTCTAGCAGCTTTATCTTCTTCTTCTAAAGCAGGTGAGTGTTTCTGGTCCGTTCTAGCAGCTTTATCTTCTTCTTCTTAAAGCAGAGAGCGTTTCTGGTCCGTTCTAGCAGCTTTATCTTCTTCTTAAAGCAGGTGAGTGTTTCTGGTCCGTTCTAGCAGCTTTATCTTCTTCTTAAAGCAGGTGAGTGTTTCTGGTCCGTTCTTGCAGCTTTATCTTCTTCTTCTTAAAGCAGGTGAGTGTTTCTTGGCTGTGTGGTGGGACGGTCGTCTTCCTGAAAGATCCAGCCTCTTTTCATCTTCAGCAGATTCTGGTCCTGAATGTCTCTCTACTTTCTTCAATTCATTCTTCCTTCAATTATATGAAGTCTGCCAGTACCACATGCTAAAAACAGCCCCCACCATGATGCTCCCACCTCCAAACTTCACTTTCTCTGTGTTTTTGGTGCCATTTCTCCTCCAAACATGTTGTGTCTTATGACATCCGAAGAGTTCAGTTCTGGTCTCATCTACCAACTATTTTCCCAAATCCATGGTTTGCCCAATGTTGTGCTCAAACTTCAAACCAGCATCAACCTGCTCTTCTTCAAATGGAGTCTTGCGTGGTGTGCGTGCATGAGGCCTGGCGGTTGAGTGCATAATTCTTGATTTCTCTGAAATAACTAGGATGCACGATATAATTGCCCCCCTATTGTATCTGTCTTAAAACTGAGTATCAGACATCGGCCACCCCACCGATATTTAACCAATCAGGCCCTTTTATAAAGTCCAAAAAAAAAAAAACTACTTTTCAAAAACTTGTTTTTTTACAGACTTTAAAACAAGACTAGAGTGGGAAAAATACGATACACTGAAATGTCACAATATTTTCACATGCTATATCATATTACATTTAAAAACACGGTATCGATCTGTTTTACTAACAAAATCTCACAATATTTTATCGTTCTTTCAAATCTTGCAAGAATTCACAAATATTGTGAGATAAATTGACAGATTTTGTTAGTAAAATAGATGATACAGCTTTTTAAAATATCATTTCATATTGGCATTAAAATATCGCGTATTCCAGTGTATCTATATTTTTTCCCACCCCTATTTTTCAAAGTGTCGGAAACGAAAACAAAACTGCTATTTCAATGACTCTTATTTTTTTTTCAGCTTTAATATCTGTATCGATATCGGTTATCAGCCACATAGTTTTAAAATATCAGCTTTGATATGCCAAAATTCCAACATGTACATCCTTAGAAACAACTGTAGCTCTGTTCCAGTCTTTCTGAAGCTCTCCACATGGTCCTGGGCTGTTGGGAACCTTTCTATGATTGTTCTGACTCCTCTTCTAAATCTTGTGAGGAGCACCTGGCCGTGGCCGCTTTATGACCATCCTGTTCTTTCCACTTCCATGATGGTCCCAATGGTGCTCACTACTTTCACAAGTTTACAAATGCACCTGGAACCAATGCCTTCAGTGTGTTTGCAATAATAAGGCTGCGTAGGTCTTTAGACAGCTCTTTGCTTTTACCCATCATGCAATGCTTCTTTCTGACACCTTTGATGAGAAACCTTTTAAAGGCATCAATCAGGACTAAAGCAGCTATATTACTTTCTCTATAGGGACAGGATTACTTTCTAAATACTGACAGACTCCAGCTCTTGCTTGCTTTCACATCTTTTTTCTCCATTTTTTCATTTTCAATACTTATTCCCTTTTCATTTCACTATATTACACATAACTCATTTATGGACATAAATTCAGGATTTCTTTTTTGTGTGCATTAGTTGGGTTGTTCCCGACATCTGGTGAAAATTTCATGTCAATAGCTCGACTCGAAGATATTTTCTGAGAAAAATGTTGACGTGTTCAATACTTTTTCCCCTGCTGTAAGTGACAGAGCCGGGGAGCAAGTTGCACAAAACACTAACAAGTCAGAACAAACTATTTTTCAAATGGACCAATTAGAATAAGTTAAATTAGATTAAGTGGTTGTAAATAAGCTGAAATCCTTTCATAATTTTGTAACTACGGAAGAAGATTAGGGCCACTGAAAAGTCAGAATTCTGACTTTTTTCTCAGAACATAAAAAAAAATTCAGGAATTTTTTTTTTTCAATTTCCGAAAGATCAGAATTCTGACTTTTTTTCCAGAATATATTTAAAAAAAAGATTTTAGGATTTTTTTTTCAATTTCCGAAAGATCAGAATTCTGCTTTTTTTTTTCCAGAATATATATATATAAAAAAAGATTTTTAGGAATTTTTTTTTTCAATTTCTGAAAGATCAGAATTCTGACTTTTTTCCAGAATATATATAAAAAAGATTTTAGGATTTTTTTTTCAATTTCCAAAAATCAGAATTCTGACTTTTTTCCAGAATATATATATATAAAAAAGATTTTAGATTTTTTCTTCAATTTCCAAAATCAGAATTCTACTTTTTTCCAGAATATAAAAAGATTTTAGGATTTTTTTACAATTTCCAAAAATCAGAATTCTGACTTTTTTCCAAATATATAAATAAAAAAAATTTTAGGATTTTTTATTTCAATTTCTGAAAAATCAGAATTCTGACTTTTTCCCAGAAATTTAAAAAAAAAAAGCAGAATTGCTTTTTCTCAAAAATAAAAAAAAAAAAATCAGGATTTTTTTTTTTCCATTTTCTGAAAAATCAGAATTCTGACTTTTTCAGAAATTTGAAAAAAAAAAGAAAAAAAAATTAAAAAGTCAGAATTCTGGGTTTTTTTTCTCAGATTTTTTTTGGGGGGGCCCTAATCCTCTTCCGTATGTAACTGTTCTCTCAAAGTTTATTTCTTATTGTCCACTTTCATATGGAGGACCCTGAAGCTTCCTGACACAGTTTGCCGATGTACTTAGAATAAATTTATGACATGAAATCAGGTTCATAGTGTCTCCTGATGAAAAAAATCCTTCAAAAAAGAGCTCAAGAGGCTGGAAATTGCCTAAAAGTGTCATAGAAAAGGCTGCAGGAATGATTAAAGTCAGCGAGCTGTGCAGCAGCTACTCCCACCGAGCAGCCAAACGCTGCTCCACTGTCAAAACGTCTGAGTAGGACGAGAAAATTGCAGTTCACCCAAGAATATGCATTGCTTTTTTATAATTATGGTCATAATAATGAGCTAAAGGGACGCAGAAAGTTGCAGGTTTACAGTTTGGAAAGACCCCCAGCCATCCTGAAACCTCTTTATTCAGGAACTTTCTGGGGGGAAAATGTCTCCGTGTTTGCCTGAAATTGTCAAATGTAGTTTCGTAGCTGCAGATCCTTTGGCAGGAATAACGACCTGGCAGCGCAGGTGTCCGCTCGCCCCTTCCTCCCTGCTAATTTCACCCATTTGGACCCTGAGAGCCACCTGCATGAGCGGGTGCTCACAGAGTCGGTGAAACCTTTACGCCGTTTCCAGCGTCTGCATTGTTCTCCCACTAATCCTGCCTCCACTACTACGATCCCTCTCCAGCGTATTCACAGATCTGCCGCCTCCCTCCCACCCCTCAGGTCAAACTGGAGTCTAATCTTAGCCGGTGTTGTGTTGGAGTGGAAAGGAGGACAGCGGCCGCAGCATCCTCCCTCTCTAGATCCTTGTCAACCGCACATCTGCATTGATCTCGGCTCTTTTTGAGCCGGAGGGACGGGCTGCAGCCATACCAAGAAGTTGATCCCTATTGATTTGCGCTGAGCTCTCCGCGTTCACTCGTCCTTCATTTGATAGTAGGAAGCTTCAAAATAGGGCAGCGACGAGATCGCGTTGCAATCTGAGCCTGCCTCGCTGCGCTGCATGACCTGGGAGCAAGTGTGTGTTGTTGAGGAATCATCTTCTCACTCATCTGTCGTCTCGTTTTCTACATGGACGGCTATGAAAGTGTGCAGTAAATGGGGCGTAACAACAAGGATATCAAGTCTCGAGGGGGGGGGGGTTGGATCAAAATGTAAACCCAGATGAAGCGTTGCAAAATGTTACCTTGCAGGGTTTGGAAAAAGAAGAATAAACTTTGTTTCTAAAGAAAATCTTATTAAAATGTTAATTTGGAAAGTTTGATACTGTCTTTTTTACCGATATCCGATATTGTCCAACTCTTAAATTCCAATATCTGATATCACCCAATACCGATATATGCAGAGAACTATGGTTGCACGATATGGGAATTTTGGCCGAAATCCAATATGCCGATAACCGATATCAATACCGATATTAAAGCTGAAAAAATAAGCAGTCATTGCAATTAGCTGTTTTGTTATCCATTTTCCGACAATTTGAAAAATAGGGGTGAAAAAAATGTCGATAGACTGAAATATCGCGATATTTTGCAGATTATATATTGATATTTAAAAATGCGGTATCAATCTATTTCACTTCCAAAATCTCGCGAGATTTCACTGTTCTGATACAAAATGTCAGGATATTTGTGAATTCCCATGAGATTTCGTAACAGAACGATTAAATATAGCGAGATTTTGTAAGTAAGATAGATGGATACCGCGTCTTTAAATGTCAATATGATATCAGCATATGAAAATATTGCAAAATTTTTGTGAATTCTTGTGAGATTTCGTAACAGAACGATGAAATATGGCGAGATTTCATGACTAAAATAGATCGATATCGCGCTTTTAAAGTCAGTGTGATATAAGCATATGGAAATATCACAAAATTTTGGTGAATTCTTGTGAGATTTTGTAAAAGAATGATGCAATATTGCAAGATTTAATCAGTAAATTAGATCTATATCGCGTTTTTAATGTCAATATGATATCAGCATATGAAATTATTGCGCTATTTCAGTGTATTATTGATATTTTTTCCCACCCCTGGTCTTTAGAAGTTTTTTAGTTTGTAAAAAATACGATTTTGAAGAAGAAGAAGAAGTTTGTTTTTTTTAGACTTTAGAAACAGCGGGCTGATCGGATAAATAACAGTTAAATATTGGTGGCGTGGCCAATGCCCGATACTCAGTTTTAAGGCTGATATAGGCCGATACCGATAGGGGGCCAATTATATCGCGCATCTCTAGCAAGCAGTTGTAACTACGGTGGTTTGGTCCGCTTTGGTTACTGCAGCATGAACCAGGGCTGGGCGATATGGACCAAATGTCATATCACGATACATTTATTTTAGATGATGATTTACGATACATACTGGTACATCATGTTAAATCAGAGTAATTAAAGATAGTTGCTGGTTTTAATGATTTCTTTGTAAAAGTCTTGGAGAGGATCGTCTGTCGTCAGACAGTTTAAATAATAGGGGTGGGAAAAAATATCGATACACTGAGATTTTGCGATATTTTCATATGCCGATACCATATCTATATTTAAAAACTCTGTATCGGTCTATTTTATGAATGAAATCGAGATATCATTGCCTTTGTTTCAAAATCCCGCGGTATTTCGTGAAATCTCATGAGATTTCATAACCAAACGATGATATCTTGCAGCCGGGTCATTACGAAAAGATAAAGCAAAATTTACACAACTAATACCGCGATATAGCGGTATGTAAATATCATATCTCTCTCATGTAAATATCATATCGTGATATCATATCAGTATATCGCACAACACAAACTGAAGCTCTGGCGTGGTGGTTAGCACCGCAGCCTCACATTAGGAAGGCCACAAGTTCGAGTCCCGGCTGGGGAGGGGCGGGCGGTGCCGCCGCCTTCTCGTGTGGGCGGCCCCCAGGTCCCCCGCCTCCCTCCCCCTTCAAACACTTTTTTTATTTTTTTAAATGGTCTCTGCGTTGGCCCTGCGACCGACTGCCAACCTCCTGCCTGATAACTGCTGGGTTGTGCTCCTGCGACCCTGAATTGGACAAACAGTGCAGAATGTGTTTTATTATGTTGTTGGATTTCAAGCAGTTCAGCCCATAATGATACAGCGGTAAACGGCGAGCGGCCAGAGGTTAGTAGAAGGATACGGTCTCCTTACACTGGAGAATAATGAACACTTCAGAATATATGAAAGGTCTTTTTCAGTTACCGAGGGCTAAGCAAACAACTTAAATCTGTTCTTCAACAATGGAAGCTAATCAAGCCTTGAAAAATGTTGCATCAAAAGTCTTAAAATACTCGATTTATTATTATGTTGTTGGTGTCAAAGCAGTTGAAGCCCATGATGGTACAGAGGTGCATGATGGGCAGCTGGAGGTTAAAAGGATACGGCCTCCTTGCACTGGAAAATAATGGACACTCCAGAATATACAAAAGGTCTTTTTCAGTTACCGAGGGCTAAGCAAACAACTTATCTGTTCTGCATCAATGGAAGCTGATCAAGCCTTGAAAAATGTTGCGTCAAAAGTCTTAAAATACTCGATTTATTATTGTGTTGTTGGTCTCCAAGCAGTTGAAGCCCATGATGGGCAGCCGGAGGTTAAAAGGATACGGCCTCCTTGCACTGGAAAATAATGGACACTCCAGAATTACTGCATACGAAAGGCTTTTTTCAGGTAGCGAGGAATGAGTAAAGTTGAACAAAGTTGAGCTTTCCCAACTTTTCTTAATTACCTACAACCCCATCTGTCTTTCCATAAAACTAAAAAACAGGAGAAAAACGTACATTTTTACTCAAGAAACTTAAATTCATCCTCTGAAAATACCAATAATGGCTGATTTTTAAAACTTAGCTGCATATACATGCATATGTCTAAACAGAGTTGTAGTCGAGACCGCCTAAACCGAGACCAAGACCAGAGAGTGTCAAGACCAAGACTAGTTCAGCTCGAGACCGAGACCAAAATGTTTTTTGCCATTTTTCATGAGTTGCAGACCTTAAGCACCATTAAATACCATACTTAGTATAAAAATGAGATTTTATTATTTGGTACTTGAAGGGGTGCATAATGACAGATTAAAAAATCAGAACCTGCTTGGAAATTATAGATGACAAATCCCTTCAAGACCGCTTGGCCGGTCCGAGACATTGCAAAACTATAGTTGCAAGACTATATGATTTTGGTGCAGCTGCTCAAATAAGAAACAATAAAGATCTGTATTAATGTAGTTTAATGGCTGTAATTCAGTTACATTGTAAACATCTAAATGGAAAATTTTAATGTTAACTGTTAAATTCCCACAGACTCTCTGTAATGATGCTAACTGGCATGTCCCTGAACGCAACATTGCCCACTTTGGGTTGCTGCTGGCTCATCTGTTTGCATAAAATAAAGAGGAGCGAACAAGAACGATTCATTTAATATGAATATCACACACTTAGAAATAGGTAAAAATGTGTGGGGCTTTCTGGGGGGGGTCCTTTTGACATTTCTTCCTTCTGGTACATTTTTTTACCTTATCAAGCTGTATGAGTTAATAAAGACAACCAATAATCAAGGATGACAACCATAATAATATAATAAATAACTATAATTATACTACTGTTTTCATAGTATATAGTTATTGTACAAGCACACACATTTTTTAATCTGCAGCCCTTTATTTTTTCTTTTTTTCCCTATTTTTCTCCTCATAAAGACCAAATATTGTACTTTTGAGAGAAAAACATTTGTAAAAAATGTACCTGCAGGTACAGAAATGATCCTGTCTCGTACCGATATTTTTGAGAGTGTAGGTTAGTATTTACTAGCACTCATTAAATGTTGGTTAACCCTTTAAAGGGGAAGTTCAGGATTTTTGACATAGGGCCTCATTTTCAAATGAGCCAGAATGCTACTTATCACTGAAGACAGTTTCAACATATTTCATCCCGTTATTCTAGTTCCAGGGGGTCACCAATGCTAATGCTAGTGTGAGTCAATAGGAATCTGCTAGCCTGTCATTAATAACAATCTTATCCACTCCACAGAACATCCGAGGCAAATCATTTCTAACTTCAGACTATCTGTGTAAATGCCGTGTTAATAGAATAATGTTACAAATAAAACTAACCTGCATTTCGTAGCATTTTGATTGTTGCTGCTGAGACACTTTACAAAGTTTTACTTCCTGTATTTTGCAGCAGAGTGATGTCATCTGCTGCTACGTGCATGAAGGAATCTGATTACACAAATAAAATACGGCCGCGTCTGAAAGGCATGAGGATATGTCGGATTTTGAAGATGATTTCAAACTTTTTTTCATCAAACTAACTGTCACCATGTCTCTATGAACCGGAATACACTGATAAAGGTAGTAAGCTAGTAAGAAACTAGTTCTTCAATATGTGATGCAAAATTTGTCATACAAGGCTAGTTTTACTTTTTTAAACACGAGTTTACCAGTTTAACACGGCATTTACACAGATAATCTTGCTGATTTTCCTCGGATCTTCTGTGGAGTGGATAAGATTGGTTTTAATGACAGGCTAGCAGATTCCTATTGACTTCCACTAGCATTAGCATCAGCAACCTCCTGGAACTAGAATAACGGGATGAAATATGTTGAAACTGTCTTCAGTGATAAGTAGTATTCTGGCTCACTTGTAAATGAGGCCCTACGTCGAAAATTCTGAACTTCCCCTTTAAGACAGCTTTTTCCAAACTGGGAATCTCAAGATAATTTCAAGGGATTGTCACATCGTTGTTTTTAACAAAAAATAGCCTGAATAAAGTAAATTTGGGATTTTTATTACCACACCAGCTGTTAAAGTGAACGCACAAACAGGGAGATTAATCTGTGGAATTAATTAATGTTCATTTCTGAACTCAGATGTTGATGGTTTGATGGTGTGGTGAATGAATCCAATGAAAATAATTTACCCTTCTTATTTTTTAAGTTTCTGATATCTCTAAAGTCATATATTTGGTATTTTTCACCACTGGGTGTCCACTGTTCATGAGCAAGTTGCTGGGGACTTTTTTTTTTGCTGTGTGTGCCTTTTTTTATTTTTAGTCTTTACAAATGACCTATGTTTTCAACATAATTGTTTTTGTGTGAAGCATTTTGCGTTACTTCTTGTATGAAAAGTGCTTTATAAATAAAATTTGATTCGATTTGATTTGACCATTCAAAAGCAATATGTTATCTCACAAAATTATAATTGATTTTTAAAAAAAAATCTATCATTTTTTTTAGTTTCTTGTTATTTGAAAAACTATTGTGAATTTAGCATTTTCTTTAATTAGGGTATGAATAATTTTGAGGGCAACTGCATATACAGTATACATATATGTTTATATGTATATTAAAATTATGTTATTTCTATTTTTACCTTTCTTATTTTTTTTTTATTTTTTTTCTCCATTTTTCCCTTTTCTTCACTCCCCTTATCTCTATTCCTTTTTTACTTCACAATCCCATTTTCCCTTTTTTTTTTTTTTATTTCATGTTAAAACAACAAATCCCCCACTTGACCTGTTCTTGGAGTTTTTCCCCCTTTTTCCCTTTCAAATTAAACTTCTATCCCTTTTTGTTTTTTTTTATTTTTTCTTTTGGGTTTTTCTCTATTACCCCAATAATAATAAAAACATTATTCTTTTTTTTCTCATTAACCCCATATTAAATTTTCTTTTCTTTACCCCCCCCTAATAATATATATACATATATATATATATATATAAATACATAATAAAAAGAAATTAGAAAAAAAATATTGTAAAGAAAGATAAATAATGTTTTTATATAAATACTATTTTTTTATATCTTTTATTACTTTTTTAGTTTCTTGTTATTCAAATAACTTGTGAATTCAGCATTTTCTTCAATTAGTGTATAAATATTTTTGAGAAATCTTTTTAGTGAAAGAAATAATAATCTTATATTAACAATATTATATATTATTATATAGATAATATTATTTATTATATAAATATTATTCTTATATGTCTTGCATATCTTTTGGGGCCTTTATCAAGTCATGGGCGCTTGCCCCCCATATGACGCCCCTGGCTGGCGGACTAGTTAACCGTTTACAGTTCTCTGTAGTTATCTGTTTATCCCATCGGATGCTGGTTGACCAGTAGTAAACAGTTGCTCGCTCACGGAGCATTTAGCAGCTACAGTAGAAACGCACATTATTGCTAAAAGAGGAATTAATATTTAATTTACATTTATCGAGGACCTCTAATGAACACTAATGCTGCTGTCAACTTTGCAAAGGCAAATTTCTGTGTTTGAAAGTTCATTATGAGCCTCAGAGAGGAAAGTTTTTAATTATTCATGTTAGAATGTGCCGAGTTTTTCATTCTTTCTGGTAAGTTTGCAGATTTATTGTCCATAATTCCAGTTTTATCCCAACACTTATGTGAATAAAAAGATCAGACATCAGGATGTGTAACAAGCTGACTTAATGGAGGCTTTGATCCATTTTGCTTTTTCATTTTCTTCATATTTAAGTTAAGAGGATACAAAGATGTGTGAGAAGAGCTCGTCTCCCCAGCGATGCTCTGAGAATTGCTCTGCAGTTGCGTGTCCGTGTTTTCACCCAGACTTCTGCAGATATGTTCTGTGCTCTGATTTTGTGTGGAAACATCAAACACGCGGTGGAAGTGGCGGCTGCAGCTTTGATTTGCTCCCCTGCTCATCCCACCGTCGGTCCTGCTTAACCAGACAGACCCCCCCTCACCTCCACATCTGTTACGGTTTGAGTCGTCCTGGTTACGGTGCACGGCGCTGCTCGCCCGGGCGGCTTGGAGACGGACTCTGGTGGGATCTGAGCCTTCCTGCAGCAGCTGTGAGCGCTGACCTTGGAGATGGGTTTGTCCCCTCGGAGGAGCGGGGGCCCCCTCCACAACAGCCCCAGTTATGAATGGGCCGGTCCCTGAGCTGAATGCCAATGAGGCGGGAGCCGCAGTGAGCCCGGAAAGCTCGGATCAGACCACAGGGACCACGAGGGAGGGGGCTGGAGGAGGGAAGCGAGGGGTTAATGTGGGTAACCCCGTTAATAGGCCTGGTTTTACCTCGCTGGCATTTCCGTAACAGATGAGTCATCTCTCTGACATACAGTAATGTTCTGAAACAAGGCCGGAGAGGAACAGAGATGGAAACGGGGCGACTCCATTTCAGCTCGTGACACCGTTCGGTTCTTCCCAGTTTCATCACGCCAGCAGCTTTAATGAGCCATTAGCTTTTTAGCTGCATGCCTCCTCACGGACGTGCACACGCTCAGGTCATCGATGCAGACGTGAGTTTCTATGAGTCACTTTTCCCCGTATGATGGTAAATCCAGGGAGGATGACGTTTCTGAGCTTTCCTCCCAGCTGCAGATGTTTATCACCATCAGAACAGGTGTGGAAATGAAGGTGATATTTGGAAGTACCGCTGCGTATCTGGGTCGGGTCGCAGACCCAGCCTTCCCGGATCCCGGACTTCTTAAAGCTTTGCTCAAAGGATCCCGGGCCAGCCGAGAGACGACGCACTAAAAGCTCCTGGGTCAAAATGAACCCGTAACGGTTGTTTTTGAGCCACTGCTGGGTTAAAAAGGACCGACCCAGAATATCGGGTTATTTCTTTGACACAACGTTTGGGTTGAATATTTGACCCAGAAGTTGGGTTATGTTGACTAAAATGTTGGGTCATCTTTAGGTTATCAACGTCTACACGGATTATAAATCAGAACTGTTAAGAAAAAATAATTTCTTCCTCCTCCTCCTCTTTAATTTCTCACCAATACTGTATTTTAGATAATAACTAACTATCCGCAAACATAATAGATTCCTGGGCCGCGATGTTCCGTTAATATTTTACATAATAAACGCAGCCGCAGCCTGTCGGGGACGCGGGGACGGCGAACAGCAGCAGAGCACCGGCGCTGTTACTAGAGATGCACGATATTGGAATTTTGCCCGATATCTAACATGCCGATATTTTAAAACTCATGTGGCCGATAACCGATATCGATACCGATATTAAAGCTAAAAGAAATAAGCAGTCATTGCAAAAAGCGGTTTTGTTATCTGTTTCCGACACCTAAAAAAATAGGAGTGGGAAAAATTATCGATACAGTAAAATATCTCGATATTTTCATATGCCGATATCAAATCGATATTTTAAAGCATCAATCTATTTTACACACAAGATCTCATAAAATTTCATTATTCTGTTACAAAATTTCAGGATATTTCGTGAATTCTTGCAAGATTTCTTTTGTAAAATAGATGGATACCGCGTTTTTACATGTCAATATGATATCAGCATATGAAAATATCGTGCTATTTCACTGCATCGATATTTTTTCCCATCCCTAGTCTTCAGAAGTTTTAAGGTCTGAATAAAAGAAGTTTTTGAAAAAGGAGAAGTTTGTTTTTTCAGACTTTAGAAACAGCCGGCTGATCGGTTAAATATTGGTGGGGTGGCCGATATCTGATACTCAGTTTTAAAGCCGATATAGGCCGATACCGATAAGGGGCCGATTATATCGTGCATCCCTAGCTGTTCTGACTCTATTCAAGCCGTCAGAGATCCATAAACTGCAGCTGGGAGTTACAGATATTTCTGTATGGATCAGTGAAGACGGACATCGTCACAGATGCTTTTATTGATCAGGAGAGCTGATCAGACGCCGCCTGCATCTGTGCAGTGAAAACGCTGTATTGGGTGAGTTTCAGTGCAAGTTAGGAGCTAGCTCTGGTTGTTGCTAACTGGGTTTGATGTATATTTTTGCAGAAAATGAAGTTATGAACATCAGACACTTCCTGAGTTCAGTAGGACGGCGGGAGGACGGTGGGAGGACGGTGGGACGCGTAGGTGACGTCACCATCTGCAACCTAAAGATCATTAATCTCTGACGTGTAACCGTGTACACGACGGTTAGCAGTCCCGATTACACGTGTAGAAAAAATTGAAAACGTTGACACCCTTATTTGTCCCTTTTTAACCCAGCAGTTTGGGTTAAAAAAGGACTTTTTAGTGTGTAGTGCATCCACCGGGTTCTAGGTCTTCTCTGGGGTCTCCCACTGATATTTCATCGTTCTGTTACAAAATTCATGAAATATCGTAAGATTTTGTAACAGAACGATGAAGTCTTGCGAGATTTTGTAAGTAAAATAGATCGATTCCGCGTTTTTTAGATATCGATTTGATATCGGCATGTGAAAATATCATGATATTCCAGTGTATCCATATTTTTTCCCCACCCCTATTTTTTAAAGTGTTGGAAACTGATAACAAAACTGCTATTTGCAATGACGGCTTATTTTTTTCAGCTTTAATATCGGTATTGATATTGGTTGTCAGCCACATGAGTTTTAAAATATCGGCATATCAGATATTGTTCAAAATTCCTAGTTAAAACGGTACAAAATACATTGTTTTTACAAAAAATATTCATAAAATTTACAGTAAAAAACGGTAATTGTATTAACTATAAATTACGATGGCAATGTATAAATTATTATGGTATGTCGTTTTGGTAACCGTAACTTTATCAGTACACAACTGTTATTTATTCATGTCAGTTTGCTGCAAAAATAATAGATAAATACTAAAAAATTGACAGCTATAGTTGACACCTTTTTACTGTAATTTTTACGGTAAAAAACTGGCGGTTGCCAGTTTTCCACTGTGTAAAAATGATAAAGAGTCAGGTAAAATAAAGAATATGTATACATGATAGCAAATGTAGGTTTTAGCTGTTTTTTATTGGAATAATTGCCCTAAAATTTAGCTTAGAAATGATGGGTTTCTTCTGCAATAAACAGAATCAAAAGAGCAAAATTCCATAAAGAAAAATGGAAGTATCCTTTTTTTTTTGCAAAGATTTTATGTTTTTGTTTTGTTTTCCAAAATCTAAAAGTCAAAATAAAACTGTGATTCTTTAAAACAAAATTCATAAAGTAAGTTTTTCTCAAGAAGTATAATAAAAAAATTTTTAAATTGTCTTTTTTTTTTCTTTTTAAGGCCATGAAATTTGCTTTTCCTAAGGACAGCTTGTGTTTATTCCTTAAATGCCCTGAAATAAATATCCGTGAGCTTGCTGTTGGGGGTTTAAGGAACAACACTTCCACTACTTTGAACTCTACAGGAAACCCTCATTTTTTTTTCTTTTTAATCTGAAATATTTAACATTTTACAACCTGTTAATTTGCATCTGAGTGCATGTCTCTGCTTTCTAAGTAAGGATTAAATAACTGTACTGGTCCCAAAGAAATCCCTGACAGATGTGTCACAATGACTCATCCATTCAGAAATCCTCCCCGGAGACGAGCTGCAGTTACTTGTCCGTGTTCTTGTGTTAAAGCAAGAATGGAACAACTAAAATTTAATTAGAGTAAAAATTCATTAGCTTTTGCTTCATAACTGAGAAAATGAAGATGTTTCGAGCAGGATGTTCTTTCCCCGTGAAAAGGGTCAGACTAATACCTTCATTCATTTAGTGCATGGCATCAATTAGTCTAATAGTCCTACTGTCTGTATAGGTATTTAAGTGGATTACTTTTACGGGGACAGATATGAGCTAGAATGCATATCCCAGCTGCTTGTTGGTGTTAAACAGTCGAGTTTAGCTAATGAAGGAAGTGCCTTTTTGCTTCGTGTTCTGCAGCGCTGTTTGGAAAACGATGACTGGACGTCAGGACTGGTCCAGTTGGTCACATTTAACTTCCCCTCCTCTTGGCACTAATGAGATTATCTGACTCCTTTTTTCTCCACTCATGTTCGCTTTTAAAAGCCATTTTAAAGCAGATCTGCAGGTACGTTCGGAGCAGTATTGTAGGTGAAAGGTTACCTCCGATTCTCTGATAAGCTCTGTGTGACCCATTAGGATGATTGAGGATGATGCTTGTCCGGGGAAATGAATTGTCATTCACTGGACTTGATTTTTGTTTATGAGAGTGCAGTGTGACACTTTTTTATCTTTTTTTTATGTCTTTCTGAAGTCAAATTTCTTAATATGCAAAGTTTGTAAGAGGTTGATTTAGATTATGAGAATGTGCAGCTGTTTATCAGACTGCTAGATGGGTTTTTGATGCTAAAACTCACCCGTGTGACGTCACATTTGCCGCCATGTTTGGGGAAAGCAGCAGAATTTGCTGCTGTGGTGACTTCACATCCATCTCTCCGGGGTGGAAAGCCCAGACTTCCCTCTGTCTGGCCGCCTCTTCCAGCTCGTCCAGGGGAATCCTGAGGAGTTCCCGCTCCAGCTGAGGGACGTAATCTCTTCACTGGGGAGGCGTGCAGGGGGGCATCCTGCAGCCAAGGCCACCCGAGGAAGAAACTCATTCCAGCAGCTTGCATCCACGATCTTGTGGTTGCTACGCACGGCTGGTGAGGTGGGGGTGGGAGCGTAGTTCGACCGGTAAATCAGAAGCTTCACCGTTAGACTCGACAGACTGATGCAGATGCTGCACCTCCTGCTCCTCCTGCTCCTCCTGCACCTCCTGCTCCTCCTGCACCTCCTTCCATCACTGGTCAACAAGACCCTGAAAGGATAAGTTTCTTTTTTTTCAACCTGGACCTTATTTCTAGGAGTTTATGAATGAAATGAAATGAAAAATACTTTATTCATCCCCGAAGGGAAATTCAGTATTGTAAAAGCTCACTTTTTTTTTTTTTTTTTTTTTTTTTTTATTAAATAAACAAAAAAAGTCAGTCAGTCTTGTTCTTTAGGGTGATGGTTGCTGGCAGGAATGAATTCCTGTATCTCTCCGTCCTACAGCGAACTTGACGCAGCCTCCCACTGAACACACTCTGTTGATTCTTCACCGTGTTGTGGAGAGGATGGGAAGTGTCCTCCATCATCTTCATCAGATTGTGCAGCATTCTTTTTTGAACGATCAGCTCCAGCGGCTCCAGAGTTCTCCCCAGCACAGAACCAGCTTTCTTGATCAGCTTGTTTAGTTTCTTCAAGTCTCTGATTCTGATGCTGCTTCCCCAGCAGATGCTGCAAAGCTAACTGCACTTTCCACAACAGACTTGTAGAAGATCTGCAACATCTTGGTGCAGACGTTGAATGATTTCAGCTTCCTTAAGAAGTAGAGTCTGCTCTGACCTTTCTTGTAGATGTAGTCACTGTTGCATTTCCAATCGAGTCTGTTGTCCAGCTGAACTCCAGGTATTTGTAGTTCTCCACCACCTCCACCTCCTCTTCCAGGATGTAGACAGGACTATGCTGCTTATTCTTGCTCCTCCTGAAGTCAACAATCATCTCTTTAGTCTTGCTGGTATTTAAGATGAGCTGATTGTTACCATTTCACAAACTGACTGACCAGTTCCCTGTATTCGGCTTCTTGTCCATCACTGATACACCCCACAACTGCAGAGTCATCAGAGTATTTCTGCACATGACAGGATCAGAGTTGTACTGGAAGTCTGAGGTGTACAGTGTGAAGAGGAATGGTGAGAGTACAGTTCCTTGTGGTGCTCCAGTGCTGCTGACCACCATCTCAGACACACAACCTTTCAGTCTCACAAACTGTGGTCTGTTTGTGAGGTAGTCGTAAATCCAGGTGGTTGTGGAGGATCCACCTGGAAGTTATGGAGCTTCTGACATAGCAAAGCAGCTGAATAGTATTAAATGCACTTGAAAAATCAAAGAACATGACCCTCAAAGTGCTGCCTGACTGGTCCAGATGAGAGTGGGCTCTCTGAAGCAAGAAGATGATGGCGTCTTCAACCCCAAGTCCATTACGTTTATACGTGCATTTACTCACCGGTAAAATTTCTGCATATAACGTTGAATCGCCCTTCAGTGTGCATCTGTATAACGGGAGAGACGGGGCGTCTCTATAAGACATCATCTGCAGCAAAACTCCTTTATTTTCATCAATACTTTAAGGTGAATGAATGAACGAACAAGTACTATTGTCCTGTGAGTCCAGATTTAGCTTTCCGTTAGTTATCAAGGTGTTTTACAGACCTTTCGGGGCTGCGCGTTCACGATGTGTGCTTCTGTAGAACAGCTGAGAAGATCAGCTGTTACCCAGACAACAAAAACACAGTTAGAGAAACTCTGAACTCACTGGACAATAGTACTCATTCATTCGTTCATTCTACTCAAGAATGAAACTCAAAGTATTGATGAAATAAAGAAGTTTTACTGCAGATAATGTCTTATAGAGAGGCTGCCCCGTCTCCCCCATTATATGAGGCGCAAACAGACAGAGAGGTTCTAAGAATTTAGCTCCTATAACTACTGTCTGGAGTTTAGTTATCAGAACTACCTTCCCCATCAGTCTGCGTTCGCACATGAGGGAGGACCTTGATAGGAACCATGTTTGACACAATCGTCTGAGACAGAGACATTTATGCCCCAGATCATCTGATACAAAACTGAGCTTTCTCATCTCTTTTATTCAAAGCTATTATAAAAGCTAACTAACCAGCTTTCCCTCATCACGGTCATATGGATCACGTAACGTCTTGTTTAGCTTTTGTTTAAGTGGATGGACATTTTAGTGGATGGACCGTCCACAAAAGTGGACTAAAGTTAGCCTTTAGTCACTAAAGCAGTGCTGCAGGATGATTCAATATCAATATATATCGATCAATAGAGGTTTTTTCAATAGAAAAAAAAGAGGGTCATTAAAGTTCGGTATAGAAGCACAGTTTTCCGCTGTAGCCACGTCGGGTAGCGTGATGCTACAGTTACTCCTTCCACCAATCCAATCACAAACGCAGACCCGGGCAAAGGCTGAACTGGAATTCAGTGTAATGCTCCTTTCAGAGTTCCATTGGAAAGCGGTAATATAATTCTTTATATTATGCGTACCGCTCTTTTACCTCAGAGATGTGGCGGACATGTACCGGCTGGTCTACATGTCACAAGAGCGGAAATGTTGCGGCACGTCGTTTTGGCTGAAAGTACAAGAAAATGTTCTGGACAGAGTTGAAGGGAGAGCGGGGGGGGGCTGTGCTGACTTTTCTGCAACATTTCCTGATGTATGAAAGCACCCGGGACGCGATCAGTCCACAACGAAGCGGCATGTTTGAAAAGACGAGTCCGTTTAAGGAGCGGACGGACTTTACTGCTCATGTTCCACAATGCAGGTCTGAAAACGGCTTTAGGTCATTCAGAAAAAGCAGGCCTTCACCTAAAATAGCTTTTCATTTGATAATAGCTTTTTTTAAATATAAATATCGATCGATACAGATTGTTTTTATCAATAATCTTTTTTTTCTATATCATCCAGCCCTACTTGATAGTGTGCTCTAATTGGAGCAATTGAATTACGTAGCATGATAAAACTACGTCAGATGATGAGCTGCTGTCTGATTCAGCCATTTTGGAGCAAAGAAACGAAGCTGACAGACCATAAACAGGAACTGATCCTCACTCTGCACATTCACACGGCCTCATCAGTGCACAACAGATCAGATTATACCCCCAAACCCCCAGAAAAGGAACTCGGGGCAGGAATGTGAGAGAATAAACATGCAAGTCCAGTTTTTTAGACTAACGGGTGATGAAGCGTTAAAAAGCAAAAAGAGCGTTTCCACCACGTGTCTCTCCGTGGCCTTGAACAGGCTGAGCTGCAGAACGCTGCGATTCGGTGGTGAATTTCCCGCGGACGTGACGTCATTACGCTGCATCCGCGTCCCCGACAGTTCCGATACGGGACGGAGACGGTTGATTCAAACAGAGGTGTCCTCCTTCTCTAATCACCACCCCGCCGCAGGTAATCAGCTGATTTCAGGTGGTGCTAAAGAGAGCTAATGTTAGCAGCTACCGGCTATGACGTCAATCCCGGGCAGCAAATCCAAACTGTGCATTCTGGTGTGACGGGGGAGCATGCACTAAAAAAAGAAGCCACTTTCACTCTCCGGAGTTTCTGGCACGTTTTATCTGATGTCCTAATCCAATACACATTTTAAAATGAAAAAGTGGGATTTCCGGGTGATGACACCTTTAATTGCCAGTTGCCAGATCCTGAAATACTGTAAATGATGAAAAGGGATGCCAGCTGAAGATGCTCCATTACTGATTTTTAACGACACAATGAAAGAGAGGGAGTACACGGGCTGAACGTGCACTATCTAAAGCTCTTTTCGCCACAGAATACTTTCGTTCCTTTGCTGCATCCGCCATTTTTTGTCGAAAATACAAGTGAAAAATCCATGAGTTAATCCCCGCAGAGCACTACTCCGTCAGCTCTGTCATTGGCTGGAGACAATATGCAAATATCTGCCCAGCAACGTCCCGAACACACCAAAGCAAAGGGAAAAGACGAGAGAGAGTCAGAGGAGGGGGAGTTGAAACCAAAGTCACCGCCGCACGAAAGCAGAGGTCCAAAGGTGCAGATTGAGCTGGACAGGGGATTATCACGCTTCCGCGTTCCGGTTTCCGGAAGTTGAAACATTTGGCACTTCCTCTTCCGGGCCATGTTAACGACAGCCGTTCCTGCTCTGTTATACTGTTTAAATCGGATAAACTACAAACATACTTAAGTTTTCATTCTAGACTGAAGTGATACTGGATCAAAAGCTGGATCAAAGCGATCGATTTGCCGCGGTGAAGGGCCGAACTTTATAATAAAACACACGTTTGTTTGTCCCCAGTGGGGCACAACACCGGCACTTCACAGCATGCTAGCATTAGCCAGCTAACGTTTACTGACGTGCTTAACATTGTGCGTCTTAAAACACACAAACATCTGAAAATCGGGTCTGTACCCCCCGTTTCCAGTGGAACAACTGGGGACTGCCAAGAAAGGAGACGCTTTCAGATGCTTGTGTGTTTTCAGCCGCACAAAGTTAGGCACGTCATCAAGCTGGCTAATGCTAACCTGCTAACAGTAGTCCGTCAGCTACTACTCTGTTAAACTTTGTAAATCGGATAAACGCCAATGCCAAGTTTTCATTCCAGACTGAAGTGATGCGAAGGAAGAAGTGGATTAAAACGACCGATTCGCCGCAGTGGAGGACCGAACTTTATAATAAAACGACACACGTTTGTTTGTGGCCGGCAGACTGCGCAGTCGTGTTAGCAGGTTAGCATTAGCCAGCTCGATAACGTGCCTAACTTTGTGCGGCTGAAAACACACAAGCATCTGAAAGCGTCTCCTTTTTTTGGCAGTCCCCAGTTGTTCCACTGGAAACGGGGGGGTACAGACCCAGTTTTCAGATGTTTGTGTGTTTTAAGACGCACAATGTTAAGCACGTCAGTAAACGTTAGCTGGCTAATGCTAGCATGCTGTGAAGTGCCGGTGTTGTGCCCCACCGGGGACAAACAAACGTGTGTTTTATTAAAAAGTTCGGCCCTTCACGGCGGCAAATCGATCGCTTTGATCCAGCTTTTGATCCAGTATCACTTCAGTCTAGAATGAAAACTTAAGTATGTTTGGAGTTTATCCGATTTAAACAGTATAACAGAGCAGGAACGGCTGTCGTTAACATGCCCCGGAAGAGGAAGTGTCAAAAGCCGGCAACTTCCGGTAAGCGTGATAATCCCCTATTTCACTCACACAAGTCTAGCGTTTATTTTCAGGGGAAAAACTCCGGACTCTGCCTTTAAAGCAGCTCCCGTGTTTGGTTTTCCTTCAGTCACTTGAAGACTATAAAGTCCACGACCAGGCCAGACGCTTACGTCCAGTCTCAAATAACTCAACGACTCGGGGAAAGATCGTCTTGAAATTGTGTCTAGACACTCCTGATCCCCAAAGGGAGAAGTCTGCTGACTCTTTTCCTCCAGCACCGTCACCAGATGAAAATGTTCATTTTTCCGATCGGAGTCATTTCCAGCCCCGTGATACCTGCCATGAATTATGAATAGAGCTTATTTCCTTTCACTGAGCCAGCATCTTAGAGAGTCGTCTTTGCAGAATGGATGTCCTCACTTTCTGCTCGCTGCTTTGGAAAAGCGGACACACGTCCTTATCATGTGATCACACCACGTTATTTACTATTTAACAAGTTTTATTTATGCAGCATCATCCAAACCCAAGCGTAATCCAAATGCTTTGCAGAGATTTGAGAAGCCGGTAAAATTATGAAAGTGAAAATGTACAAAACGGTGTGAAGCTGCATGGAAATAAAAGCAGAATGATGGTTAAACATCAACCTTTAGATGAACCCTGGTCCACTTCCGTGGATGGTACAGTCCGTTTGGAGCGGTATGAACATGCAGTCACACCGGGTCCAGAGCAATGTTTGTTTAGGTAGGGCTGTGCAATATACTGATATGATATCGCAATATGATATTTACACATATCGTTATATCGCAGAATTGTGCACATTTTTTTGCTTTATTTTTTCATAATGACCCGGCTGCACCTCGACTGACTACAAAGGAGTCACCTGATTATTTAATAAGGGTGGGAAAAACTATGGATACACTGAAATATCGCGATATTTTCATATGCTGAATCCATATCTATGTTTAAAAACACGGTATCTATCTATTTTACTAATGAAATCTCGCAATATTTCATTATTCTGTAACGAAATCTGACGAGACTTCACAAAGTTTTGCGATATTTTCATATGCGGATATATTGACATTTAAAAACGCGGTATCGATCGATTTTACAAACTAAATCTTACGGGAATTCACGAAATATGAGATTTTGTAACAGAACAATGAAATCTTGTGAGATTTTGTATATGAAATAGATCAATGCCATGTTTTAAAATATCAATTTGATATCGGCATATGAAAATATCGCGATATTTCACTGTATTGGTATTTTTTCCCACTCTAATTTTCAAAGTGTCGGAAACGGATAACAAAACTGCTATTTGCAATGACTGCTTATTTTTTTCAGCTTTAATATCGGTATTGATATCGGTTATCAGATCGATAGCAGCCACATGAGTTTTGAAATATCGGCATATTGGATATCGGCCAAAATTCCAATATCATGCATCCCTAGTAACAGCGCCACTGTCTGGAAGACACCCCCCCATAAGACTTTTATAAAGAAATCATAAAAAACAGCAAGTATCTTTAATTACTTTAACAAATATTTCTAATCAGTGTTTTTTCAGTTCCGTCACTGCAGTGGAGTGATACCGTTACACTAAGGATGCAAGATATAATCGGCCTTCTATCGGTATCGGCCTATATCAGCCTTAAGACTGAGTATCGGATATCGGCCACCCCACTGATATTAAACCGATACTTAATCAATCAGCCCACTGTTTCTAAAGTCTGGAAAAAACCAAAAGCTTTTTCTTCTTCTTCTTCAAAAACTTCTTTTTTACGGACTTCAAAACTTCTAAAGACTAGGGGTGGCAAAAATGTCACTTCACTGAAATATCATAATATTTTCATGTGCTGATATAATATTGACATTATAAAATGCCATATCGATCCATTTTACTAAGGAAATCTTGCGATATTTCATTGTTCTGTTACGAAATCTCGTAAAAATAAAAAAAAAAAAATTGTAACATTTTCATATGCTGATATCATTTTGAAATTTAAAAACATTGTATCGATCTATTTTACTAATAAAATCTCGCAAAATTTCATTGTTCTGTTACAAAATCTCACAAGAATATCGTGAAGGAAATACAGTGAGTTTTGTAACAGAACAATGAAATCTCACAAATTTTGTATGTAAAATAGATCAATATTGCTTTTTTTAAAGTATTGATTTGATCGTGGCATATGAAAATATTGTGATATTTCTGTGTATCGATATTTTTTTCCCACCCCTATTTTTCAAAGTATTGTAAACGGATGACAAAACGCTTATTTGAAATGATTGCTAATTTTTTTCTGCTTTAATATCTGTATCGATATCGCTTATTGGTCACATGAATTTTAAAATATCAGCATATCCGATATCGGCCAAAATTCCAACATCGTTCATCCCTACTTTACGCTAAACATGTTTCAATACTAAAAACAGCTGTTTGATATGAAATTGAACTTACAGACAAATAAGGGTAAAAATACCGGTGTATATATCGTCATCTAAAATAAATATATTCTGATATGATATTTGGTCCATGAGAGAGATATGATCTTGACACATATCGTTATATCGCAGAATTGTGCACATTTTTTGCTTTATTTTTTCATAATGACCCGGCTGCACCTCGACTGACTACAAAGGGGTCACCTGATTATTTAATAAGGGTGGGAAAAATATCAATACACTGAAATATCGCAATATTTTCATATGCTGAACCCATATCTATATATAAAAACATGGTATCAATCTATTTTACTAATGAAATCTCGCAATATTTCATCATTCTGTTACGAAATCTGACGAAACTTAAAAAATGTTGCAATATTTTCATATGCTGATGTCATATTGACATTTAAAAATGCGGTATTGAACTATTTTACAAATGAAATCTTATGAGAATTCACGAAATATCATGAGATTTTGTAACAGAACAATGAAATCTCATGAGATCTTTTATGTAAAACAGATCAATGCCGTGTTTTTAAATATCGATTTGATATTGGCATATGAAAATATTGCTATATTTCACTGTATTGATATTTTTTCCCACTCCTATTTTTAAAGTGTCAGAAACGGACAACAAAACGTCTATTTGAAATGACTGCTAATTTTTTTCAGCTTTAATATCGGTATGGATATCGCTTAATGGCCACTTAATTTTTAAAATATCGGCATATCGGATATCGGCCAAAAATTCCAATATCGTACATCTCTACGCTAAACATGTTTCAGTACTAAAAACAGCTGTTTGATATGAAATGAAACTTACAGACAAATTAGGGTAAAAATACCGGTGTTCATATTGTATATCGTCATCTAAAATAAATATATTGTGATATATTATTTGGTCCATATCGCCCAGCTCTATGATCAGTGGGGCGATTGTAAATGGTGTGATTGTAAATGAAATCCAAGTAGCAAATAAACCTGTCCAAGTTTAATAAATGGGACATGGATAAACTGAATTTCACTGATTTTGACTCATTTTGTTCTTTCAGTCATTCGATGTTTGTACATATAACTTTTATTCCAAGCTGCATTTTAAATTTTTCTGTAGTACCTACAATATTGCAATATATCAGAGTGTCACAATATCGCAATATTGTATCGTATCGTGACCCTTGTATTGTGATACGGATCGTATTGTGAAGTCTTACCTCATAGTTTCCATGAAATGGTAAAAAGTCTCAGTTTCAACATCTGATACGTTCTTTATGTTCTATGAGGAGTAAAATATGGGATGATGAGATGTGCAAATCATTGAACTCTGTTTTTATTAACATTTTATGCTTCACTTTTTAAGAGCCAGCTCGTGTTAAAAAGCAGTTAATTTTACAAGTTAACTTTTTACTTCACTGGAGAAGTCAAAACAGCGATCGTCACCGTGAAAGTTGGGTTTTGTGCCACTTTTTCTCTCGTTGCATCTGAACACCATGAAAAAGCGGACGCTGCCGCACAGACTGAGAGGGAGAGCCAGCTCCCAGCCTCCTGATGCCTCACCGTGATAAGCTTGTAGCTACAACTTCATTATCTCATTCTTACACCTTATCAAGTTGTGACCACGAGTTATTGATCTCACGGCCACGTGCTAGTGGCTTGTGGCCACACATCATTAACTCGTGGCTACAGTTATATTTTCTCCTCTGTAACAGCAGGGTTGGGGGGTGGGGGGTGGGATGAGGGGGTGCAGGGCGTTTTTAACGAGCCCTATCACAAACAGATTATTCTGCTTTGTCTGCTCAGATATTTCTGTATTCATATTGCTTCCTCCTCTTCTCACGTCGCCATGCTAGCATTAGCATGTAGCACAGCAGTTGTGGCTGCTAGCAGAGTGTGAGATGGATTTCTCTGTTTTTATTTTGATTTTTAGTGACATTATTGCCTTTCCTTCCTCTTCTTCTTGCTTTCTGGCAGTTACAGCAACCTTTCACATTTTCCCTCCTTTACAAGCTGATAAATTTACCCGCTAATCACCCTCCGGTCTCAGCCCAGCATGCTTTCTCATGCTGAACAGAGTAATGATATTCTACCACATGAAAATGACGGATTTAGAAACAGATTTATGAAGTCGTTGTTTTTGGTTGTGAAACCGTCAGTGTGCACGCCTGGCATCACATCGGCTTTAGGTAGAACCGTGAGGAACCTCAGGGTTTGTCTTTGACACATATCTTTCCTTTCTCCCCCGATTAGATCACATTAGATTGAACTCTATTGTCATTATCACACGTACATTCAGTGAAATGCAGTTAGCGTCCAACTAGAAGTCCTAAAGTGCCATATTAGTTGAAAGTACACTGCAAAAACTCACATTTTACCAAGTATATTTTTCTAATTTCTAGTCAAAATATCTCATCACACTTAAAAAATAAGATAAAATTACCTGAAGAGAAGCATTTCAGTGAGATAAAGGAACTTGTTTTTAGGCAATGCATCTTATTTCAGGAAAATTTTGTTCTATTGGAAGAATTTTTTTTGCTAATACAAGCAAAAAACCCAAAAAACCTATTTTAAAAAACCTTCTGGCCTCATTAAGTCCAATGTCCCGTCCCGTTCCCCGAATTGACCTCCTCCTCCTCTCCCGCCCTTCGTGCCATCTGTCCTCCCCTTTTTTTCTGTTTTATCGATTAAATTCCGATCCTATTCCAATTTTCATTCTATATTGATGATATACTGGATCAAAACGGGTTCCTCGGCGGGCTCTAGGGCGCAATTCCGCGCTGTATATACCGTCCCCCGCCTCTTTCTCCCCCCGCGTCGGCCCTCCCCCGCCTCCCCCCCTCCCTCGCCCCCTCCCCTTCTCGCGCTTACTAACCTCTTTTCTTTACACACCTACAATCGTCCATCCATTCGGTCCCCCACCCCTCCCCTCCCAGTTCCAGCACCGCGATTCGAGAAGACCAACTAAGATTTCCCATTGCTTCCTCCTTTCCACACTCCGCCTATGTTAACCCTTACCATCCTGCTATTTTTCTCCCCCCCCCTCCTCTCTTTCTTTCTCTATAATTCACATTACCACCCTTGCATTTCCTCCCACCCCAATGTTGTGCTGAGAACGGAGTTGATGATTGGGACGCGCTTTCCGCGGCGAAGTTCCGCAGTAAATGATAAAATTATATTTATACCCCATCCATTTGTTTGCGTAGCCCCAGCTGCCGGTTAGCCTGATCCACATCACCCTCCCCCCTGTCCTTCCCAAGCTTACACCACTCTCTGATCACAACCCTCTTCCTTCCTCTCCCCTCCTTGGCTACCCCCATTCGCGCGCGGAGACCAGAGTCCAAATTCCCAGTTTTTTATGTTTTTTGTCTTTCAGCACCCACCCAGCCCTTCCCTCGATTATCCGCCCACTGTTAGCAGCCTCTGTGGTGCCCCCCTCCCGCCCCCCACCCACGTGTATTCTTCTATTGTTTTCTACCCTTCCCCCCCCCCCCTCCGCTTAATTTACTTCTTCTTCCTTTTTATCCTTTATTACTTCAGTCAAAAATAATATTTGAATTTTTTTGGTTTTTCCCATTTCCTTAGAATAACAAAGCCGGACCCGCTCTCGTCACCGCCGAGAAGAGAGAAAGTAAATCCCGGGACCTCCCGTAAGCGTGATTCCCTTTTTTGTACTTTTGAGAGAACATTTGTAAAAAATTTACCTACGGTTACAGAAATTTTCCTGTCTCGTACCTCTATTTTAGAGAGTGTTCAATCCAAGAAATATTTGATTTTGTTTTTATTTCTTCAAGTTTTCTGAAGTGCAGAATTTCTGGGACGCCCTGATGTTGGATTTGTCCACCACATGGACTATAATGTGTCTATTATGGGCCGTATGAAGTGGATTGGACCAACTGTACAGCTCTGCTCATTTATTCACAACAAAGTGGTGCATTTAAAGGGTTGTTTGCCTTGTTTATGGTGGTGTGACATGTCTGGGGTGAGTCAATATGCTCTACGTTTAGCTCTAGTCTCCTGTAGCCATCTGACTCCACATCGATGTAGAAATCGGGCCACACTGACCTATCCGGTGGACTCCCGAAGCTCAGATCCAGCTCTCTACACCTTTGAGGTGAGAGCTGGTCAGCAGTGATTCTGAGAAAACACTTTAATCTTCTCTGCGTGAAACCGAACCTCGGAAACAACCTCATGTCTAGTAGAAATTGCCTTTGCCCCCCCCCCCCCCCTCAGCAGCTAAGACTTCGACATCGGCTGAATGCCAATCCCGAGACCTCCCTGTTTTGTAAATGGAGCCCATGAATTTCTGCGTCTGGGTGCTAAACCCGACTGACAGCAAATCCTTCCATGAACATTCGGGCTCATGTTTTCCCAGAATGAATCTGCAAAACATGGTTCAGGAAAATGGATGCCACGATCGGATCCACTTACTGGAAGCAGACGGTGTTCGAAGAGAAAAAAAGTCTGTTGGATTATGTCATTCGGAGCGGATGCTCCGACACCCCCGTAACGCTGTGTGCTCGACGGGGCATTTTCAGTTAAAAGATCCAGCGTTTCTTAGAGCCTGTCAATAAAATTGATGGATGGTTAATCAAGGCTTCTGTTTACTGTTTTCACCAGTAAACATTGTTCTGTCAGACTTGTTTACTTCTGAGAAACCAATATGCCTCCTAGCATTTACATTTGCATCAAAGCACCTCTGCCAAGTTGTAATTTGATATGAAGGGACATGTTTTTGATTTTATAAAAACGGGAGTGTCTTATTCTAAAATAGAGGTGAGAAATTCAGCTCTTTTCAAAGATCCGGCTCTTTTGACTCAGTTCCCTCAGAAGAGTCGGATATTTCGTCTCCCAGAACTGTTCTTCATTCAGTTTCAGTCAGAGCTTCTTTAGACTAATCCGGCCAAACGCCACAACTAGACCGTCCGCCATTGCTTGGGGAGCGTTTCTGTACATGTGTAATTAGAACAGATGAGAATCGGATTTTTTTCTTAAAGGTACAGTATGTAAGAATTACTGACATCTAGTGGTAAAGATGGGTATTTCAAAGAAAAAGATGTTTTCTTTCAAATGACTTCATATTCCAGCACTGTTGTGACTGTACGGTAGCCGTTTGTGGCCAAAACTCTCCCAGACATAAACATGTTTTCAGCTGTAAGTGGATCCAGTGGTCTCAGGTGTAGCTACACTCTCAGAAACAGAGGTACGAGACAGGATAATTTCTGTACCTGTAGGTACATTTCTTTTTACAAATGTTCTCTCAAAAGTACAATATTGGTCTTTATGAGGCCAGAAGTACCTATATACTATGAAAAAGGGTCCAAAGTAATATAAAGTACACATTTGTACCATTTCAATCCTAAGGGTACCTGCAGCATTGAAAAATGTGTGTAGCTTGTACAATAACTATAAATAGCAGTACTTCTAAACAGTAATAAAATTATAGTTATTATATTATGATTTTCATAATAACCATAGCAATAATTACGTGTATAATTATATATGTGTTTGGCCTAATATTTGTATAATAATTATTCATTTATTATTAGCATCTTTGATTGCTGTCATAATCTCTATTTTATTGACTTTTATTCATCATCTTTAATGGCTCCCGATTTTCCACTTTTTCTTCCCTCCCTTTTTCATTTTTCCTCCTCTTTTTTTTTTTTTTTTTAATACCAACTTTTTTTTTTTTTTTCTTTCTTAAATGAATTTTGATTAATAATTGGTAATAATTGATTCAAGCTGATAGTTCTCCCCCCGCGAAGGCAAACCCTAATTTTATAATAAAATTTTTTTTTTTTCCCTGGGGCAAAACACCACCCCTTCACTTCATCTAGCATTACCCAGCTCGCTTTCTGATTATTTTCTTTATTTTCCATTATAAAACACAATCATATCATAATATCTTTCCCCCCCCCCCCCCCCCCCTCTTTTCAATTGAAAACGACAGACAAAGAAAAAAGACCTTTCAGATGCTTGTTTTTTTCACCCCACAATATTAAGCACGTCATCATGATTATTGCTAATCCTTTCCCCTACCTCCAATTTTAAGCCCCCACCAAAAACCTGCCGTTTTTTTTTTTTTTTTAATTTCTGTCCTCCCCCACCCCATCGCTCTTTTTTTCCTCTTCTTCTTCATATCTCCTCTTTCTTTAAAATTTATTCTTGGCGTTTTTTTTTTTTTTATTTTTTATATTAATAATAGTTGTTGGTGTATTTTTATCGTATGTTAGTTTTCCTTATCTTTCTGATGCCTTTCTTTTTTTGCGGAAAAAAAAAAATAATCTTATCTAATCTCCTCTCCTTTCTTCCACTCTCATTTTTTCCAATTGGAAAGAGAGGACACACCCTTTTTTTTTTTGTTTTTTTTTTTTTTACACAAAATAAAGTTCATCACATTAGTAACTTTCTTTATATTATTATCCTGTTAAGAACCGCCGGTGTTCCCCCCCACCGCCAAAAAAAAATCTGTTTTTTTTTTTTAATCTTCCCCCCCCCCCCCGACGCGACCCCCTCGTTTTACTCCCTTCTTCCTTTATTTTCATTCTATTTTGAAATAAAAATTATGTTTTGTTTTTATTTTTTCTAATTAAAAAATTATAACAAAAAAGGACCCCTTTTTTTTCATTGCCCCGAAGAGGAGGTGTCCAAATACCGGGAACTTCCCGTAAGCGTGATAATCCCCTATTGGTTTAATTGTACTTTATTAACTCATACAGCTTGATAAGGTACAAAAATGGACCATGACCGAAGGTACAGAAATGTCTTTCAGAAAGGAACCCCCCCCCCCCCCCACCCCCCAGCAACAAGCTTTGGACCCTGTTTAAGTACAAATTGGTACCTCTGTTTTTGAGTGTGTATGACTGGGCTATGAGTAACTATTTTTAATGTTTTTTAAGGGATTACTGATCGTCTGACATCATAATATTGCTCAGTGGGCGTGGCCTAATGTTCCCATGACCCATGGATTAAAGAGAGATCAATAAAATAGCATTCAGTGGGTTTGCAACCAAACAACGGCTGTAATATATATGTTAGGGATGCAAGATATAATCGGCCCCGTTTCTGTATCGGTTTATATCGGCCTTAAAACTGAATATTGGACATTGGCCACCCCACCGATATTTAAACGATATTTAAACGATATTTAAACGATCGTCCTTCTGTTTCTGAAGTCTAAAAATACACCTCTTCTTCAAAAACTTATTTTTTACCGACTTTAAAACTTCTAAAGACTACAGGTGAGAAAAAAATACCAATACACAGAAATATCACAATATTTTCATAAACTATCTAGTTTACTAACAAAATCTTGTGAGAATTCATGAATAGATTGATACCGTGTTTTTAAACATTGGTTTGATATCGGCATTTGAAAATATCGTGATATTTTAGTGTATCGGTTTTTTTTTCCACCCCTATTTTTCAAAGTGTTGGAAACGGATACCAAAACTGCTCTTTTCAATGACTGCTTATTTTTTTCAGCTTTGATATCTTATCAGCCACATGAGTTTTAAAATATTGGCATATCAGATATCGGCCAAAATTCCAGTAACATGCATCCCTAATATATGTTTTATTAGTTAATTATATTGAGGGCAGCTTTACAATTTGATATTTCTGTTTTTCCTCATTTCAGGGAGCCTTTTAAAATCTGGCTCGGAACAGCAGATAGAAACGACCCATTTGGCTAAATCTGGCGTATTTAGAGTTTTTTCTTTGTTTTTTGTATGCTCTGTCTCTATCAAACAAAAATAATATTTAAAAAACATTGACCAATATCAGGCCAATATTAATATTCACTTTTAACACCAGTATCGGGCTGATAATATTGTTTATATCTACGTACTTAATGGTTGCAAGTTTGCTATAAATCCCTACAAAAGGGGAAAAAAAAATCTCTTTATCTTGTTCATTTGTTTAATCTATTTTCTGTTTATGTATGCAATGTTGTTTATTTTTTTATACTATTAAGTTTTTATTAATTCATTGATATTGTATTTTCAGTCTGTTTCCTTTCATGTTTTTTCCCCTTTCTTTTTCTTTTATCTAACTGTTGATTAATTTGAAGTGTTGAGGACAAACATTTCATCTTTGTTGGGCTTAACTCTTTTGACTGCCATCTTGTTTGCACCGTCTTTAACTGTGTTTTTGAACAAAAAGACGCTGGATGAAGCTGATTCTTTGAAGGGTTACAGTAAAACTGCAACCCATCCAGCTGTCAGGACACCTGCATGTTACATAACCAAGAACCGCGAGAAGACGACACCTGCATGGTAGCTTGACCTGCTGGACTGTCCGATGGTTGCATCAGTGATCTGACACAGAAGGAGTTGTGAAACATCAAAGCTCTGTCAGCAACACTCAGTATTGATATTTTTCTTTCCTTTTTAACTACATAATGGGATAGAAATAGATCAAGTGACTCTGATAGATGCGCACAACAAACATCCAAATGTCTCAAGAGTCTGAACTCAATATTTTGCACACTCAGTACATTACAGCGCCAAAAAAAACAGAAAACACCCATAAAAAACACCCTTATCATCAAAAAAAAAGGCTGAAAATAGCTCAGGTATGAGAGCTGCTTCCCTGTTCTATCAGAGCTGTGATTTGTGTGAGTGGTAATGATCTGTGCCATTCAGCTTGTAACTGGGATCTCAATCTGCAGCTGACTCATATGCTTTTTATAGCCCTTTCTGTCATTCCACTTTATAGCCGGCGTCTGTGTTTATGTGTGCAACAAGCCCGTCCTGCTGGGAGAGAAGCAGAGTGTTGATACTTCACAGCATGTTGACTTAAAGTTTTTACAAACCCGGAGCTTAAGCCAACATGCAGTTGGCGCTTGATTTTCGAGGTAGAGACCAGACATGTGCTCCTGCTGGCTCAAAGATAAGTTGTATGGCTTCAATTTACTGTCACATTTTAGTTTTTATTGAAGATATATCACCTTGAAAAAAAACACATTAGAAGCTCCAGTTTGACTAATTTTGCTGGCTACTATAGTTGTGTGAAAAAAGGTAAACCGCCTCTTAAAGGAGCTGTATCATGCTTTTCAAATGTTCCAAAAGTCAAATATAGGCATTTATAAGCTAGATTTGTTTCCATCGTTACTATAGAAACTAATTTGGTGTTAAATATTAGTTTTTCGATGCATCTAATTTCCAACACGGAAGTAAGATGGCTGACTGTCCTGAACCGCGGAGCTCTCGACCAATTGCAGCATGTTTTACGCCCATTTCATGACGTCGCCCCGGAAGAGACACTTATTCTGAAGGGTCACAGAATTGTCTGTAGCACCGGCACCGGCAGCTCTCATGTGGATGTTAGTAGTAAACATTGATGGATAATTACTCCGATCGACGGGATAAAACAGACCAGCCTGTTATGGAGCTGTATGCGCTCGACCCAGAGTCTGATATGGAGTTTGAAGTACACGCAGTACCACAGAAGTACCACAGAAGTACCACAGAGACCCCTGACAAGTAAGTAAATTAGCGAACAAATCATAGGCTAACAGTTAGCATTGAGCTGAGAGATGTGCTGACTCACCAGTGTTGTTGTCTGTCCATGCGCGTTTTTATAGTAGGAACTGCGTCAGGTTTCAGAAGTAATCCCAGAGAAAAAAAAACACTTTACTGCCCGACATTCATGACGTTGTCAGGAGTGAAGTTCACACACAAAGTTGAGGTTTTTTTCTGCTCCTGAAGTTAAAATCCAACCACTTCTGGCAAGTCGATTCATCCAGTACAACAAATAAACTCCCACGCTGAACACAACTGCATTTTTCCCAACTTGCTGTCCTCTAGAGCTTAAAAAAAAGGGGAAAAAAAGGAAGAAAATTCTCCTGAATCTGGATCAAACGTCTGTTAGCTGATGGCTGCTTGTCTCTGTGGAAATCTTCCTGCAGGTGTTAGTTTCTTCCTCAGAGAGTGTGTACAGGATTCTCTGAGTTTCTGTTCAGCAGAGGGCGTCTTGCTACGATACTGGGCGTGCGCATTTGGACTTTCGTGATTGGTGCCACGTTCATACGTAACGGGGTGGGTAGTCAGCCGTTTGCAGGGAGGTAGCGCTTGGTTTAAATATTCATGTAGATTACTCAAATATGCATGAATGAAGAAAAATAACGATTTAAATCATTTCTTGATGAGGAAATAACACACTGACATGCTGAAAAGCTCTTAAAAGTCCATTTTTCATGATAGGGCTCCTTTAAAGGCCCACATGGAGTTTTCTCAATGAGCCCCCTATCGACAGCTAAACTAGCATCCATCTTGTATCATACCTGCACCGTGATTCACTCCAGCCAGTAACAGACAGTCGTATCTTGACTCTTGTTCTGTCCCTTCCACTCTTTCGTCTCCTCTCTTCCTCCGGTCATGTTTCCTTGTGTTTCTTTGCCGAATCTGACATGATGCGTTGAAAACACCCGCTGTGTTCATGTCTGGTTCATTTCCGTTTGCTAGTACAGATGCAGGCATGAAAAAGTTGCCCTTTCTGCCGACTGCCAGCCACTTACCAGCAAAATAGCGAAGCAAATGAACGCCCGGAAGAAGGACGTTTCCACCCGTCAGTGTGTGTGATGACGTATTCACGGGACAAATCGTTCAGCCAGTGATAGTGCAGTAATGGTGCACTATCACTGCACCACTTCTGGCAGAAAAAGGAGGAACTTTTTCATGCCCAGATCTGTAAGTGACGCGGTGCAACACCAACAGTCGGCTGCGACGTCACGGCCCCGTCCCGGATACAAAACTGACATACTGCAGTTTCTGAGCCTCGTGACGCCTCTAGGCAGTGATTGTTCGAAAATGCGTATAGTAAAATCCGCACTTAAAGAGTCAATTTTAACACTAAGCCAGGTTAAATGGTCCTGCTCTGTACAGTGTTAAAGTCACACTGGACCTAGTGTTGAATTTTTAGTGTTAATTTAACGCTAATAAGAGTTAAACTTGAGAATCACTGACATTGTTAATAAGCTTTTACTCTTTGAGATAAGTAACACCCTATAGTGTTTATTTGAAATGTCATAACACAAGTGTTCGACAAAACTAGTTTATTAACATTTTACCAAAGTGAAGTATTGCAGTTAATTTTGACTTGGTTCCATTCAAGGTATAAATCAGTGGTGATGTTTCACGCTCAGAACAGCCGGCTCTGAGAGCCGATGCTTCATAGCGAATCAGAAGAGCCGGCTCCCAGTTTCTTAGGAGATAGCAGTACTTTGTTTTGACTTGTCACTCTGGAGACCGTGCGGCCAATCAGATGTGAGCATAGGTTTGTGGAAATATATATAAAAAAGAGAGGAAAGCGTTGCGTTGTCTTGTAATATAAGCATGTGACACCTGAAAGTTTAATTTTGTTGTTTTATTGTATTGTGTATCTTTTCTTCACCTGCCTAGTTACTACTGATGCTAATTAGCTTGCTAACTATAATCCAACATGTTTACCTCTGTTGCTACATATGTTCATTAATAAGTACTGATCAAATAAACAAATAGATAAAAAGTTTAACTCGTTAACTCTGAAAGAGTTAATGTGATTTAACTATTCAAATTTTACACTGGGGATTTTGCTGTGTAATGAATGTTGGTGTGTCATCAAAAAAGTCAGAAATGCAGATTTTTAAGGTCTAAAAGTTACGTTGTGTGTCTTTAAAGCTAAAACAAAATGCAGGACTTGTGCAAAGTCAGTAAATTCTTACAGCTTCCATTGGAATGACCCGGTAGTGATGGGAAGTTTGGCTTTTTTAATGAGCAGTGAAACAAAAAAAATCCCCAAGAGCTCCATCTCAGACTCTCCAGGCATCAGTCAGTGTTTAATCTTAAAGTTCATGACAGTCCAGTTAGAAAAAGACTAAACCAGTATGTCTTATTTCAGGGGTCTGCATCCTGTGGCTCCGGAGCCGCAAGCAGCTTTTTGGACCTTTCACACTGGCTCAATAGCCGGTTTTATACTTTCTCTTTCCCTTTTTATCATTTCCCTTCCTTCCCTCCTTTTTATTCCCTATTTTGAATATATCCAATACGACATTTTTACTGATTTTTTAATAATTTTAATATTTTAAGTTATAAAGCCGATTTTCAAAATTAAACCCGACATTATATAAATTTACATTGAATCATTGTTTCACTTGTTGGCATACCTCCGAACCTTACTTCTCCTTTACTTTTCCTTTGTTTACATTCTATTATTCTCCATAATCCCACAATTTTCTTAAATCTTCTCAGTACCCCCTTTGATCATTAAAGGAGATTTTTTAATATATTCTCTCTTTTTATGTAGTTATTTAGCGTTATTGTATCCTTATTACATTTTCCTAATCTACCCTCTATTAATACTCTTAACTTTTTAATTCAATATGTATTCCTACTATACATTATAGCTAATTATTCTAAGGTAAAATTAAACTAAAAAAAAAGTGGATGAAAATAACTAAATCAATCATTAATAAAAAATTTATTTATATCCCTACCCACCTTTGTTTTCATATTAGTATTTTCACATTAGCATTACAAGTTCGTTTTTGTCTTTTTATTTCTGAAATTACAATCATCTAAAAATATCACACATTCTTCTTTTTTCCCCATTTTTTACATTCCCCACTGAAACTTGGAGACCCAGATTTGATTTTTTTATTTTTTTTTTTTTTAAGAATTTTAATCTCATAATTTTAATCAACTCTATTAATGTAATCCTACCTTGTTGTGCGTTCTTTTGTTCTACTATTTCACAAAAAATAATATTGTGTTTTTTTTTTCATTCCTTCCCTTCCCCCAGCCAATCCATTACTTTTGTTTTATTTTTTTATCAATTATCACTTCAGTCTAAAATGAAAAATTATTTTTTTTTGGATTTTATAATATTTATAAAATATCAGAGAAGAAGAACGTGTTGTTATCATGATCCAGAGAAAGAGTAAAAAAACCAAAAACTCCCCCTAAACGTGAAAAACCCCCATAGTATCGGCTAAAGATAATAAAGAAACAAATAATTCTTTTAAATAAAGATACAGTCGTCTTCAAAATTATTCATACCCTCCTATCAAAGAAAAAGCTAAATTCACAACAGTAATTCAAATAACAAGAAACTAAAGAAAATAATAATAAATAAAAATTTACAAAATTATTATTTAGTAGAATAAAATATCACTTTTGAATTGTGGGAGGAAATAATCATTTAATAAAACAAATAAACAAAACTGTCCCAGAAACTTTAGAGCACCTTTCCCATGAAAAGTGGACAAACATACCTGTCAGCAGGTGCAGACGTCTGATTGGACGTTACAGAAACACCTGATTGCTGTGATTGGCTCAAAGTGTTGCTCAACAACATTTTAGCTTCGGAGCCCCATCATGCTTGTTTACTTGTTTTATTTTTTGTTTGTTTGTTTGTAATATTTCTTTCAAACCACAATTCAAAATCAATGTCATGATTTTCAAAAAATTTCTTTTTTTTTTACTTTAGCCGATTTTAACTTATTTCACTGACAGCTGATTTTTTTCCATCTTTAATTTGAAGGTATGAATAATTTTGAGGATGACTGTATTTATTTATATAGCAGTTTTTTTCATGGAATAATTGCATTAAATTTTCTTAACGTAATGACAGTAAAATTATCAGTATTATTTCATCAGATCTTTTTTTCTTGTCATTAGCTTGGAAATTATATTTTGTTTTTTCCACATTTTTCCACAATATCTGCATCTCATAGAAGCAACTGCATGCGTTTTTATTTTTTATTCTAAAACCTGAAAATAGAAAAAAAATGGGGGCTCTTGAAAAATAACAGCACATTTCCTAATGTAGATATTCGGGGTGCACGATGATTATAAGTCCGATAACAGGAAATTATTACATCATCCCGATAAGTGCGATATCATGACGACTTGCCCTGATAACATATATGTCATTTTTGTCAGCGTGGCAGTGCTCTGCTCACATTATGAGACAGATTATTGTTTAAAAATGCTCCTGTTTACATAGATAAGTCTGACCTGTCAGTCATTATTATTGTTCACAAATAAACTTTTTAAAAATTGTGTTTACATGAAGTAAATGTTTAAGACTTGTCAGTACATCATTTCCTACGTTTTTTTTTTTATCTTCTCAATAGTACTTCTTCAGTTCATAATCCTGATGTGTATATTTGCATCAGTTCAAGGAGCCTTTATTTTTGTAGTAGTAAGCAATGCACCTTCCTGAAGTTGCTGTGCATTTGAAATATTGAATAGTTTTTGTTTGATATCATTGAGAAAATGTTTAGAAGCTTGTTTCGTTTTTTATATGGAAAAAAATTAATATTTCTTCATTTAAAGAATAAAAAGCCCTTTGGTTTTGTCGTTAGTATTGATGTCATGATCAGGTCTGTATGTGTGTTAATGGTTATCAGTTATCGGTATCGGTTTTTTAAAAAGGTTATCGTGCATCCCTTGTAGATATTTATCAGAAATGAAATATTTTCTTTTTTCAAAAGCTCCCAACATTTGTGGCTCTAAAGTTTTATTTAGCAGGGTTGAGGGTAAGAATGGTTATTTGCAGACCCCTGTCTTATTTGGAGGGCTTGAAGTAGAAAGCATCATTTAACAACTACTTTATAGTAAATTATGCTTTCTCTAATATATGTATATATATATATATATATATATATATATATAAATTACGGTAATAAAACCAGCAGCTGTGGTTGCCATTTTTTTCACTGTAAAATTTACAGTGAGGATGTAGAGGACGTAACGGCATGCCATTTTTAAACAACCATACATTTTGCAGAACACAACTGTTATTTATTTACAGTATTTTCTTGCAATAGTAACAGTTATAACAATACAAAAATATTTGAAAATATCTGTAAACTTTACAGGTAAAAACTGACAATTTGTCACCCCATAAATTACGTTGGCAATGTATAGATTATCTTGGTATGCTGTGTTGGTAACCGTCACTTTAGCAGTACACAATTGTTTTTTATTCATGGTAGTTTGCGGCGAAAATAACAGTTAAATCATGTAAAGTGGCAGCTGTAGTTGACCCCTTTTTACTGTAATTTTTACAGTGAAAAACTGGCAACCACAGCTGACAGTCGTCCACTGTAAAATTTATCAAGCACATGTATATTTTACAGCATATGCTGCTCTTACAGTATGTTGCGCTGCCGTGTATCTGAAGTTGTGTTTACCTCGTTTCAGCACCTGTATGGAGCCGTGGGCACATGCATGCAGCCATCCAACCTAAATCTTTTGTTTGTAGTTAAACATTTCCCTGCAGTGGCTGAATGAACGTTGAGTTAACGCCACAGTGCTGAATGTCTGCAGCTCAGTGGTTCCTCCCGTCTGCAGACAAGCTCCCCCACAGTCCCCTCCATGTTAAACGCCAGCCATGTGAATGGGAACGTTCAGGGGAAGCCCTGCACCCTGGCGGAGCAGAGATGTGGATGATTTACTTCATGTGTCAGATTTACAGGAGCTGTCAGCCTGAGACAGGCGCTTCCTGTGAAGATGTGGGTGGAATGGCCAAAGCTGACCCTCTTTACAGCAGCGAATCACACGCAGGGTTTGCTATCTGCTCTGACTTTAAGCCGAGCTCAGAGGAAATCTTTCTGCTGTTTAATAAGGGTCATTTCATGACATCATAATCGTGACTTCTCTCACTTTGCTGCTGCTAATTTACGCTACATTTAGCACTAAAAATAGTATCCGTGCTCATCCCTTTACGAGTTGTACCTCTCACTACGTGCTGGTTGCAACATCAGGACATTATGGAATCGTGTGACCACCCACACACACATGCATTCTTTCATCTGAGACACCGGCGTGAGCTGGCTGCACCGTTTTATTGGAGGATGAGCTTTGCTGTCTGACTGTAGCAGGTCTGGCTGTGGGATGCATTCAGTGGGACACTGGTTTGATTTTCTCAAATGACTCAGTAGTTACTGAGTTTTGTCATTTAACTCAGCCAGATGTACGACAGCAGTACCCCTCTTTGCACTGACTAGATAATTATTCAGTCTTACAGCTGCTCACTAGACCATTTCTTCCTCTTTTTTAAAAGTGAGAAATCTCTATCACCAGAGTTACCAACTTAGCGGCTGGCGCTATATTTAGTGAGTTTTCAGGCCCTTCTAGCAACAAATCTAGCGTCTTTTCCTGGTGTTATTAGAGACTTTTGGAGAGGTGAAAGAACGTCAGAACTGTGCTGCAAGCATCCGCACGCACACATAACACCAATCCTCACAGCTCAGATTTAATACAAAGTCATCCATGGACGTATATAAACACTACGTAGATCTGGCATGACATCATTTCAAACATCCATGCTGGCGGCTATCTTGCACAGTCAGCTCGCAATTACATTGTTTTAATGGTGCATGTACTTTCATTTACTTGCTAAATTTTTAACCAATTTTCTAACTATTTTGTTTGTTATAAATGTCAAAGATGCATTGTCATTATTATTGTTTACACTTCTCTAAGTCCAAAAGCACTCAGAGGAGACTTGGTCCTTGCAAAGCATTAGTCACAGTTTCAGGCCGATGTCCCAGCATCAGTCCCAGTTCCAGTCACAACTTCCAACATCAGTCCCAGTTCGAGGCCCAGCTCCCAGCATCAGTTTGAGTCCCAGCTCCAAGCATCAGTCCCAGCTCCCAACATCAGTTCCAAACCCAGCTCCAAGCATCAATCCCAGCTCATCATCAGTCCCAGCTCCCAGCATCAGTTTGAGTCCCAGCTCCCAGCATCAGTCCCAGCTCCCAACATCAGTTCCAGTCCCAGTTCAAACACACACATCAGTTTGAGTCCCAGCTCTCAGCATCAGTCCCACCTCTCATCATCAGTTCCAAACCCAGCTCCAAGCATCAATCTCAGCTCTCATCATCAGTTCCAGTCCCAGCATCAGCCACAGCTCTCAGCATCAGTTCCAGTCCCAGCTCCCAGCATCAGTTCCAGGCCCAGCTTCCAGCCTCTGTCCCAGTTCCAGTCCCAGCATCACTTCTAGTCCCAGCTTCCAGCATCAGTTCCAGTCCCAGCTTCCAGCATCAGTTCTAGTCTCAGCTCCCAGCATCAGTTCTAGTCCCAGCTCCCAGCATCACTTCCAGTCCCAGCTCTTAGCATTAGTTCTAGTCCCAGCTCCCAGCTTCAGTTCCAGTCCCATCTACCGGCATCAGTTCTAGTCCCTGCTCCCAGCATCAGCTCCAGCCACAGCTCCCAGCATCAGTTCTAGTCTTAGCTCCCACCATCTGTTCCAGCCGCAGCTCCCAGCATCAGTTCTAGTCCCAGCTCCCACCATCTGTTCTAGTCCCAGCTCCCAGCATCAGTCCCATCTCTCAGCATCAGTTCCAGTCCCAGCTCCCAGCATCAGTCCCGGCTCTCAGCATCAGTTCCAGTCCCAGCTCTGAGCAGCAGTTCTAGTCCCAGCTCCCAGCATCAGTTCTAGTCCAAGCTCCCAGTATCAGTCCCATCTCTCAGCATCAGTTCCAGTCCCATCTCCCAGCATCAGTCCCAGCTCTCAGCATCAGTTCCAGTCCCAGCTCTGAGCAGCAGTTCTAGTCCCAGCTCTCAGCATAAGTTCTCGTCCCAGCTCCCAGCATCAGTTCTAATCCCAGCTCCCAGTATCAGTCCCATCTCTCAGCATCAGTTCCAGTCCCAGCTCCCAGCATCAGTCCCAGCTCTCAGCATCAGTTTCAGTCCCAGCTCTGAGCAGCAGTTCTAGTCCCAGCTCTCAGCATAAGTTCTCGTCCCAGCTCCCAGCATCAGTTCTAATCCCAGCTCCCAGTATCAGTCCCATCTCTCAGCATCAGTTCCAGTCCCAGCTCCCAGCATCAGTCCCAGCTCTCAGCATAAGTTCTCGTCCCAGCTCCCAGCATCAGTTCTAATCCCAGCTCCCAGTATCCAGTCCCAGCTCTCAGCATCAGTTCCAGTCCCAGCTCCCAGCATCAGTCCCAGCTCTCAGCCATATTTCCAGTCCCAGCTCTGAGCAGCAGTTCTAGTCCCAGCTCTCAGCATAAGTTCCAGTCCCAGCTCTGAGCATCAGTTCTAGTCCCAGCTCCCAGCATCAGTTCTTGTCCCAGCTCCCAGCATCAGTTCTAATCCCAGCTCCCAGCATCAGTCCCATCTCTCAGCATCAGTTCCAGTCCCAGCTCCCAGCATCAGTCCCAGCTCTCAGCATCAGTTCCAGTCCCAGCTCTGAGCAGCAGTTCTAGTCCCAGCTCTCAGCATAAGTTCCAGTCCCAGCTCTGAGCATCAGTTCTAGTCCCAGCTCCCAGCATCAGTTCTCGTCCCAGCTCCCAGCATCAGTTCTAATCCCAGCTCCCAGTATCAGTCCCAGCTCTCAGCATAAGTTCCAATCCCAGCTCCAGCATCAGTTTTAGTCCCATCTCCTAGCATCAGTTTTAGTCCCAGCTCCCAGCATCAGTCCCAGCTCTCAGCATAAGTTCCAGTCCCAGCTTAGAGCATCAGTTATAGTCCCAGCTCCCAGTTTAGCATGATGCATCTTCACATTTTCTAAGTCAGTTTGTACTTTAAATTTAAAGAGTTTTCTAAGACGAGCTCACAAATTTTGAACTAACACTTAAAGGTTGAATATGGAATACGGACAGAACAGCGACATCACGTGTGTCAGGTTGCAGTTGCAACTGCAGAAAAACAACTCCAGCCGCTGGGATGCCAGGCTCTCTGCCGATACGCAAGTGACCAGCAGTCTGCAGCATGTCCAACAAGTAACGCAAAGAGTTTATAACCGACAGCTAACGTTAGCCATGTTAGCAAACAAGCTAGCTTACCGATCCCGGAGGAAAGTCGCCATTTCTGTGTTTTACTCCGTGGAAAACGTTTATGTGGGTCCATTTAGTGAAGTCTTCACCTAAATTTACTCCAGGTTTTGCTCTTCTCAGGTCACTCCTCCTCAGAAACAGATAACAACATCTCCAGGGCTCTGAAGCAGCTGCTTCACTCGTCGTCTCCACGGTTTTCCCCTGTACCAGCCTGACTATGACCAAAATATTGTTTGCACACAGAGATCGTATTTGGCAACCTGCAATGGCAGCGTGTATTGGCTTATAGACGTAAATAAAATGCCATTATCGAACCCGTAAAAATTTATTTTATAATTATTTTTAGGCTAAATATAATTTTTCTGGGAAATGTTGTACTTTCATTCTGCACATCCCCAAACGACCTGTGGAGGTATTATTTTTTTTAAAAATATAGCTTTTAATAAAAATGTTCCATATTCAACCTTTAACTCGCTTTTAAAAAACACTCAAATTGCTAATTAGCTTCAAATTAGCTTCTTAGCCTCTCTGTCACAAATTCAGGCTTAGTTGAACAGAACCTCCTTAATGCTCCAGATCATTAAGAAACTGATGTTCAGTCACTAACAGAACATTTTAGCTAAGAAGCTATAATAAATATTTAAAAAAGGTAGAGAAAGAGCTGAGTTACTTCATTCAGTGGCTTAAAAAATGCTATAAAGGTAACTGAATCTGATTCTGTCTTAAACAGTTCAGAGATAAAAGAACATACTGTGTAAAAATGAATCTTAATGAAGCCATTGAGCTGAGGAGCAGTACATGGAACAGTATGTACCGGTTGGTGTAGCAGCCAGGGGAAGATCTACATGCTGCAGATAAGACTTGTTGCTACACTCGGCTTGTTATATAATAGTTATCACTATGGTGAATTTCAGATGCCAGGTCTGCTGCCACTTTTCTGCCAAACCATCAGTGTTTGAATTCCAGTTTTTAATTAGATTTTCAGGCTTTTAAAAATCGGCTTGTGAGCGCTGCACTTCTGCATCTGTCGTGTTGTGGTAGATGATGTATGTGCAGCTGGAAATCAGCTGCAGGAAGCACCGGTGGTCTGCTTAATGCCGTTCCTGTCCGTCTCCGGGCTTCAGTGCATTGTTTGAAGCAGCCTAAGCTGCATGGCGACGGAGGCTTTGAGTGCCAGTTTCCCATTCACACTGATCACACATTAGACTGATCAAATCAGACTCCAGGCCTGCTTCCTGACTAACTCAATTTGCTCGTGTATGCTTCCCTTTTCACGCTGAGCACATGCACACACGCTGAACCCATTTTGCACACGCTCAGACCTGGATGCACGGTTAAACTTGTGCACACAAACAGAAAACCGACAGAGAGCGGGGCAGTACCCATTGAGCTCTAATGAAAAGCAGAAAAAGCCGTTACCTTGGCAACTGCCAGCATACATCTTCAGGAGGACCCAGATTTCCTGCCTCACTGTGATCGTATTGTTTTGGTTCTCTTTTGATAGCCACGGCATCCCTAGACGGATTAGCTCACCGCTGCAAGAATTTTATGCAAAATCATCGGAAATTACGCAGCAGCTGTTTGCACAGACAGAAAATACCGCCACGGATTTAATGCTTCGTTAATTCTGGAATAAAAGACCCCAAAATCAGAAAATCAGAGGGATTTTTTCACGACCTTGGGCCTGTTTTTCTCTCTGTGCATTTAAACTGTGTCCCTCTCCAACTGCAGAGGATCATGGGAACTGATTTTGTGTGATTTATTAGAATTACCCCCTAATATACAAAGATGAATAATCACTATAGCTTTAATTCACATGTTTGTCATGTCAGAAAATAGAAAAGAAATTTCTTTTCCTCTGATCCTAAGGATGGATATTCCCTGCAAACTTGTTGGAGGATTTACAGTACAGTCATACTCAAAATTATTCGCACCCTCCAATTAAAGAAAAGTATAAATTCACTGTTGTAATTCAAATAACAAGAAACTAATAATAAATAAAAATTTACAAATTTATAATTTAGTGAAATAAAATATTGCTTTTAAATTATGGTTGAAAATAATAATTTTTAAAAAACAAAACTGTCCCAGACACATCAGAGCATCTTCCCCATGAACAGCATACCTGTCATAGGGCTGTGCGATATACTGATATAATATCGCAATATGATATTTACATGATAGAGATATCATATTTACACATATCATTATATCGTGGTATTGGTAGTGTAAATCTTTTTGCTTTATTTTTTCCGTAATGACCCGGCTGCAGGGGTCATCTGATTATTTAATAAGGGTGGAAAAAAATATCAATACGCTAAAATATCACGATATTTTCATATGTTGATACCATATCTATATTTAAAAACGCAGTATCGATCTATTTTACTAATGATATATCATTGTTTTGTTATGAAATCTCATGAGATTTCATGAAATACTATAAGATTTCATTATAAAACGATATCTCACAAGATTTCATTAGAAAAATAGATCGATACCGCATTTTTAAATATAGATATGGTCTCAGCATATGAAAATATTGCAATATTTCGGTGGGAAGATGTCTTGGGGAGACAATCCTCCCCAAGACTTTTACAAAGAATTCATAAAAACCAGCAACTATCTTTAATTACTTTGATTTAACAAACATTTCTAACCAGTGTTTGTCAGTTTAATTACTGCAGTGGAGCGATACCTTTATGCTAAACATGTTTCAATACTATAAAACAGCTGTTTGATATGAAATGAAAAAATACTGGTATATGTCATATATCGTCATCTAAAATAATTGTGATATGATTGTGATATCATATTTGGTCCATATCGCCCAGCCCTACCCTGCCAACAGAAGTTTTGTTGAACATCACGGAAAACACCTCATTGCAGTCATTGTTACTTTCTTTTTTTATTTTTTGTGTGTTTTTAATATTTCTTTCAAACCACAATTAAAAATCAATGTCAGGATTTTCATAGAATTTTTATTTATTATTAATTTAGTCAATTTCAACTTATTTCACTGACAGCTGATTTTTTTTTCCTTCTTTAATTGAGGGCATGAATAATTCTGAGGACTGTGAATGTCCTGTAGTCATACATGTCTGGAGCATACGGTTGTACAACCACACTGTTTCCATCATTCTTGTCATCACCATTACTATAATCAGATTATTATAATTATTATAATTGGCTGTGCAGTGGTTGTTATCTATGCTTGTTGGCACAAACAGGAAACACATCAGAACATCATGTGAGAGGTGGAGAAAGAGCTGGAAATCTGTCTGGGTGTAATCCTCCCAGACATCCCGACCATGAAGAATGAAATCGTAGATGCTCCTCTGTGTTTGAATGAAACGGAGGATGTTGCCTGCAGGCATCGCTGCGTCTCTGCTGATCATCATTGCTCCATATGCTTAGTGACAAACGGTACAATAAAAATGTAAATAAAAACAAATTGCAGTGATTTTTAGGGATACATGATATAATCAGCCCCCGATCAGTATTGGCCTTAAAACTGAGTATTGGACATCGGCCACCCCACCGATATTTAACCGATATTTATGCAATCAACCCGCTGTTTCTAAAGTCTGAAAAAAAAAGAAAAACTTCTTTTTTACAGACTTTAAAACTCCTAAAGACTAGGGGTGGAAAAAATATCGATACACTAAAATATCACAATATTTTCATATGCTGATATGATTTCAAAATGCAGTATTGATGTATTTCACAAACGAAATCTTACAATAATTCATCGTTCTGTTGCAAAATCTCAAGAATTCACAAAAATGTTGCGATTTTTTTATATGCTGATATCATATTGACATTTAAAAACGCGACATCGATCCATTTTGCAAACAAAATATCGCAATATTTCATCGTTCTGTTAGGAAATCCCGCGAGAATTCACAAAATATCGTGAGATTTTGTTATAGAGTGATGAAATCTCGAGAGATTTGTAAGTAAAATAGATCGATACCACATTTTAAAATATCTATTTGATATTGGCATATGAAGATATTGCGATATTTCAGTGTATCAATATTTTTTCCCACCCTTATTTTTCAAAGTGTCGGAAACGGATAACCAAACTGTCATTTGCAATGACTGCTTAATTTTCCAGATTTAATATCGGTATCAATATCGGTATTAAAATATTGGCATATCGGATATCGGCCAAAATTCCAACATCCCTAGTGATTTCTAGATCTGATGGCAGCAGCATAGGGTCCTGTGATCACCATGCTGCTGTGATGGATCCAGTATGTGGTCCAGGTCTTGCTGTGATGGATCCAGTATGTGATCCAGGTCTTGTGAAACCTGCAGGTCTTCCCTGACAGAGACGTTGTCTGGACGGGAGCAGATGTTGCTCTAAAACCTCCGTGTACTTTCCAGCATGGATGGCTCTTTGGACTTTCCACAATGGCTCCCAATAACATTGACTACACTGTAAAAAAAAAAAAAAAAAAATCAGTATAATTTACAGTGAAAAACTGGCAGCTGTGGTTGCCAATTTGTCACCGTAAAATTTACAGTAAGAATGCAGAGGATATAACGGAACACCATTTTTGCAACCGTAAATTTAGCAGTACACGACTGTTATTTATTAATGGTATTTTCTTGCATAACAGTTAAGAAAAATACAAAAAATATCGTTTTTACAAAAAATATTTTTATAATTTACAGTAAAAAACTGTAATTGTATTAACTATAAATTACGATGGCAGTGTATAAATTATTATGGTATGCCGTTTTGGTAAACAGTACACAACTGTTATTTATTCATGGTAGTTTACTGCAAAAATAACAGATAAATACTAAAAAAAATTGCAGCTGTAGTTGCCAGTTTTTCACCAAAAGTTATAAAGAGACGAGTAATATTAAAAAAAATATATATATATATATAATCATATAATTTTGATTTTATATATATGATAAGAAATATAGGTTTAAGCTGTTTTTCATTGGAATATTTGCTCTAAATTTTTTGCAAGTTCCAGTAACTTTTTTCCTACATCTGTTTCTCGTCTCATTAGCTTGGAAATTATGGGTTTCCTCTGCAACACACAGTCTCAAAAGAGAGAAATCCCCTACAGAAAAATGGAGCTGTTCTTTTTTCCCCAATATGTTTTATGTTTTTTTTTGTTTTTCAAAACCTAAAAGTAAAAAAAAAACGGTGGTTCTTCATATATGTATGTATGTATATATATATATATATATATATATATATATATATATATATCAAGAAAGTATTTATCAAAAAATTTATTATAATTATGATTTTTAAAAATTGTTTTCTTAATAGATGCCATGAAATATTTGAGGCTCTAGATGACTTTTTTTTTTAACTGGGTTGAGGCAAAAATGGCTCTTTGGACTGTAAAGGATGCTGACCCCTGCTCTGATGCAACCCCATCCCATCAGAGATGCAGCTTTTCATCTGTCCGCTGATAACAGCTGGATGCTCCCGACCCGCTTTAGTCTGCAGGACACGACCTCCATGCTTTCCAGAAACATCCTCACATCTTCATCATCTGCTCTCAGAACAGTTTCCATGTTGCCTCAGAGCGTTTAAATGAGCTCTTGGTCCAGAGAAGACAGATGGTGGTGGTTCTGGATCCTGTATGTGGTCCAGAGAAGACGGATGGTGGTTCTGGATCCTGTATGTGGTCCAGAGAAGACGGATGGTGGTTCTGGATCCTGTATGTGGTCCAGAGAAGACGGATGGTGGTTCTGGATCCTGTATGTGGTCCAGAGAAGACGGATGGTGGTTCTGGATCCTGTATGTGGTCCAGAGAAGACGGATGGCGGTGGTTCTGGATCCTGTATGTGGTCCAGAGAAGACGGATGGTGGTTCAGGATCCTGTATGTGGTCCAGAGAAGACGGATGGCGGTGGTTCTGGATCCTGTATGTGGTCCAGAGAAGACGGATGGTGGTTCTGGATCCTGTATGTGGTCCAGAGAAGACGGATGGTGGTTCTGGATCCTGTATGTGGTCCAGAGAAGACGGATGGTGGTTCTGGATCCTGTATGTGGTCCAGAGAAGACGGATGGTGGTGTCTGGATCCTGTATGTGGTCCAGAGAAGACGGATGGTGGTTCTGGATCCTGTATGTGGTCCAGAGAAGACGGATGGTGGTTCTGGATCCTGTATGTGGTCCAGAGAAGACGGATGGTGGTTCTGGATCCTGTATGTGGTCCAGAGAAGAGGAATGGTGGTTCTGGATCCTGTTCACATATGGCTTCTTCTCTGTAACACAGAGCTTTAACCTGCATTTGTGGGTTTCTGGAATCTTCCTGAGTCCATCAGTGGTTTCCAGTAGAGAATCATGTCTGCTGTTAATGGCCGTTGTCCTTGTCCTGTGCACACAGAGATTCCTCCTGATTCTCCATCTTTTGATGGTTGAGGAACATTTTTCTGAACCATCTGAGAGACTTTGAAATGCTCCTTTAATATCCTGTCATGTTACTGACCTGTTCCCAGTTAAACCAGTTGAGAGATGAGAGATTTGATATTTACACATATCGTTATATCACAGAATTAGTTGTGCAAATTTTTTTTGCTTTATTTTTTCGTAATGACCCGACTGCACCTCGACTGACTACAAAGGTGTCACCTGATTATTTAATAAGGGTGGGAAAAAATATCGATACACTGAAATGTAGCGATATTTTCATATGCCGATACCATATCTATATTTAAAAACACGGTATCTGTCTATTTTTCTGACGTAATCTTGCGAGATATGGTTTTGTTACTAAATCTAGTAAAATAGATAGATACCGCGTTTTTAAATATCAATATGATATCAGCAGATGAAAATATTGCAATATTTCAGTGTATCTGTATATTTTTTTCCCACCCCTACCAAATATCTCCTGTTTTCGAGTCTTTTTCTTTTTCTCAGGAAGAAGAAAATCCAGGTGGTTCTACGATATCACGCACATATCCTATTAGTTTTGTTTGAACACCTGATTAGTTTGACGTGTTCTACATACTGTATCACAAGTTGAGGTATTTTTCTAATTTTGCACAAGGAATGAATATTACATCATTTATTTTTCAGCTTTAATATCAGTATCGATGTCGGTTATTGGCCAGATTAGTTTTAGAATATCGGCATATCAGTTATCGGCCAAAATTCCTAGTGTCAATACTTTGTTTTTTGTTTAAGTTTTTCCTGCAAGTTTGGATTTCTCACCCTAACAACTGCAGAAAAAGCAACTTCCCCCGGGGGTACATAAAGTATTTCTAATTCTGAAACAGCTTTTTGTTAATACTACGACACTAAACTGGAATCTATCTGGACTGAACTGGTTTGATCTGGATAAGAACGTGGGTTGAACTGGATTATAATGATTTTAATTTGAACTGGTTTAACTAACCTGGTAAAAATTCCCCAACATGTATTTTGCTGTAAATTGACAATTAAATCTAATCATAAACTTTAAATAAGTTCTTCCACCCGTTCAGTTAATGCAATATTGTGATTAACACCTGTATTATACAGAAATGTTCGTGTTAAACTTCTGTTTGACTTCATCTCAACACCTGGATGTGCAAAGCTCTTAAAATCGTGTAATTTTTTAAACATGAATGTAAAACTCTGCTTACGCTGGCATTTCTGAATCCTCCTGCCACCTGACTGATGCTAATGGACTGTTTTGTCTCTGATTCATGACTTGAAAACGGCTGCTGTTTTTGCCTGAATTTGTCGGGCGGTCACATAACTCTCCTAACGTCTTTCATCTCATAATAGCGCCACATTTCCTCCATTATTTACCAGACAGAGCTTTTCTTCGCACGTCTCACCGCCCTGCAAGAGAGTAATTGAACTACTGTGTTGCTGTCAGGGACCGGAGGCTGGAGTTAACTTAGGACACAAACAGTCCAAGCTGCTGATGTTGATGTTAAAATATGCTCGGTTTAAATTGTAAGTGAAAGATCTGCACGCTGTGCATGTGACTTTCCGCTGGTTTAAGAGCCAGGATGGCATTTTCCACCGTAGAGACCCGTGTTGCTCCTCTCTAAACCATCAGAAATCCTCCTCATCCTTCATATGTCGGCTTTTTAAAGGGAAAGTGTAACTTTTGACCCAAACACCAGTAATAATAGATGATTTTTGTTTCCTTAACTCCCCATTAAAGAAAATGCTAAATTCACAATAGTAGTTCAAAAAACGAGAAACTGAAAAAAGCTATAATAAATAAAAATTTACTTAATATAATATAAAATAAAATATTGATTTTGAATTGTGGTTGAAAAAGATCATTTAAAAAAAACGGTTGCAGGCAAATTAGAGAACATTGCTTATGAACATGGACCAACATACCTGTCTGCAGGTGCAGACGTCTGATTGGACGTTACGGAGAACACCTGATTGGCTCAAAGTGTTGCTCAACAACATTTTAGTTCAGGATTCACATCATAGACTTTTTATTTTTTAATGTTTCTGTTCTGTTTCATAAAATTTTAATTTATTATTACTTATTTGGGGTGCACGGGGGCGCGGTGGTTAGCACCGCAGCCTCACAGTAAGAAGGTCGCTAGTTTGATTCCCGGCTGGGGAGGGGGTTCGAACAATTCCAACAGTTCCTTCCTGCATGTTCTCCCGTGTATGCGTGGGTTCTCTCCGGGTTCTCCAGCTTCCTCCCACCATCCACAGACATGCATGTTAGATTAAAGGAATAGTTCACCCACAGAATGATGTAACTTTATTTTCCACTTCCCCTCATGGTGAGCAAGACTCTGCAGCACTTTTTTAATGTCTCAAATGCAGCCGACGATCAGGAAGGCTTCTCGTTTCCCCCCAACTTTCATATAATGGAGTTCGCTGGGGTCCGAGCCAAAAAGGTCCTTAAAGTCCACAAAAACGTGTCAATATTCCTCCATACTGTTCGTCCAATGTAATCCAAGTGTCCTGAGTGGGGAGCGTCCAGAATTTACTGGAAACTACGTCATTTAGTAGATTTTTAGAGCCTAAACAGTAGAACATCAGTACTACATCAGTACTACATCTTTCTTTCACGAAGCGCGCATATGCGCATTCACGAAACTACAGAGGCCTCGGCGTTCAGAGCCTACTCTGCCGATATTACAAGCGTAGAAGAAGAAAATCGCTGTTTACATTGTGCTAAGAGTGACAGAGCTGCAGACAAACCGGGACAAACACAAGAGGGTCCAAGAGGGGTTGATATTGATTTAAAACAAAGAAAGAAAGAAAAAGAGAACACGTGATCTCGTCCGCCGCGGCTTCTGTAGTTTCGTGAACGTGCATCGGCGTGCTCGCAGGAAATGTGATGTAGTACTGATGTTGTACTGATGTAGTACTGATGTTCTACTGTTTAGGCTCTAAAAATCTACTAAATGATGATGTTTCCAGTAAATTCTGGACGCTACCCACTCAGGACACTTGGATTACATCGGACGAGCAGTATGGAGGAATATTGACGAGTTTTTGTGGACTTTTATGGACCTTTTTGGCTCGGACCCCGGTGAACTCCATTATATGAAAGTTGGGGGGAAACGAGAAGCTTTCCTGATCTCCGGCTGCATTTGAGATATTAAAAAAGTGCTGCAGAGTCTTTCTCACCATGAGGGGAAGTGGAAGATAAAGTTACATCGTTCTGTGGGTGGACTGTTCCTTTAACTGATTTCTCTAAATTGCCGCTTGGTATGAATGTGAGTGTGGATGGTTGTCTGTCTCTCTGTGTTGGTCCTGCGACAGACTGGAGACCTGTCCAGGTGCACCCGCCTCTCGCCTGATAACAGCTGGGACAGGCTCCAGCGACCCCCCCCCCACGACCCTGAACTGGAGAAGCGGTACAGAAAATGACTGATGACTATTACTTTTTTTGTCAGTTTCAACTTATTTTACTAACAGCTTATTTTTCCTTCTTTAATGGGGGGTGATGTGAACATTTGAGCTCCACTGTATATCAGATCGTGTCCATCAGGATCTGGAGCGAAGCTTTTACTATGAAATGATGCGAAATGTCTCAGAAATGGTATCAGATATGATAATTATTATTGTTTTTATTAATTCTTTTCTGTTTAATTATGTCTCTCGTCTTTTAGTCTTTTTTATTTAACCTTTATTTTACCAGGAAAAGTCCCACTGAGATTAAAAACCTCTTTTCCGAGGGACTCCTGGATCTTGCGTCTTGTGTTGATGTCCTGCTATGTTCAGCACTTTGAGCATCCAACTGGATGCAGAAATTTGTGCTACATAGATGAAAAAAATGAAATGCATGTCATTATCTGTCCTCACATGTCTGATATGTCTGTAACTACGTGTTAAAACAGACTGTAGTAATTACACTTCATATACTAAAGTGATTAAAGAGAAATTCCAAGAGAATATATGAATAAATGAACCGAATGTTTTTAAAACCACTGAGTTCAGTTGTTCGGTGATAATCTCGGTTTATTCTGCAGAAAACTACGATTTGGGCCTGAGACCCAGCAGATCCAGAGAACTTCCTCCAATCTGCACCAGGATTATCAACCTGCATCTTTTGATGTCTTTTTTGTTCTCCTCTCTTCCTCCTCCTCCTCCTCCTCCTCCTCCTCAGGTGGCCTACAAGCCCTGGTTATGTGCTCAGTATTTCCCCACCACCCAGAGGTCCTGTCAGAAGACGGTACCGTGCCACCAGTACTGCCTGGAGGTCCAGCAGAGCTGTCCGTTCATCCTGCCTGACAACGACGACCTGATTCATGGCGGAAGCCCCAGCTTCATCTGCACAGGTCTGATCCCGAAGTCGGGCTCGTACGCGTGGGCGTCCGAGCGCCTTGTGTTCTCTTCACAGGAGGAGCTCTCCGTTTCACCTCTCGTAGTGAAAAGCGTTTTCTAAAAGGACGCTCAGAGTGAATTCATCCACAGTAGATGTCATGATGACTGGATGGTATTCCCTCCAGGGAAGCGGGGAGGGTTTTCCCCCAGAAAGCGTTCTGATGACATCTAGTGGCGTGTTTGAGAACTGCAGCAAGGACATTTTTAACAATATAATGATCAGTTTATTTGGGCTTTATCTGAATATTCATGGTAAATTTCAACCTGATTCAGGTTGTATTAATTTATAAATCCTCCTGCAGGCGGATGAAAGTGTTTCCAGGCGGTCGTTTTATAGTTTAATACGAATATTAGTGGTTGTCCCAGAAATGTAAAACATCTCAGAGAGAAATCCTCACAATGTTACGGTGTGAGATAAAAGGAACGGCGGATGCAGGTGCTGGAAAATCAACAGCGGGTTTGTTATTCTAATCTGGCTGCTGATTAGTTCCCGTCCCATCACAGTCAGCAGAACTCAGAGATAATGAAGCTGCTTTAAATCTGCTGTGTGTCTGTCACGTTCTGCAGCAGAAATAGCTGCTGTAGCACAGACGCTCGAATACACGCCCAATTCAAGTTTGGCAAGTTTGCTCAAATGCATTTAAGAAAAACAAAAAAATACTCCCATCTGTAGTTTTCTCGTGTGTTTAAAGATTTCTCATCCTCAGACCTTCTTCGTTATATCTACGATAGCTAGATAGATACAGAGTTTAATGCACAGCACTCGTTTTATCATCTGAGTACCAAAGATACTAATTGTTTCTGTTTTTAGAGGAATCTGGAAGTATTTTTGTCAATGTCGGATATCGGATGAATGTGGCCGATCCAACATTCCGATCCAATCATTTCTGTTTTTATTAATATCAGGGATGTCCCGATACCGATGCCAGTAGAGCTGCAGCTAACGATTATTTTAATAGTCGATTAATCTGCCCCTGTAATCGATCGATTAGCCGATTAATCGGATAAGCTCTGTGTTTTTAAAGATCTGACTGAGATGCAGTGGAGAAATTGGCACCAAAGACTGTGTCTGATATGCAACGAGTAGGTGCATTACTGCCCCCTACTGGTAGGGAGTGTCCGGAAATGGTTTATACAGACTGGAAGAAAGGCTGGGCGATATTGAATTTTAGTAATATCCAGATATTTTTATGGCGTGTCATGATACACAATATATATATATATATATATATCAATATTTGACCTTAGCCTTGAATTAATGCTTTGATGCATAATCACATTCGTAAGATGATTCTGTGTCTTTATTAAACATTACTGTCCATACTGCATTAATATTTGCTGATTTTAAACATTCATGCCAAAAAGGTGAAATCATAACCAAACAAATTGATCAAAACTGTATTGAACAGTTAAAGCAGTGAAATAAACATCATGTAATTTTTTAAAAAGTGCCTACGACTACTGTTCTGCCTTTTGGTGAAAGAAACAGATAATTAGTTTATGGAGTGAATTATTTACATAAAAAAGGGAATAAATAAGTTGATAGTTATTAAAAACAGTTAAAATGTTTGGAATTTTAGATCTAATCAGCGTGACACATCTTCTTCTTAAAAAGCTCTTTGTTAAAACGTATGCTCAGTTATGCGAACGAGTGAGTGCTCTCACCTTAACGAGGATCTTTGTTGTTTTTTCGTCGACAATGTTGTGAGCAAGTTATCAGAGAAAACAGCGAGGAAACTCCTCATGTGTGCGCCAAATACGTTCTACACGCGTGAGCCTCAGAAGACTTAAGTCTTTGTAAGTCTTGTGCTGCGTACGTGTGTTAGTTACAGTAGTTAGTTGGCTGAAATTGTTCATCTGCAGCAGCCGGAGCCGGCCACACGACGCAGCACGTAGCACACGTGATGTACGCATCTAAGCGCGCTTGTCTATCCTAACCGGAAGCAGTTTATACAGACCGGTGTAGGTACCAGATGTGCTCGGCTTTCCAGATCGGCTCGGGGTCCTGCGGCTGCTGATGACTTCATCACTCTACGGCAAAGCTACTTGGACAAACTACCCTTTTTGACAACATTGACGGGAGTAATCTATTATAAAACTAGTTATGAATACGTGCATTTAGAAATACTCCGTTCTCGAGGCTTTTAAAAATAAAATATAAAAAAAACTCCCTGCTTTCAATCTGATGGCTTATAATATGCCATTTATAGTACTTACTGTATATTTCAACATAGGTTAATAATAGGGGGTTATCACGCTTACCGGAAGTTCCCGGATTTTGGGCACTTCCTCTTCCGGGCCATGTTAACGACAGCCGTTCCTGCTCTGTTATACTGTTTAAATCGTATAAACTCCAAACATACTTAAGTTTTCATTCTAGACTGAAGTGATACTGGATCAAAAGCTGGATCAAAGCGATCGATTTGCCGCGGTGAAGGGCCGAACTTTATGGGGAGCCGAAGTCACGCCCCTCTACTTCCGCATCATGGGACCTAAGAGACGAAAAAATATGAATGGAAGTCAATGGGGAGAAAATAATTATCTTCTGGTCCCAGTCGTTCTCTGTCCTGGATTCCAGATATGTTGGTTGTGGATTTAAATGAAAATTTTTCGTGCAAAGAAAAAATAAAATACCGCGAAGATTTTCCATAATATCAGGATTTACTTGTAGCCTCTTTGTGGACTACAGCTCTCGCCACAAGTGATGACGTCGCTCCCTGCGATGGGCGTGAACCAGGCTGGACATCGTTCCATCGGCGTGATGGAAAGACTCAACATTTCCTGACTTAAAAACGGTTTTCACATCTGTTCATGCTCTTTTTCCTGTTCTTGAAAAAAATAAAGTAAAAAGGGGTGACGTGCCGGAGTAAAATCACAACGGTAGCGTACTCAGGCAGCTGGTGACGCATGTCGGTTGCGACGAGGGCTGTAGTCCACACAAGAGGCTTCAAATAAATCCTGAAATTATCTAAAATCTTCACGGTATTTTTATTTTTCTTTGCACGAAAAATTTTCATTTAAATCCACAACCAACATATCTGAAATCCAGGACAGAGAACGACTGGGACCAGAAGATAATTATTTTCTCCCCATTGACTTCCATTCATATTTTTTCGTCTCGTAGGTCCCCATGATGCGGAAGTAGAGGGCGTGACTTCGGCTCCCATAATAAAGCACACGTTTGTTTGTCGCCGGTGGGGCACAACACCGGCACTTCACAGCATGCTAGCATTAGCCAGCTAGCGTTTACTAACGTGCTTAACATTGTGCGTCTTAAAACACACAAAACATCTGAAAATCGGGTCTGTACCCCCCGTTTCCAGTGGAACAACTGGGGACTGCCAAGAAGGAGACGCTTTCAGATGATTGTGTGTTTTCAGCACAAAGTTAGGCACGTTATCGAGCTTGGCTAATGCTAACCTGCCAACACGACTGCGCAGTCTGCCGGCTACAAACAAATGTGTATTGTTTTATTATAAAGTTCGGTCCTTCACCGCGGCGAATCGGTCGTTTTGATCCACTTCTTCCTCAGCATCACTTCAGTCTGGAATGAAAACTTGGCATTGGCGTTTATCCGATTTACAAAGTTTAACAGAGTAGTAGCTGACGGACTACTGTTAGCAGGTTAGCATTAGCCAGCTTGATGACGTGCCTAACTTTGTGCGGCTGAAAAAACACAAGCATCTGAAAGCGTCTCCTTTCTTGGCAGTCCCCAGTTGTTCCACTGGAAACGGGGGGGTACAGACTCGATTTTCAGATGTTTGTGTGTTTTAAGACGCACATGTAAAGCACGTCAGTAAACGTTAGCTGGCTAATGCTAGCATGCTGTGAAGTGCCGGTGTTGTGCCCCACCGGCGACAAACAAACGTGTTTTATTATAAAGTTCGGCCCTTCACCGCGGCAAATCGATCGCTTTGATCCACTTCTTCCTTAGTATCATTTCAGTCTGGAATGAAAACTTGAGTATGTTTGGAGTTTATACGATTTAAACAGTATAACAGAGCAGGAACGGCTGTCGTTAACATGGCCCGGAAGAGGAAGTGTCCAAATCCGGGAACTTCCGGTAAGCGTGATAATCCCCTATTCAAAATAGCCAAGCAGTCGCGAGCCGAGCCGATCTGGCCACCTCGAACTGCTCGAACCGAGCTGATCTCCGCCAGAGCCGAGCAAAAATGGCGGAGATCAGCTCGGTCAAAAAGGGTAGTTTGTCCAAGTAGCCTTGCCGTAGAGTGATGAAGTCATCAGCAGCCGCAGGACCCCGAGCCGATCTGGAAAGCCGAGCACATCTGGTACCTACACCGGAAGCAAAGCGTGAAGCGGGACTTTAAAAAGTTAAACGAAGCATTGATTACTAAAATATTAATCGATCATTTTTTCTAACCGAATAATTCGATGAATTGTTTCAGCCCTGGATGTCAGTATCGGTTCTCGCTCCGATACTGGCCTACTTTGCATACTCGTACTCGCTGTGCGGCGGCTTTAAGTTCACATCTTTTTTTAAATTAGAAGACACTTTCCATCACACACGATAGAAAATATGTCTGACCCGTATCATGTTCCTGCGATACTTCTTAAAACGTTGGTGGCGGTCGGAGCGGACCTTTTTTTTTCTCCTCTCTCTCCCGTCGTACAGTTTCATTCAGGATTCGGTCGTTGGTGGGAAGTTTGCTGCTGATTCTGTTTCCTACACTTTCCAAGTTTTTCTTTGTTAAGCTGGTTTGAGTTTAAATATGTAAAATGATCACAATGCAGCTGAAATACAGCAAACCAGAGTCCGTTTATAAGCTTCTAACCACTTATTGTAGCTTTTATTTTATTTCTTACAAGGTAGCATCTCGCTTAGACCACGGCCACTTACAAAAGAAAGAAATGTTATATCAGTGTTGTTGGTTTGGGTTTTTTACCGTAAAAATCGTAAGTTTTTCACGGGAAGCGGCTGACGCTGCAGAACCTGCAGCTCGCTCGGTCTGCAGCTGTTCATCCGACCTGATCAGAGGAAGTCAGACGATTGTTTAACGTTAGTTTCCGTGATCCGGTTTTGTTTCAGAGGTCTGACGGAGCCCGATAAGCCTGCAGGCTGCTTTCACAGCGACGTGATCTGGCGTCTCCACCCACACACGAGCTCCGGAGGCCGGGGGTCCAACGAACATGCACATCACACCTGAGCCGCAGAGATGCTGCTCTTTATTTAAACAAACAACCAAACCAAAAAGAAAAAACAAAAAAGGAGAAGAAAGAAACGTCTTTCACTTATTTCATTTGTCCCCATTAATTAGGTACTCAGTATCAGCAAATACTCAAATGCAAGTACTCCTACTTGTACTTGGTCAGCAAAAGAGTGGTATCGGGACATCCCTATCTAATATCATAATAAATGTACGCTTTATTTATTAATAAATAACATATCTGTGTTAATTTGTTACCTTTTTTAATGAGGCTCAGTATCGGGTATCGGCCGATACACTCAGCCCAGATATCGGTATCGGAAAACTGTATCGGTGCGTCTCTGTACCGGACTCATCTGACGGCAGAGCATGTGTCCACCGTCTGTCTGTCCCAGCTTGTGTCTGGCAGAGACACTCAGCAGCGTCTCTGCAGAGTTGCTTCATGGTTTCTTCTGGTGTAAAACAGCTTTTGTTGCTTTTTTTGGACGACTACAGCCTTCAGGGACACTCTGGTTCTGGTTCCGGTTCCGGTTCTGGTTCTGGTTCTGGCTACTTCCAGGCTACTGGCCAGTTCACACCAGTTTAACCAGAAGCAAAGTGGAAGGACGAGATGCTGAAGGACGTAGCGGGTCTTCGGGTTTTCTGCAAACCTGGTTGTTGCAGAGCCTTAAAATGTCCAAAATTCTAAACTTTGAATTTAAAGCCCTAAAATGTCTTAAAAACAGACAGATTTTCATCCAACGTCTTCAATTTTATTTAGACAAGTCTGAATTTTTTGGCTTTTATTCCGTCTTTCAGGTAGGAGGTGGCCCAGTTTACGGCTACGAGCATTTCAGAATCATACGTGCGTCTGTGGTAAAATGGAAACTTTAACCTTTTTTTAAAAGTTTTTTCCCTGTTCTTCTTATTAACTCTCATGTCCTCCAGTTTTGCTGACGGCCTCAGCGTCATGGTTGGAGATGTTATATCAGTTTTAGTTCTTTATTGGTTTATTCCCTTTTTTCAATGCAAGAAAATTTGTAATTACCATGATTGAATTTCTGGGATCATTTGAACGTTTCTGAAAATGCATCATGTTGGTCTTTAATTTAGTTCACAAAGGTCTAAAAAGGTCTTAAATGTAACTTACTGAAACCTGTAAGAACCCTGTTGCAACCTGGTTTGCTGGTCACTGACCCGTCACCAGTTCAGCTCCAGTCCTCGTTTTCTTTACTTCAGGGCTGCTACAAACCATTATTCTGATGATCGATTAGTCACCGATTATTTTGGTGATTAGTCGACTAATCGGATGGTATGAAAATTGCAGCATGTTTACAGAACCAGTCAAAAGTTTGGACACTTTCTCGTTGAATCTGATGGAAAACGTGTCCAAACTTCTGACTGGTTGTTGTGTGTGTTTCTTTATTCAATAAACTATTCAAGACAAACTGACCAGACAGACAGACAGACAAGGCAGTGGAAGGTAAAGTGGACATTTTTAGAGGAAAAACAAAGCTTACAAGCAATAAACGATTAGTTGATTATGAAATTAGTCAACGACGATTTTAATAGTCAGTGATTAGTCAGTTAATCGATTACTTGTGGCAGCGCTAATTAGCTTTGCTAGTCCTGCATATTTACATTATCTATGTGCATTAATATGCACTGTCCCTTTAAATAGAACAAACTCAAACCGTTGCCACCGATGACGTCATGGTTTGTAGAGAAGATCAACTATTATTGGGTTCCAGTTGAAAACCAAGATTTTGGGTTCAGAACCAACTTTTTTTGTTTGTCCGACAAGCCGGCCAGTTCAAAATTAGGTTTGGGAACTGGAACCGACACCACACTCTACTGGTGACTCCAATATTTTCTGACATTTAATAATATTTTGCAGTAAAACCACAAAACTAACGTTTTAAAAACATTTTTTCATGTAGAAGTATTTTTCTGGACTGATTGGTGGTTCCTTAGTGAGTTTTTATCCATCCACACTGGAAAAGACTAACCCTTTGGTGGATGCTCTTTTATACCCAGTCCTGACGCCCTAACCTTTTACCAGTTAATTGCTGATTAGAAATTCTTTCAGATGCTGCAGTCTAACTCCAGATTGGTTTAAGTTTCCTAAATTCAAATTTGTGTAAAGGTAGGATGCAACGAGGGATGTTGAGCAGATTGTAGACTTAAGCCAACGTGGGACGGTGTCCAGCAGTTTTTAATTTAACTGTATGATATTTACATTCTGTCTCACACGGGAGAAAGGATAAAGGAGTAGAATATTTATCATCATAGGTGAAACGCAGCATAAAGGGTAGATCTGAGCCACCAGATCAGCCAGTTCTCCATCACGATTCGTCACCTGCTGCTTTGTTCAGAGAGAACGAAGCAACATGGCTTCCCTGAGCAGATGACAGCGGCGACAGCTCTTTTGACACACTGGCAATTTAAGTCTTTTAGAGTTCCCCACTTGATGCAATGCTGCATCGCCCTCTTTGAAGTCCAGCTCAGGATCATCGTGTCTGGTCCTCCACCCACTGATTAGAGCCATGCACCCAGGCTGAACAGGTCTGATTCATCTGCAGAGTCAGAGGAAGCCCTGCAGGTCCAAAATGGGGTTGAAATCACAAACACATTAGAAGCAGGGCTGTGCGATATACTGATATGATATCGCGATATGATATTAACACATACTGTTATATCGCAGTATTAGTTGTGCACATTTTTTTGCTTTATATTTTCCTAATGACCCAGCTGCACCTCGACCGACTACAAAGGGGTCACCTGATTTTTTAATAAGGGTGGGGAAAAATATCGACACACTGAAATATCGTGATATTTTCATATGCCAATATATCTATATTGAAAAACGCGGTATCGATCAATTTTACCAATGAAATCTCGCGAGATATCATCGTTTCGTTCTGAAATCTCGTGAGATTTCACAAAATACCGCGAGATTTTATAAAACAGTATTTCACGAGATTTCACTGGTAAAATAGATCGATATTGGCATATGAAAATATCGCAATATTTCAGTGTATCAATATTTTTTCCCACCTCTATTATTTAAACTGTCTGGAAGACGATCCTCCCCAAGACTTTTACAGAGAAATCATAAAAACCAGCAACTATCTTTAATTACTTTGATCTAACAAACATTTCTAACCAGTGTTGCATCAGTTCCATCACTGCAGTGGAGCGATACCTTTACGATAAACATGTTTCAATACTAAAAAACAGCTGTTTGATATGAAATTAAACTTACAGACAACTTAGGGTAAAAATACCAGGATATATTGTATGTCGTTATCTTAAATAAATATATCATGATATGATATTTGGTCCTAACTGGAAGATTAGCAAACAATTGTTGGTAGCGGTTATCCTTTGCTATTGCAGAGCGTCATTTATCTATGACTGTTGTAAAGTGAGTTTTCATGCAGAACTGCTCTCTCTGCAGGGCTTCTGGGAGATCATCCTTCGGACAGTGAGGCGGAGTGCTGCGACGTCCGATGGGACTCCAAAATGGACAGCCCTTCAGGCGGCACGCTAAAAAGAACTGCCACTTCGTGTCAGCCCGAGGGGGCCTCGGTCACGTCCGCCGCCACCCCGAGACTGTGCAGCGGGCGCCTGAAGATCTGCCTGCTGGCGCTCGTCCTCCTACACACTGTCATCATCATCTCAGCCTCCCACAACTCCACGTTGGTGGGCATGGCTGCCATCTTCTCGCCAGAGGAGGGTGCTTCAAACGAGGAGTAAGCCTCGGGGTCGGAGAGCGTGATGTCGCCGGGCAGGATTATCGCTTTAACGGCGTCATGGCTGCCAGGGACACATCTGGCAAGGCGTGAAGGAGATGTCACTGCAATCTGCTGCGAGGAGTGGGCGGGCGTAGCTGGAGCGAAGGGTACTGGCATTGGACATCGACCCCCCCCCCACTGAGACGTTTGAGGACCGTCCCCTTAAAGAACTGACCTCTTGCCACTTGAAACCTGCTCATTGTTTCTACCCCATCCGAATGTTTTCTAGCATACTCTCCCTCTCCTCCTTCCCGCCCCCCCTCCCCCACTTTCAGTGTGTATGGGTGGCATGTCAGAGGAAACACGGACATGAAGTTTGAGCTCTAACTCATGGTTACTTTTCGGTTTTCGCTGCACTCTTTGCGGTGCCAGAATGTTTCGACATATCAGCCGTGTCCCGCTTCCTTGGCCTCTGTTCGCATCTCGTCTGTGATGCTGCTCGACGGCCTGCAAGCATCCGCTTCTCCATCGGTTTGGGTCTCGCTTCTCTGAAAACAGTGTCTGTGGTTCTTCTGTGTTCTGATGTTCAGCTTGTGTTTTCTTTTCTTATTTCTTACGGGACCTTTTCTCAGCTCCTTACCGGCAGGACATGCCTCAGCATTTTAGGACCTCAAGTGCTCTGAGACCGGCTCCCTTTCTCCACTGACTTGTTGGGCGTGAAGTGGAAAAGGTCGCTGCAGTTCAGCTCATGATTTTAGGGCGTGTAAGGGGGGGGGGATGCTGAGCTCCAGCGTTCCACTGGAAGCTGTGTTTTCTCTTCTTTTTATGGCCATCAGTTTACCTCAAAAGGTGGTGTTGCGGACGGGACGCTGCAGGTATTTAAAGCTGTCGTACGAGACTGCAGGGACAACCCAGGGACACTAGAGTCGCATGAAGCCAAAACACCAGGGGCCTCATTTATCAACCAGTTATGAGCTGGTTTCCATAAGCAGAATCCAGTTTAGCAGCTTTTTAGCTGATTTAAAGACCAAAACTCCGTCATGCTTCACTAAAGACAGAAACGAACCCGACAGCGAGTCACAAGCAGAAGTCTTTTATTTCTTTTTAATGCAGTTGGATGTCTCTTTTCTCATTATTAGAATTTCTTTTTGAGCTCTCAGTAAAAAGTGAAGTTAAAGCATCTTGAAATAAGGTTATAATAGTTTTGGATTTTTAATTAGTTTCAGTTTTTATTTAGTTTTGACTTTTTGTTTTTCATTTCAGTTAATTTTAGTTTTTTGAGCAGATTTTCTTGTTTTTATTTTTTTTTTTTTGAAAATGCTTAGTTTTAGTTAAGTTTTTATTACTTTCAGTTTTAGTTTAACCTTTTATTTTCATAAATTATACAAATTTGACGGGTGTGACATTCAAAGTCATCGGAAAGTGAACAGATTAAATAGAAAAGATTTCATATCAACCCAAAAGGCTGATGTATTAAATAAATTTCCGACCACTAAAACTAGGGATGTTTTTGCAGTAATTTTAGTTTGTAAAGACACTAAACAGTTTCAGTTATCGTTTTTTTTAAAAAACTGTCATTTTTATTTTTATTTCAGTTCATGTTTTTTTCAATTTTAGTTTTTGTTTTTCGTTAGTTTTAGTTAACTATAGTAACCTTGTCTTTAAGTCCTGAAGGAATAAAGATTTCACGATGGGAAAGACAACTGAAAATATTCCTGTTCAACAGATGGAAAAACCTCGTACTTCTGCTCATTCAGTCATCTGACTTCATATACGACCTCTTAACTTTGCTGAACCAGCTGCAAAACAAAACAAACAAAAATGCCAGCATTCTTAAGCTGCTGCAGCTATAATTTAAAAAAACAAATAAAACAACAGGTTTATCAATAAATCTTGCATGTTTTTTGGTTGCAGAGCTTTTACACAAGCCGTAGTGCCCTGTTTTGACCTGGCAGCCCTGAATGCAGCGCCTTCTTTGAAAACTTGCCATCGCACCTGGATGTTTTCTTTTCATCAAAACCAATCAGATCCGAAGCCAATTAATTCCCTGTAAGCCTCATTTATGCTCTATATTAAATACGTACACTGTTTGTTCGTGTTCAGTCTGTTCTCAGAGATGCGTAGCAAACGGAGCAGTACCACAAGAAACCATGAGGGGCAGCGTCGTGCAGCATAGCCACCAGCAAAATGAGCGAAGAAGAAACTGTGATGCATTTAAGGACCCAAATTCAGGGGCTAGGTCCTTCGAAGGACGCGTCCTACCCGGTCTACGTAGGCCGGGTCTTCCTTAGACCGGGTAAGATGGAAGCAGCAGGCTGTTAAATTCAGCCGGTCTAGCCTCTTCAGCATATCTCTTGTTGCCTAGCAACCGTGACGGCGCTAAACTGAAGCAAAATGGATCCTAAAAATATTAGCATTAACATTGTTCTGCTAATTTTAGAGGAGTTACGATAGCTTTATCGTCACCGGTGGCATTTTTTATTACTCCGACTGAGAGAAAATCAAATCCAGATGAATTTTACAAGATTTTAAAAGTTTCATGCTAACTTTAGCTAATTTCATGGAAAAACTGTAATATTAACTCGTACACAATAATAAAATCATATAATAAATAAAAATAAAATTTCTCTGGAATTTTCCACACCTTAGTGCATCTTGGGAAAGGATTAGCCTGGGGAAAATACGGCCACATTTATAAGCATAAGATCAACTTTATTGTACCGTGAAGGGAAATTTGTCTTGGGCACAGTAGTACAGATACAGCTGCGTGACATAAAATAACATCATATGGAAACAAATGCAACAATATAAACAATAAATAAAAACTAAAAGTGCCACGTTCTGGTGCGACACTGCGTAGCATAAAGTGCGATGCAAAAAAGGCAAAACAAGAAGCAGTATCCTGGTTTGATATGAGCGGTCAGTGCAGTACATTCTATAGCAACTCATATTCATGCAGCCTCAGAGCCAGCAGACGCTGTGGAAGAAGCCTTCGAATCCGGACCGCCTTGAATGCATCGCTGTGACGTAAACGGTCCTCAGATCTGGATGCAGCTTTGCTGTCTACTAGGGCTGGGAAAAATATCGATACACTGAAATGTCGCGATATTTTCAAATGTTGATATATCGATATTTAAAAATGTGGTATCGATCTATTTTTCTATTTTCATTTCCACTTTTCCTGTCACTCTTGGTTCCTTGGCTGAACCACAACGCTGTCTTGAGTCTGCACTGCAAAAACTCAAACCTTACCAAGTATATTGATACTAGGGCTCGGCAATAATGTCCAAAAATAAATATGATATATTTAGCAGTTCACCTAGGTAACAATAAATGGATGATAAACCTATAAACCAGCCAAAACAGACAAAAACTACTTTTATTTTCATTTTATTAAAACAGATATTCTGCTTTAACTGGAACTTCACGTGACTTCTTGTTTTGCAGATAGATTAACAATAAACACCCAGTAGATGTTCTAAAATACTAAAATACAAACATACAAATATACAAAATAATGAATGAATTATTAATTAATAAATTGATTAACTCAAATGAGTGAGATTCTTATTTACATATGATCAAATGTTACTTTGTGCCCATAAAAATCAGTGATGAGTCCCCCTAAATGCACACACGACTATCGATTAGCATGAATGCTAGCTTAACATTGAAAAACCCATAGACAGGCTAACGCAATTAGCATCGCTACCGTTGTCAAAACATTTAACACAAACAACGTTTCTTCAAACGTTTATCACTTCACACTGACATCAAATAAACGTCACTGATCATTTACAGACATATGTTGTACAGAAAACATGCAAAAGATGATGAAAAACACGAAGCTCCAGTGCAGAAATGTCACGTTACAAGAAACTACGGCAAGTTTGAGAGAAGATGTTCATGTTTTCTCCAGGTGCTCCTTTGATCAAAGGGTGTTGCTGATGTCTTGAGTTATCTGGCTGTGGGGTTTCTTTGCTCCTAAAAAGGGAAAAAAAATCTCATTTGGCAAAGGACCCACCAAAAAAAGCAAGTATATTTTTCTAATTTCTAGTCAAAATATCTCATCACACTCAAAATAAGACAAAATCACGTAAAGAGAAACATTTCAGTGAGATATAGGAGCTTGTTTTAAGACAATGCATCTTATTTCACGAAATCTTTTTCCCGTTGGATTTAAAGTCCAGATATTAGCAGTGTTTGCAGGTCTTTGGCCGGTGCAAAGGGCTTTAGTTCAGACGCGTCTCCTCTGCTGTGGTCGGGGCACTGAAGAGAAAAGTCTTGTTCTGGTAAACTCTGCTTGATAAATGAGAGCCCAGATATACGAGTGCCTCTCTGCCACGTAAAACCAGTGAGGCAATGGAGCAATATAAGGACATAAAGCAGGGGTTAGTGTCCCTGCTTTGTTGGCTTTTTAATATCAGAGTTGGTTCAAGAGCCAATCAATCAAATCAATCAATCAAATCACTGATTCTTAAATCACCCTTAGACGAGCTGATCAGTTATCTCATACAGACGAGCAAAGGGCTGTGCTAAGAATCAGTGTGCAAGGAGAGGGAAGAGTTTAAGGGCTGATCCATCCGACTTCGTTCCTTCGTGTTTTCTTTCCTTTGCATGGCTCCTGCTGGCGAAGAGCATCGCTGCGTTTTTCAGCACGAGATGACGTGAAAAGAGATTTATCCAAAGCTGCAACAAAGAACGACTTACCAAAAATGAAAGCCAGGGGTGCTGACTCTTCCTCTTCATCACCTCTGATGATGATGTGCAGACAGACGAGGGCTCCGGGGGGGTTCCAGAAAGTTTCACACCTGGGTTTGGTTTGCTTTCACTCTGCAGTTTACTAAAGCGGACCGAATCAGGGATGGGCATACCGATACCTTGGAGTCGATACTTCGATACCAGCCAGACAAAATATCGGAATCGATACTTTTTGGAGTATCGCAGTACCACTGTACAGATACAAAACATGCAATTTGTTTCTACTTCTGAGAGTTTTAGGCAACGAAATGACGAAAGCAGCCAGATTCTAGCTTCTGTATCACATGATGGTGGTAGCCAATCAGATTCCAGCTTCTGTATCACATGATGGTGGTAGCCAATCAGATTCCAGCTTCTGTATCACATGATGGTGGTAGCCAATCAGATTCTAGCTTCTGTGTCACATGATGGTGGTAGCCAATCAGATTCTAGCTTCTGTGTCACATGATGGTGGTAGCCAATCAGATTCCAGCTTCTGTATCACATGATGGTGGTAGCCAATCAGATTCCAGCTTCTGTGTCACATGATGGTGGTAGCCAATCAGATTCTAGCTTCTGTGTCACATGATGGTGGTAGCCTATCAGATTCTAGCTTCTGTGTCACATGATGGTGGTAGCCTATCAGATTCTAGCTTCTGTGTCACATGATTGTGGTAGCCTATCAGATTCTAGCTTCTGTGTCACATGATGGTGGTAGCCTATCAGATGTCATGATGATGCTGCTGCTGTTAGTGATGATGATGATGATGTTTTGTTGTCTTTCAGTGGTTTAATGCAGGTTATTGTACATTATGTTTTGGTAAATTTGTAATATTACTTATACATTTTCTATTTTAACATTTTCCATTTAATAAATTTGATTATTTTAGTTTAATATTTTACGTTATTTGATCATTGAAAGACGTTTTTAATCTATTTTTGTTTAATTTTATCATCACTATATTTTATTTTTGTTTCAAAAGTGCTTCTTTCCAGTACTTTGTTTTACTTAGATCTAATATTGCCCTTGCATTCAAGTTATTAAAGCAAAATGTACAATCATTTGATTTTCTTTTAAAGGACAAAAAGTATCAGTATCGATATCGGTATCGCTGAAAAAGTGCCATTAACTACTGGTATCGTATCGACATAAAAAAGTTTGGTATCGCCCATCCCTAGACCAAACCACCTGAAAAACGTCACGTAGTTGCTCTACAGAGCGATATTCCAGCAAGAAAAGGGGAAAAATCGGACTCATTGATTGGCCAGGATCAAAAACAGCTTGCTAGGATCAAGTAAACAATAATGCAATGAAACATTTAGCAATCTTAAAGTTTCTTTTTTTGTTTTCCTGTTAAAACCTCATGTGTTTTTCACCAGAAGCTGTCCAGCATGCGACATGTCGAGCTTCAGTTATTTCTGCTGCTATTTCCCTTCTATCCTCAGCAAAACCACCTCAGCTGCATCAGAAAGCTCTTCTCTCTTTATTCTCTTCATTACAGCCATACAGGAACATTATTTTTCATCTTTTCAGACACACATAGACTTTCTGCTCACTTGTTGATCTTTGGCTGCTCCTGATTGGACGTTACCAATCGGACATCATCTCCAGGTCTAAATCGAGGTCTCTTAGCAACATAGTAGTGATGGTGATCTTTTTTATGATGAAGATGGGATAAATAATGATGTTATAATGGATTATTGTGGATTTACCAGATAGAGTCTCTGAATAAACACCACATTTAGAGGCTGGATTGTGAACCTGGACGAGATAGAAATGCTGGCAAACTTCTGTAGATCATCTAAAGGGTAAACTATCCATCACAGGGTCACGCACTAACGCACGGATGATGATGATGGAAGCGATGGGGCACTGTAAGAAAGTTTATCTGACCAAGTCTTATATTCAGCAAAAAAAAAAAAGTCTTTTCTGGATTATAAGTCGCATCAGTAAAAAAATGCGTCATGAAGAGTAAAAATACACATAGTTGCACTGGACTATAAGTCGGATTTATGTATTCAAAATAGGATGTGAAAAATCTGAAAATCGCCCTTTTTGTTGCTGCTAAAAATTCCCCCGTCACTCCATTTCCACAGTTAATGCCTGTAAATGATCATAAACTCATAAATAAAAAGGATAATCATGTTTTTGGAGGATTTGTATCACCTCACAGACAGCACAGCCAGATGTTCAAAATGAACTCCTCTCACTGAGATAAGGCAATTTTGGTATCGGCAGAATATAGTCGTCACAAGCCTAGAGCGCCCTCATGTGACCGTAGACGGTAATGTTTACTTCTTGGCTCATCACTTAAACACTTACGTTTAAAAAAATGTTAATTATATATTTCATTATGTGTTTTGATATATATGTCGCACTGGAATATAAGTCACAGGAGCAGCCAAGCAATGAAAAAAAGTGTGACTTATAGTCCAGAAAATACGGTATCTCAATTTGAGTCATATACTTGACAAGACCAGAATGTGTAAGATTTATAATCATTTTTTCAGAGTAAATGTCTTTTATTTCTTACTTAGTAAGTGAATCTTAAAATTGGTTATTTCATATGCATAATGAGTTAAATTATCTCACTAGGACCCTGTTTCAGATCACATGTCTTTCACTTGTAATTTTAGCTTTAAAAATTGTTTTAAGACCTCCCATGCCAGTTTAAACTCACAGATTTCTTGTCATAACAAAAATATCTACCATATTTTCAGGACTATAAGTCACTCCTGAGTATAAATCGCATCAGTCAAAAAATGCATCATAAACAGGAAAAAAAACATACAAGTCGCGATGGACTATAAGTCGTATTTATTTATTTAAAATAGGGTGATTTTCAGATTTTTCATATCTAATAATTACCCAATCAGTCCAATTCCAAAAGTAGTGCTTGTAAATAATCATAAACATCATAACTAAGAAAGGATAAACATGTTTTTTGAGGATTTGTTCCGCTGCACAGGCAGTATCGCCAGATGTCCAAATGAACTCCTCTCACTGAGATAAGGCTATTTTGGGACTTTTGCCCTTGGAGCAGAATATAGTCGTCACAAGCTTAGAGCGCCCTCTTATGACATTAGAGGGTAATATCTATTACTTGGCTCATGTGAATCAATATGAATTGATACTGAAAAATATGTTAAATTGTATATATTTTGATTTATAAGTCGCACAAACTGACAAACTATGAAAAAGTGTGACGTATAGTCCGGAAAATATAGTAGATGTTAAAGTGGGAACTAGCTTAAAACAAGCTGTAAAACACTCATTTCAAGTTTCTTATGAAGTGCTAAACACTTAAAACTAGTCTGGTAATGCTGATTTTTAGCATTGTTGCTTTCCATTTCGAGAAAAAATCTGAAAACAAGAACAACTTACCGGTATTTCAAGAACTGCAAGCCTGGAACTGAGAAAATTATGAGTTCAAGCCCCAGGTCATCCAAACCAATCTGACTCTTGGTACAAGCATTCACCAGCTCCATTCATGTCATGCGTGGTTGGAGGTTGGTCGGTGTAGTGCTGCCGTACAAATGAACTTTTTAGCAATTCTCAAATTTTTAAAAATGATCTTGTTTAAAGATTTTTTTCTACTTTAAAATGAGAAAGAACAACACTCAAAAGAAGCAATACCAGACTAGTTTTGGGGGATTTATCACTTAATGAGGGACGTGCTTAAAGATATTTCTATTTTTTTTTTTCTTCTTCTTCTTTCATCAATCTAAGCAAGTGTAATTATCTGACTGCATAGACAGATACCGTATTTTCCGGACTATAAGTCGCTACTAAATATAAGTTGCATCAGTCAAAAAATGCATCATGAACAGGAATAAAACATATATAAGTCGCACCGGACTATAAGTCGTATTCATTTATTAACAATAGGGTGATTTGGGGATTTTTCATTTCCTACTTGTCACTGCTAAAAAAAAACAATCAGTCCAATTCCAAAGTTAATGCCTGTAAATGATCATAAACCTCATAACTAAGAAGGATAAACATGTTTTTTGAAGATTTGTTCTACGCACAGCCAGATGTCCAAAAGGAACTCCTCTCACTGAGATGAGGCTGTTTTAGGAGTTTTGCTCTAAGGGCAGAATATGGTTGTCACAAGCCTAGAGCGCCCTCTTCTGACATTAGACATTAAAAATATGTGAAATTGTATATATTTCCATATATAAGTCGCACTGGACTAAAGGTTGCACAAGCCACCAAACTATAAAAAAATGTGTGACTTATAGTCTGAAAAATACGGTAATTTCACTTGATTATATTCTGATTCTTCTCAATTTTAGAGTTTTTTTTTAAAACTTGCATTAATCACTAAATCTTGCAGTTTGCTCAGGGATCACCGGTGATCTTGCAGAGTTTTAAGGGTTAAAGCAAACCGAACGGCACCAGTGTGAATGCCCCCCCCCCCAAGTCTTAACTTTGCCTCCAAACTGGCTCAGTGGTGAGAACGCTGCGTCAGCACTCCTCTCCGTGAACAGCTTGACCTTACCTTGCAACTGATTTGCTTTCCGCTCACATAAGCATGAAAGTAAGATGTCACATGAAAGTCAAGCCAGTCGTTTGTCTCCCCCTCCATCACCCCCCCACCACCATCGCCGCCTCTTCTCCATCCTGTCTTTGCTTGATATTCTAGTGTTTCTTTTTCTTTACTTGAACCAGAACTGCATTCCCTTGAAGACAGCAGCGGATGTAATAGACCCATACTTGTGCTCCGCCCCCCCCCCCCCCCCCTCCATCTCCAGCTGGTCACAACCTGAGTCCTGTGGATCTATGCAGAAGAACCCCGCCTCAAACATTCCACCCCCCAGCCAGCATCACCACTGCAACCCCCCTCCAGCCTCCTTGTCTTTTCTGTTGTAAATACGTCCTGAGGATGCGGGATCCCGAATTACCCCCTCCTGCCTTACCCAGCCCCCCCCCCTGTTGGAATTTCACTGTGTTTTCTGTTCACCTCCTCGGTTTTTGTCTGTTATTTGGAATTTTGCCGCATTTCTTTCTTTTCTTTTTCTTTTGTTGTCTAAAACAGTGGTGTGAGTTGATGAGTAGGATGTTAAAAAGATGAGATAAAGAGGTCTTCAAATGGTATAAATAAAAAAGACTAAGCTTGAATTGAGAAAAAGGTTCAAATATAGAGAAAAAATTATGATAAAGTTGTCATATTGTCATACTAGAGATGCTTTAGTTTGCTAATTTATTTTCTTTTTTTTTTTCTTTTCTACAAAAGACTTGGATGAAATTATTTATAAAATACGTCCCACGAGTCATGATCTTTTTGGACGTAAAAAAAAATACATTTATTAACATTTTGTTCAAAAGAAAATAAATATAAATTATGTTAAACATTACTCTTGTTTGTGTTTTTTGATTGCTTTTAATTAAGGATGCACGATATAATCGGCCTATATCAGCCTTAAAACTGAGTATTGGATATCGGCCACCCCACCGATATTTAACCGATATTTAACCGATCAGCCCGCTGTTTCTAAAGACTAAGAAATGGTTAAATATCGCATTTTTACTAAACCTTTAAAACTTCTAAAGACTAGGGGTGGGAAAAAATATCAATACACTGAAATATCACAATATTTTCGTATGCTGATATCACATTGACATTTTAAAAACGCGGTATCGATCTATTTTACTCGTGAAATCTTGCAATATTTCATCGTTCTGTTATGAAATCTCGCGAGAATTCACAAAATGTGAGATTTTGTAACAGAACAATGAAATCTTGCAAGATTTCCTAAATGAAATAGATTGATACCACATTTTTTTTTTTTTTTTTTTTTTTTACTTGTCCTGTCCAGCATCGAAGCAAGCAGAGGAAATCTGATTGCTTTATTCTTACTTTCTTTATCCGCTATAACAAACAATTCATTTATTCTTATTCTCCCCCCATTCCCCAGACAGAAAGACGAAAAAAACAAACCACACACCACACATCTACCCACCAAACAACCCCTGAACAACAACAACACACACACACCACACCACAACCACCGCAGAAAACAACCAGCACCAGGAAGAAACAACCAGCACGCAAGACAACCAGCACCCCCACCCACACAGCCCGGACCCCCCTCGCTCCAGCCCCCCCACCCGCCCCCACCCCCCGCCCGACCCCCCCCCCCCGCGCCACCCCGCGCCGCCCCACCAGCCCCCCAGCTGCCCGCCCCCGACCCCACACCCCCCCCCCCCCCCCCACCGCCGGCCCGGCCCACCCCCCCCCCCGCCCCCCCCCAAACCCAGGAGACCGGACCCCCCAGCGACGCCCCCCAGGGCGCCAGCCCCCACCCCAAAGTCCCTCCCCACACCTACACCACGCCACCTCCTCTACCACCCCCTCCCCCCCCCCCCCCACCTCCCCCCACCTACCCACACCTAAAACCTCCCCCCCCCCAACCAGGCACCCACATCATACCGCAAGCAACCACAACAAAACAATCCCCCTCCCCCCCCCACAAAACCCCACCCACAAAACCGCACCCCCACCCCCCGCCCCCAACCCCCCACCCACCCACCCCCACACCATCCCGCCAAACCACACCTCCCCCACCCCCCACCCTACCCAACACCTCCATTACCCCCCCACCACGCATACACCCACCCACTCCCTCTCCACCTTACATACCCACCTCCTCCTCTCTCCACCCCCAACACTCTCCTCCCTCTCCGTCCACACCTACCCCCACCTCCTCATACCCTCTAACACACACATCCTCCCCCACTAACTCACCAACCCCTCCCCACCCCCCACACATACGCCCCCACCTCCCTATACCCCCAATACCCCATACAGTCCCCCCCTCTTCCACCCCCCCATCCCTCTACCTATCACCTCCCCCCTTCCTTCCTTCACCCCTCATACCATCCCCTAACACTCCACATCCACTCCTTCCTCCATCCCCCTTTCCTCCACCACTCCCCTCTCCTCCCTCTTCCACCCATCCTCCCTCCCCTTTCCTCTTTCACCTCTCATTCATTATTCTTACATACCCACCTCTCTCTTCCCATCCCTCATCCTCCTATGGTAGCTCGCCGGGGAAGGAGCCGCAGCTCCAAGCCCCCACCGTTCCCCCCCCCCACCCCCCCCCATCCCCCCCCCCCCGCCGCCCCCCGCCACACCCCCCCACCACCTTAACCACTGCCTAAGACCACTTCCCCCCCCAAAGCCCATTTTAAATATCGATTTGATATTGGCTTATGAAAATATTGGGATTTTTCAGTGTATCAACATTTTTTCCACCCCCATTTTTCAGTGTAGGAAACGGATAATAAAACTGCTATTTGCAATGACTGCTTATTTTTTTCAGCTTTGATATCGGTGTTGATATCGGTTATCGGCCACGTGAGTTTAAAATATTGGCATATCGGCCAAAATTCCAGCATCTCCTGCTTTTATTGATTATGGGGCTCCAAAGTACACAAAGCTGAGCAAATACATCCGTGTATCACCCAGACTTTCAGATCTGAAGTTATGTTTGTCTTCCCTGAAAAATGCATCAGATGTTGATCCAAAATATGTTTATTTCTAATGATTATTAGTTTATTTAGTTATCTACAGATTCCCCATGTTTACCGTAATAACTAATAAATATGAGGACTTCAGACTTTTGAACTTCTCTGTGGATCTTCTCAGTCTTTTAGTGATGAAATGAGTAATTGTATAGAATCAGTGAAACTCAGACCAGTCATCGCTGGTCTCTGTGGAAATGAAAGGGACATCTCAGGACCTGCTGGACATGAGTGAGGACACGTCCCGTCTGTCTGTACCCAGTTCTACATTTACAGAAAGACGTCAGCTGAAGTATCATCAGGCGTCTGGTTCTACTGCATCCTGGTCCCGTCTGTTCTGCGGCAGGTCCAGCTGGAAGCGGACCCAGGAGATCCGGATCCATATGCAGGTATGATCCCTGCTGGGGGGAACCCCCTCAGCAGGAGCGGGGGCGAGGGAGGTCCGGGTTTCCCTCCTCAACCTGTCGTCTCAACCAGCCGTTACTCAGTGGAAGAAAATGGAAGAACATTTTTAAACCTGTGTGGCCACAATCAAATGTCTTCTACAGAGGATGCTGATCTGATATCTTCACCCACCTGTATCTGCACCAGTATCACGACATCAGTATCACTTCACCAGTATCACTGCACCAGTGTCACTACACTAGTATCACTTCACCAGTATCACTGCACCAGTGTCACTACATCAGTATCACTTCACCAGTATCACTGCACCAGTGTCACTTCTTTGTTATAATCTTTGAATGTTTTAATGAGTATTTTAGACTTGTTGGTTCTGTACAGCGTGTTGTTGGTTCTGTACACGTGTTGCTGGTTCTGTACAGTGTTGTTGGTTCTGTACAGTGTTGTTGCTTCTGTACAGCATGTTGTTGGTTCTGTACAGCGTTGCTGGTTCTGTACAGCGTGTTGTTGGTTCTGTACAGTGTTGTTGGTTCTGTACAGTGTTGTTTGTTCTGTACAGCGTGTTGTTGGTTCTGTACAGTGTTGTTGGTTCTGTACAGTGTTGTTTGTTCTGTACAGTGTTGTTTGTTCTGTACAGCGTGTTGTTGGTTCTGTACAGTGTTGTTGGTTCTGTACAGCATGTTGTTGGTTCTGTACAGCCTGTTGCTGGTTCTGTACAGCGTGTTTTTGGTTCTGTACAGTGTTGTTGGTTCTGTACAGCGTGTTGTTGGTTCTGTACAGCGTGTTGTTGGTTCTGTACAGTGATGCTGGTTCTGTACAGCGTGTTGTTGGTTATGTACAGTGTTGCTGGTTCTGTAAAACATGTTGGTGGTTCTGTACAGTGTTGTTGGTTCTGTACAGCGTGTTGTTGGTTCTGTACAGTGTTGTTGGTTCTGTACAGCGTGTTGTTGGTTCTGTACAGCGTGTTGCTGGTTCTGTACAGCGTGTTGTTGGTTATGTACAGTGTTGCTGGTTCTGTACAACATGTTGGTGGTTCTGTACAGTGTTGTTGGTTCTGTACAGCGTGTTGTTGGTTCTGTACAGTGTTGTTGGTTCTGTACAGTGTTGTTTACAGTGTTGTTGGTTCTGTATAGCGTGTTGCTGGTTCTGTACAGCGTGTTGTTGGTTCTGTACAGCGTGTTGCTGGTTCTGTACAGTGTTGTTGGTTCTGTACAGCGTGTTGTTGGTTTGTACAGTGTTGTTGGTTCTGTACAGCGTGTTGCTGGTTTTGTACAGCGTTGTTGGTTCTGTACAGCGTGTTTTTGGTTCTGTACAGCGTGTTGTTGGTTCTGTACAGCGTGTTGTTGGTTCTGTACAGTGTTGTTGGTTCTGTACAGCGTGTTGCTGGTTCTGTACAGTGTTGTTGGTTCTGTGCAGCGTGTTGTTGGTTCTGTACAGCGTGTTGCTGGTTCTGTGCAGCGTGTTGTTGGTTCTGTACAGCATGTTGTTGGTTCTGTACAGTGTTGTTGGTTCTGTACATCGTGTTGCTGGTTCTGTACAGCGTGTTGTTGGTTCTGTACAGTGTTGCTGGTTCTGTACAGCGTGTTTTTGGTTCTGTACAGCGTGTTGTTGGTTCTGTACAGCGTGTTGCTGGTTCTGTACAGCATGTTGTTGGTTCTGTACAGTGTGGCTGGTTCTGTACAGTGTTGCTGGTTCTGTACAGCATGTTGGTGGTTCTGTACAGCGTGTTGTTGGTTCTGTACAGCATGTTGTTGGTTCTGTACAGCGTGTTGTTGGTTCTGTACAGTGTTGTTGGTTCTGTACAGCGTGTTGCTGGTTCTGTACAGCGTGTTGTTGGTTCTGTACAGTGTTGTTGGTTCTGTACAGCGTGTTGTTTGTTCTGTACAGTGTTGTCGGTTCTGTACATCGTGTTGCTGGTTTTTGTACAGCGTGTTGTTGGTTCTGTACATCGTGTTGCTGGTTCTGTACAGCGTGTTGTTGGTTCTGTACATCATGTTGCTGGTTCTGTACAGCATGTTGTTGGTTCTGTACAGCGTGTTGTTTGTTCTGTACAGTGTTGTCGGTTCTGTACATCGTGTTGCTGGTTCTGTACAGCGTGTTGTTGGTTCTGTACATCGTGTTGCTGGTTCTGTACAGCATGTTGTTGGTTCTGTACAGCGTGTTGCTGGTTCTGTACAGCGTGTTGCTGGTTCTGTACAGCGTGTTGTTGGTTCTGTACATCGTGTTGCTGGTTCTGTACAGCATGTTGTTGGTTCTGTACAGCGTGTTGTTTGTTCTGTACAGTGTTGTCGGTTCTGTACATCGTGTTGCTGGTTCTGTACAGCGTGTTGTTGGTTCTGTACATCGTGTTGCTGGTTCTGTACAGCATGTTGTTGGTTCTGTACAGCGTGTTGCTGGTTCTGTACAGCGTGTTGCTGGTTCTGTACAGCGTGTTGCTGGTTCTGTACAGCGTGTTGTTGGTTCTGTACAGTGTTGTTGGTTCTGTACAGCGTGTTGTTTGTTCTGTACAGTGTTGTCGGTTCTGTACATCGTGTTGCTGGTTTTGTACAGCGTGTTGTTGGTTCTGTACATCGTGTTGCTGGTTCTGTACAGCGTGTTGTTGGTTCTGTACATCATGTTGCTGGTTCTGTACAGCATGTTGTTGGTTCTGTACAGCGTGTTGTTTGTTCTGTACAGTGTTGTCGGTTCTGTACATCGTGTTGCTGGTTCTGTACAGCGTGTTGTTGGTTCTGTACATCGTGTTGCTGGTTCTGTACAGCATGTTGTTGGTTCTGTACAGCGTGTTGCTGGTTCTGTACAGCGTGTTGTTGGTTCTGTACAGCGTGTTGTTGGTTCTTCTCGTGTTGCTGGTTCTGTACAGCATGTTGTTGGTTCTGTACAGCGTGTTGTTTGTTCTGTACAGTGTTGTCGGTTCTGTACATCGTGTTGCTGGTTCTGTACAGCGTGTTGTTGGTTCTGTACAGCGTGTTTCTGGTTCTGTACAGCATGTTGTTGGTTCTGTACAGCGTGTTGTTGGTTCTGTACAGCGTGTTTTTGGTTCTGTACAGCGTGTTGTTGGTTCTGTACATCGTGTTGCTGGGTCTGTACAGCGTGTTGTTGGTTCTGTACATCTGTGTTGGTTTGTACAGTGTTGTTAGTTCTGTACAGCTTGTTGTTGGTTCTGTACAGCGTGTTGTTGGTTCTGTACAGGTGTTGTTGGTCGGTTGTTGGTTCTGTACATCGTGTTGTTGGTTCTGTACAGCGTGTTGTTGGTTCTGTACAGTGTTGTTGGTTCTGTACAGCGTGTTGTTGGTTCTGTACAGTGTTGTCGGTTCTGTACATCGTGTTGCTGGTTCTGTACAGCGTGTTGTTGGTTCTGTACAGCGTGTTGTTGGTTCTGTACAGCGTGTTGTTGGTTCTGTACAGCGTGTTGCTGGTTTTGTACAGCGTTGTTGGTTCTGTACAGCGTGTTGTTGGTTCTGTACAGCATGTTGTTGTGTAGAACCCTGTCTCATTTGTATTACTGCTTCCATGTTGACCAACATCTGCTCAGTGAAACAAAGGTTGAATAAAAAAATGCAAATCCAGAATTCTTCATCAGTATCTCTCTCTGTGATGTTCATCTGTTGTTTCTGTGCTGGCCAACAGAGGGCAGTGTAGCTTCACATTTCAGGTCTCCTCTGCTCTTGTAGTCGCCATTCTGCAGAGATGGTGTACGCCGGCTCAGACGCAGCTATCAGTATATCTGTGTAGAATTACGCCCCAGCATGACTTCCAACCATGTGACACCTCTGTTGGAGCACTTGTTCAGTATCATTTCCACCAGCTCCTGTTTATGGGAGACTAAGGCTTGTTGTCAGACTTTTAACATTCTTTTATGTTTCATACATCATACAGAATTAATCTGTGTACCAGATGAAAGACCAAAGTCTCAGGTTTATACTTTATATTAATTTTATTATCATATCTTTTGTCAGTGCAGAGTTATAGGCAATCAAATAGAGTGTGAACATGTGACATGTTGTTCCACCATGGAGTGATGGGGTAAGATCTCACGCTGGATTTTACAACTGATAGAATAAGGACACAATTATTGTTCTGTTTCGTTTTTACTTGAAAGTGAAATCATCCACAAACAATGTTTATCATCGACTTTGAAGAAGTCATGGCCATTAAACAAACGTCCACACCACAGTTCTGGCATATAGTGACTGATTTGCTGCGGGTGCGTTTTTCATTGACCCATCCTTAATGAGTTGTGACAACTTACCCCAAAATGATTAAACATAACCACCACAGGTATGACAGGACGCTTTAATGTCGCCTCTAACAAGTCTGCATCACTGTTGGGATTTTTACCCTTTTTTTCTTTTCTTTTTTGTTTTGAAAGTATTTCATTCTGTTAAATATTTAAGGGGGGAAATGTTAATTTGTTGAGATCAACCCCATCTCACAGCACTCATAGAGAAGCATCCAGCAGATACAAATGAAGGCGTGATGCTCCTTTACATGATTTTATTAGCCTGTTTCCTCCACAGGGTGGCTCTCCAGGACCAGTTATCCTACATTTTCCCCCTTTTCTCAAGGAAACTGGCCAATCTCTTAAAATAACATTCATAAATGCCTTTATAATATACTTTGTTAGTCAAAGGACGACTGTATTTGATTAGGAGTCATTCATGTCCCCACTGGTTTATTTCTAAACACTGTATAATAAATATATCAAATGTCCGGTTTCGGACAGTTATGGTTTAGAGAGATGTACTGTAGAGAAACCGGAACATGCACCTTTATTTGAGGCACGAGGTAAATTTGCTGTTTTTCTTCAAGATATCAAGAACCCTGTTATCTGCTGGACCAGGAGGTTGTTATATTCAACCAAAGAAACGGCCTGATGGCAAACAAAAGAAAAAATCTGAGATGCAGAAACATTTATTCACATCCAGTCAGACAATTTATTTTTGCCAGTGTTCCTGATTCATTCTCTAGTTGTTTTGCAGATTTATACTCTTATTTTTTGCTCCAACTGTGTGTTCAGTAGATTTTCTCTTTATTAAAACAGAGAATCCTCAGAAACATGAAGACGAAGGAAAACTGGACCCGCCACCAGGCTTTGGTCAGATCTGCAGCCTTTTGCTTTGCAGAAATTATATTTTATGTTCTCACAACAGGGATGTTTGATATTGGCTTTTTTACCATGTCTGATATACCGATATTGTCCAACTCTTAATTTACGATATCAACCGATACCGATATATGCAGATAACTGTGAAGTTATATCTCTGATATTTTCACAGATACAACTATATTCTGCTCTGAGAGCAAAGATCTCAAAATAACCTTAACTCAGTCAGAGGAGTTCATTTTGGACATCTGGCTGCCAGATATCAGATACTAGCAGGTATCAGATACTAGCAGGTATTAGATACTACCATATATCAGATACTAGCAGGTATTAGATACTACCATATATCAGATACTAGCAGGTATTAGATACTACCATATATCAGATACTAGCAGGTATTAGATACTACCATGAATCCGATTCTAGCTTTTTTCAATTTCTGAAAAAGTCCGAATTCTGACTTTAATTTCAGAAATTAAATTTTTTTCCAGTGGCCCTAATCCTCTTCTGTAAGGACTCAAATAATGCTGTAGGAAATATAATAACTTATATTTAGAAGCAGCACATCATGTATAGAAATTAAATTAAAATGCAAAATTAATTTGGTCAATAAGATAAATGAAGACGAAGATCTGATCATTAAAACCTGGTTTATTCTCACTGCAGACAGCTTTCCAGTGATTCCAGCAGCAGGTCTGCTGTCGGGGTTATATGACTGTAATTTTCATGCTTCTTCCTTCACGTCGTCTCCAACAGCAACTCCCACTTGCTTTCTTTCTCTGAAGCACACATCAACGAACCTGACATTTCCTCCTCCTCATGGGGTCTTGCTGCCCAGGCTGGGAGACATTTACACAGCAGTTGGAAAAACAGGAGAGACTTTAAAAACTACGGGCTCATGTTGCACAAAGAAAATGAGAAATTTCTGAATGCCTGTTCAGATCATACACTCCTTTGTGAGCAGCAGACAATTTTTCATGCTATTCAAGCATGTGAATGCTGATATAACACAGGCAATAGATGTCAGACAAATTACCCCGCAGACACTGACAAGACCAATATGTTAGTCTGAAATCAAAAGCCTGAAATCTTCCAGATTTCTGTGTCCCTGCACCTCAGCGGCGTGAAGAATGTCGTTTAGAGCTGTCATGTCAACTAAAACTGGCTGAAACCTGTTTTTTTACAGATACTGAAAACCTTATCCACAGATTTTCTACAAAGGCAATGCTGACTAAAAGAGTGCATGAACATAAATGTCTTGGAGTGATTGTTGATGATAAGTTATGCTGGAAGCCCCATAAAAACATGAAAACAAAAGTGTAAAAGATCATAGCTATTCTTCACAAAACAAAATATTTTCTGGACAAAAGGCATTTTTTAATGCATAAAGATGTATAAAGATTTGAGGTAACGCTTGCAAAACTGACACATTTCCCATCTTTAAATGTCAAAAAAGAGCTGCAAGAATTGGAATCCATTCAAATTATATGCAACCAACTAATATTTTGTTTATTAATTTAAATATTCTTAAATGTTACGATTCAATTGAACTCAAATCAGCTAAAATCATGTTTAACCGATCATTATTCAAGCCCCGATCTATGTCTGATTGGTTAGAAATGTGTTAGATTGATGTTTGATTGACAGATGTAAAGTTTCAGGCTTGGAGCTCAGAATCTAATGTTTAAAAGATTCAGAGGGAGGGAGCTGCAAGAAGAGCTGCAGCCAAAGACAGCACACATACCGGGCAATAAAATGGGGAGGAAACCACGGTGTGAAGAGTTCGGGAACACACTGCAGCCTCGTTTTCCTCATAAATGCAGCGAGACGGACTAAATCACCCGCAGCTTCTTGTATCATAACGTAACATTCGTGAGAGACAAACAACCGGCGTGATGGCTGGAACTGCTGGATAAAAAATGACTGGATGAGTCAGGGGTTCAGTCTGGTGGAACATCTTATAGTGCACGACCCCTGCTGACACAGATCAGCCGTGCACGATGAGCACGCTCGTCCTTAAAATCTCTCAAACGACTAAAACTTGTGCTGTTATGATGAGAATGATCTGAAATCCTTCAGCTGTTTGTAGTTTACAGTGACCCTCATGGACTGTGAAAAACAACTGTTGCTATGGTGATTAAACCTGCATGACGATACATGCATGCATATTAATAAATGAATCTTTAACAATGATTATCAAGATTTGACAAAATATGACAGACTGTTATTGATCAGAGACTGATACTCCCAGCATTGCCATAAAACGCACGCTTATAGGACTAGTACACCCACAGAAGGATGGTCCTTCATTTTCTACTCACCCTCATGCTGAGCAAGACTCTGGAGCAATTTTTTAACATCTCGTTATCCACCGACATTCATATCATGGAGGTGCGCGGCGCTCGAAACAAAAAGGTCCATAAAAGTCCACAAAAACTTGTCAATATTCCTCCATACTGCTCGTCCAATGTAATCCAAGTGTCCTGAGTGGGTAGCGTCCAGAATTTACTCCATTTAGTACATTTTTATAGCCTAAACAGTGAGGCAAGGCAAGTTTATTTGTACATTTAATGTACAGGACAAAGTGCTTTACATAGAACATGAAAAGCATTACAGAGGGGTGCAAGAAAAGAAGAAGAGAAAAAACAAGATGTTTTAAATGCTAAAAACTAAATGTTTTTAGTTTGAAATCACGCTTCTACTTTTTTGTTCTTCTTCAGGTGATAGTCGGCTGATTTAGTGATCGCCTTGATGTGTTTTTCAAAGTTTAAACTCCATTTCAGGCGTTAGGGATTGAATCATTCCCTTAAGAAATGGGACAACACTTCAAAATCCTCATGCGTCACCAACAGTCGTCCGTGGCGAAGTAAACCGACATCACGGCTGTTTCCAGAAGAGTTCGAAATGCCGTCTGCAGCATTGAATTGTCAATAAAGTTTTGTTGAAAAAGAAAAAGCTGCATGCAGCAGCAGTAATCTCGCTTTCCTGGGCGACTGGAATATTTCTTTGGCTATCGGCTGAAAAAACGTAAAAATGAAAGGAAAAGAAGACGCCTTCCACTCAAACTTGCCGTTAATGTGACTTTTCAGACATGATCAGTTGCACGTAATGTTACAAAACTAGCGACTTTGTTCAGATTTCTAATAAAACTTTCTTTAATACATTACAGCGACCTTAAATAGCGATTTTCATATTTCATTTACCAAAAATACTCACATTTATACGTTTCTCTGGCTGCTGCTGACGATTTCCTCGCCTTTCTGCTGATATTTCACTTGGAATTGTGGTAATATCACATACCACTGGTTTTCTAGTGTGCCCGTGGAAAATCTCCGTTTGGAGGGCCAGACAGCCCTACCACTCGCCCTCGGTCTGAACCGGAATTGGGACGTCACTACCCCGTCACATGAATGTGCAAAACGAAGGGTTAGGGCTACGGGGGGGATTGGAATTCACCCTAAGTCTGAGTCCATCACCACACCCAGATTTCTGGCCTGGTTGGTGGTTTTTAGGTGAATGGACAGAAGTTCTGTGACGACCTGCTGTCGTTTCTCTTCGGCTCCAAAAACAATCACCTCAGTTTGGTTTTTGTTCAGCTGAAGAAAGTTGAGGCACATCCAGTCATTCATAGTAGAACATCGTACTTCCGCGGTGCGCGTCCGTGCCAGTTCACCACACTACGGAAGCTGCGGCGTTAAGCGCCTACTCTGCCAATAATGCAAGCATAGAAGAAGAAATTTGGTGTTAACATTGTGCTAAGAGCGACAGAGCTGCGGACAAAACCCAGAGGGGTTGATATTGATTTTAAAAAAAGAAAGAAAGAAAGAAAGAACGTGTGATCTTGTCTCGTTTGGTCTGCCGCGGTCGTGCACTCCCACGAACACACAAATATGAAGTGCGATGTTCTACTGTTAAGTCTATAAAAATCACAAATGATGAATTTCCAGAAATTCTACGCTACCCACTCAGGACACTGGATTACATTGGACGAGCAGTATGGAGGAATATTGACAAGTTTTGGTGGACTTTTACGGACCTTTTTGTTTCAGTCGCCGGTGAACTCCATTAGAGGAAAGTCGGCGGACAACAAAACCCCCCCAGATCCCCGGCTGCATTTGCGATATTAAAAAAGTGCTCCAGAGTCTTGCTCAGCATGAGGGTGCGTACACACCAAATGCAACTTGGGTGTCAAGGGCGTCAGGTTTACATCAAAGTCAACGGCCAACGCGCATCGAGGAAGCGTCGAAAACCTTGCGGAATGACTAGAAGCATTACGCGTGTTGAGTTTTGAGATTTTGAGATGCTGGAGTTGGAAAATCTGAACTTTGGCGTCTTGATCAGAGCGACTCAATGTCATGACACAAACACGCATTTTCTGACAGGAGGGGAAACACCCAGAAGAACCAGGGGAACCTCGTCTCTCTCTGAGGACAGAGGAGGATAAACTGATCTGTGTCCGGTCCCGGTTTCTGAACGGTGGTTTGATGACCTGCTGTCCTGATGGGATGCACTGGGCTGATAATGCTGCCCCGCATCGGGACAGCGGGACGTTAAACTGGGCCGGTGTAGGTACCAGATGTGCTCAGGTTACACCGGATCAGAAAGCGCCCATCGCCAGCTCCGGGAGTAAACGGTGAAACTCACCACACTCACAACACCTGGAATCATCTGGTGAACCAGACAGAGCAGAGATACCCGACGACGACGTTCCTGCCGTTTAGCGGTGATTTTAGATAAGATAAGAAAATCTTTATTGTCCCCGAGGGGCAATTTGTTTTGCAGCTGAAGTCTATACATACACAAAAACGAGCAAACAACAAGAAAGAAAGAAAACAAAACATACTAACTTGTGGATTACATTACATCATGGACAGATACAGATATGTATACATACATATGTATATATATATGTACTAGGGGTGTGCCAAAATATCATACACTAAATATCCTATTTTTGTTCGATATCATATCGATATTTTAAAAACTGTATCGATATTTTTACGAAATCTCGCGAGATTTTGTACGAGACCAGTGAGATCTCGCGAGATTCGTTGTTCTTTCTGCAGCGGTTCAGCATAGAAAAGTCCCTGCATTAGCACTATATCTATGTGCCGGCTGCAGGTCAGTTAAACTTTAAACATGGTGTAAGTACAATAAAATGTGTGTCCAGGTTGTCATAGACCACCCAGTTGTCTATTATAGAAAAGACTAATGTTATTTTTTACTCTTTCTTAAAAAGAACCACCGTGCACTTTGTTTTACTGTTTTCTCATTTCAAATAACTGTGTCCGTATGTGCCACTATTAAATATTTTTAATTCATTTCACATGGATTCACTTTGTCGATAAATTTGAATGTCTTCAGGACAAAACTGTGGTCTATCGTGGATAAATTTATTGCAAATATTGATTTTTGCAAATTACTGTATCGTGATATTATCGTTATCGTAGGAAAAATATCGTGATAGTATCGTACGCAAGGTACCTAGGGATTCCCAGCCCTAATATGTACACATACAACACATTCATGTACATAAAAAGTAAGAATAAATACATTAAAATCCAGGTAATAATTATCTGTGAGTTATTTAAAAAGCTCCAACAACACAATTTATGTACAGCATCAGCGCCTAAAACCTATTTAAAAAACCAACAACTGATGGGACGAACGACCTCAGGTATCTATTAGATTTGGCCTTCCTAACATAAGCAAATCTCCTCCCTGTTGGTAAGTCTAAACGCTGCATGTAGGGGGTGCCGTGGGTCCTCCAGGATAGTTTTTGCCTTCTTAGCGGCTCTTATTTAAAACATGGTTAAGATCAATCAATTCTGTGCCAACAATCTTCCTCAAAGCTGGACGACATTTCCCAGCCTGTTTTTTTCCAATCTAAGTTACCAAACCACAGATCATTCAAAAGTCAAAATGGACTCAATAAAACATGAAGAACATTTTTAAAAGTTTGTCAACATTAAATCCTCTTAACTTCCTTACGAAGAACAATCTCTATTGCCTTTTCAAATCGCATCAGTATTCGCAATTTTGGCGTCAAAATCGCGTCTGACACCCAAAGATGGACGCTGGGTTGCTAACAAGGCAGACGCTTAATTTCCAGCGTCTCCTTTTTCTTTTTCCTGTCACCGGTCTGTCGGCACCATGGCAGATGCAGGAGAGAGAGCGGCTGGCTTTATGTGACAAACAAGGCAGGGAACGTCGTCATCCTGGTTTATCAGATGATTCCAGGTGTTCTGACTGTGATGAGTTTCATCTTTTACTCCAGGTGCTGCTGGCGAGCGGCGCTTTCAGCCGTCTGATCCGGCCCAGTTTAACGTCCCGCTGTCCCGATGCGGGGCAGCATTATCAGCCCAGTACATCCCATCAGGACAGCAGGTCATCAAACCACCGTTCAGAAACCGGGACCGGACACAGATCAGTTTATCCTCCTCTGTCCTCAGAGAGAGAGGAGATTCCTCTGGTTCTTCCGGGTGTTTCCCGTCCGGTCATAAAATGTGTGTCTGTTTCATGACATTGAGTCGCTCTGATTGGTTGACTCCCTGCGTCAAGACGCCAAAGTTCAGATTTTCTAACTCCGGCGTCTGCGACATGCACTTTAAACGCTCAAAATCTCAAAACGCGACACGCGGAGTGCCCCTCAATGCACCGTGCCCGACATGTAACGCGCTGCAGGGTTTTCAACGCCTCCTCAACGCGCGTTGCATGTAAAGCCGACGCCCTCGACGCCCAATGAGGGTGAGTAGAAAATGAAGGCACATCATTGTGTGGGTGTTGTATCCCTGTAAGGCCTTTGAGCAAAGGTTTATGCTTCAGCACGTGTCGTTTCAAGCTCCTCTGATGAAATGAATTTCAGGTAGAAAGTAAAAGTGTTTTTCTGCAGTTAAAACCTCTTTCCATCCCAGTCTGATGGGTTTGGCGAGTCCTCCAGTGACAGCGGAGCTTAGAGGCTGAGAGTATTTGCACCAGTAAAGCCTCTTTAACATAGATTCATCTTTTTCACACATTGCTTAGAATAACTTTCTTGTCAGTGCAGCCATCAGTTGAGAGATGGCTCGGAAAGCTGGAGTCTTTCGCGTCATGTTAAGTGCGCTTCTCTGTAGAAGAGGCCTCATAAATAAATCAGTCTACAGGCAGAAAAAGGAATCTGATTAAATCATCAATCAGCTTTTGGGGAATTTTCTGAATATCTTTGTGAAAAACTGAATGAAAGTCCCTTAAGTTTAACTTACCTTTATCTCCCGAGACGAGGAGGGCCGCATAAAACCAGCGGGAAAAACAAATTATTAAACGGGAGAGAGTCCGTTCAGATCATGAATGGATTTTAATTAGTCGTGTTGTTTGATCTGAATTATCACCAGAGCAGGAAAAAACGGCAGTGAAACGGAAATATTGGAATATTCTGTCCCTGCATTAAGATAAGCAGCACGGCAGACTAACGGCGAGAAACAGATGAAGTCACAAACCTTTAGAAAACTTTCCGTTTCAAGTGTTTTCCCTGAGTTGGAGGAAGCCGCTCGGCTTTGGAAATTCATGCTTAGGTGGAGTGATGAAGCACTAAAGACTAAACTCTGCCTCATTTCTAGAAACGAGCCCTTTAAAGCCAGGCAGCGTGAATGACAGCAAGAAGAAAGCAAACAGAGGACTTCAAAAAGATGCATCCTCCCTGAAGCATTACATTTTTGTTATGTTCAGTGTTTAGGTTGGCAGCAGCCATTTCCCGAAGCCGAAGACATTAAAATGCATGAAAATAAGCAACTGAAAACCATGGAGAGATCAGGCAGAGATAATGCCATTTTGATTCATCATTGATTCAAAATTCTGCGTCTCTTGGATGGAAAATTCAACAAAGAGTTGGAATTGCAAGAGAGATGAAGCCTGACACAATCGCAATGCTAATTTTAGTAGAAAATGAGGATAAAGTGTCATATCTGTGAGAACAGGTGTGAACTGTACAACTTTACGGGTGTTTCCATCCTTCTGTTCTTTCCTGAAGGAATGCTGACGACTCACACTTGTGTATTTTAAATAAAGACCCGAAGGTGCAAATTACTGATGACCTATAATCATTACAATGCAGGTGTCCACAGCTGGGAAATGTCTTACGTTAGTTTCTGGCTGTTCAAACTTGGAGTTACCTCAGAGTTCATCTTTAAAAGGCAGAATAAGCCAAGATTTTTACAGAAAGACGTTGAGAAAAGTGGCTTTCAGCTTTCAGTGGGATAAAAGAAAGCTGAATCCAGTTTGTGGTGATTAATTGGTGAAAGATTTGTGTATCATTCCAGCTGGTTCAGGTCCTGCTGTTTGTTTCACTCTTCTGTGGGAAAAATTCACTTTTTGTTTTTAATCTCCAGATCTTACTGAGTAAATTGTTTTCTTTTAATCTGTCCTTACTCACTAAGCAATGGATGGAATCATATTTGTAACATCTGCATCTGGTGAAAATAATCTGGGTGTACCTCAAGGTTCAATCTTGGGACCATTCCTGATCTCCTTTTTCCCCATTCTTAATTTTTCAATGCTATTAGTGTTCTTATTACTTTTTTGTGTGTGTGTTGACTTGTCAAGGGACTAAGGATGGAAATTAGCTCTGCTATAATCCTGCATAATTACATTTTATGTTTATTAATATGCACTGTCCCTTTTTAATAAATAAACTCAAACTCAGAAAAGGTAATGTTTTTGGTCATTTACTGGGACGTCGTCCTGGTCGTGGAGCTGTGGACCAGCTCTGCACCCTCTTTAGGGTCCTGGAATTTTTTTTATCAAAATCCAATCACAACCTTTTGAATTATTTTGCAAACTAACAGACAAATGCCAACTAAATACTGTATAGCATATATTCAATATTTAATGAATATTTTTTTAAAAAAAAATGCTCAAAAGAAATAATTGAAATAATTTACATCAGGAAAGTTACATTAATTATTGAATGAATTTTTATTTACTTCTTATATATCTAATAGACCTAACAACAGCATATTAATCAGAACAAATAGGTCTGGACACTTTGCATTGTTCAGTTTTTTAAGTCAAGCCAACATTATTTATAGAGCGCTTTAAAATTCAGCCAGTGCGGACCAAAGTGCTGAACATTAATACATAATACATTAAAAGACAAAAGATTTTTAAGTTTTAATTTTTCTTTAATTTTTTAATTTCAATTTTCTAAATTTTTAATCTTTAATTAAAGCAGGACAATATGTTCATTATTTGAGAGGTTTTAAATGGTTGAGTGTAACTGCAATGAAAACAACTCTGCATGTGTTCACATGGAAAATTAAATATGTATTTGTAATGTTTCTTTGATCACGGTGAGTTGCACCGTGGGATTATGCAGCAATCTGAACCCTGAGGCCCTGATTTACTGTCAATATTATTCACAGTGAAAAATGAGCTTTTAATGATGTACCATTAGTGTTGCTGACTATTTATTATATATATTTATTCATTTAAGTAACTGATAATAATCTGATGACCCTCGGGCAAGTTCAGAATGAGAGTTTCCAGGTGTTTCATTCTAACCTGCTGTAAGATCGAGTGAAACGCTGCTGTAGTGATGAAGCTCTCACCAGTTACTTTCTCTTGAGAAAAAGCAATTATAATACTCAGGAACAAAAAAAAAAAAAAAGAAAACATGCTTTAAAGTTTAACAGAAAAATATAAAAAGTGGAATCTGAGACTTCGTTTCAGAGTCTGGCTTTTCATCTGCTTCCCACTTGACTGGTTTCTGCTTTGCTACAGCTCACTGGTTTGATATAAAACACTGGGTTCTTCTCAGAAAATCAGCTGAATCAATACTAAAAACTGCAGCAGAAGAAAAGGAGGCAGAAGGCAGCCAGTTGTGGAAGATTTAAAGAGGCCATATGACAATAACTTAAAAAAAAATACACACTTTTTATTTAGGAAGAAACTAAAACAGCTGAAAAGCTCAGAGAGAACAAAACCTGCACGGTCTGAAAAATTTCCAGTAGATTCCACATCTGAAGAAATGATGGGGTGGGGTCCTCGCATGTTTAAAGAGTTATCAGAGGACAGTTCATCCTGACTTACGTATGACACTAAAGCTCCATTTAACTCTTTGGTGCAGCCCACTTGTTTCAGCGCATAAAACACGATTAATAATAAAGTTCACAGATAAAATGCAGCTTTGAAAACCGAACAGAAATGAAAAAACTCAGTTCAGGGGTCCGTTTTTGCATAAGACATGAAAGAATAAGAATAAAAAAGGAGGCACTGACCCAGGAGTTCGCCTTTGTCCTCCAGACAATCACTGGAACATCCAGGAGCGCGGGGCACCTCAGAGGTTGACACCTGTGCTTGTCTGCAAGGAAAATATATTTTCCAAGGAGAAAAATGAAACAATCTCATGTCCCCCGTTCTGCTGTAGCTGAAGAATCATTCAGGAAGCAACCTTTAGGGCGTCAGACTGTGGGATAACGTAGATGGACGTGATGCCATGTTTCTCCTTGACTCGACTGTATGGAAACAAACAGCTCGTCTGTGTGTGAATGAAGGAATAATTTAATATTTAAGCTTCAGCGTTATTTTTATTTACAACCTCATCATCTCATTTATAGACAAATCAGATCAAGCCAGTTCACTGTGATCCAGTCAGTAACAGTATCAGTCCCAGTTCCAGTACTAGCTCCCTGTACAGTGGCGTGCACAGACGTTTTGGGGGCAGGTGCTCAGTGAAAATTAAGGGCACTTTGTGCAGCATGTGGAAATGCCTGTAGAAATGTTTCGATACCGATTCCGGTACTTGTGCTGTGGGTTTACTTATACCACTAAGTTATTAAAAAATATATTCCACCTGCATGACTGTGACATGATTATTATTGTGGTAAATGTCTGGCTCAGGTTTAACCCTTTGTAAAACAATCAATTTAGCAAATTGAAGCCATTTATTTTTAAATGCAGTCTTGCTGGAGAGAAAATCCAGTATGAAATACTGCCATATCACCAACATGATCACTGGTTAGCTCCTGGTCTAACAGCTGATCAGCGCTTCCTTGCCCCTCTAAACCAGCAGCTGCACCACAGCTTCATCTGAGTATTCTGGGATTCATCTCCCTCATCTTCCATGCTGGTAGATGTTCTATTGCAGGAAGCACGGAGCTGCTTCCCTGCTGTACTGTAGCTTCCTAGAATAGAATAATAGCCTATTTTTAAGATTTAATAAAGTAAAAAAAAAAAAAAAAAAGATTTAATAATAATATCAAGGTAAATACAAGATTACTGCAAGTCTTGTAACACAAATATCCTCTGGTTGGTACAACACAATATAATCAGCTAAAATAGCTTCATGCCTGATTTAGTAGCCAAACCACTTCGTGTTGTTAAAAGAAAATGTGGACAGTTTTTAAGATATTTCAATAAAATTAGAGGAACAGTTCAACTTCTGAGCTTTAAAAGGCCCTCAACAGTTAACATGAGTCTGACCTTCCATCTTCATCATCCTTCTTGCTGCTGGTGCTGGTTTCATCCAGAGCTGCTCTGCCGTAGTTCCCCTGCTTTTATAAGCCTCTCCTTTCTAAGCATCATGCTGGAATTGGTGAATAAAGAGAGACCAACAGAATGAATAAGACTGCTTGCACACATGACAAGACACCATGCTACTTTTTCTGCATTTGTCATTTGGAAAATAAATTACTGTGTTAATTATGTAGCCTGATGCAGACCTAGACAATACCCTCCTAAATATTCAGCCAAAGACTGCTGCGAGACTGATAAACTCTACCGGTGGTCATAACGTCATATCTGTTATTGATTTTAGCTAGCGGCTAGCTTGCTCAGCAGGTGAGCAGTCGGCTAATTTCTGCTTAGCTATGCGGCTGTATGACGGCTACTTCACCACAGAGGCAAATTAATCATAAATGCAAGTTATAACTTGATAACAGAGGGCAGATGAGGGGACAAACTCAACTCATTCATCTGTGTGTTACCTGAAGAGATGAGCTGCAGGGAAAGGAGGGGCCGGGGGGGGGGGGGGGGGGGGATCAATTTGGGAACATTATTATCACACTCTTTTAATTGCTGAGCTTTATAGATGATCTGTAAGCATGGGCCACATACATTGTAAAATAATAAAAAATAAAAATGAACTTTCAAAAGGGCACTTACTAGGTTCGAGGGCAAAGGGCAGGTGCTCCAGCACCATCTAGTGTCTACCTGTGCACGCCACTGTCCCTGTATCATAACTGGTTCCAGTTCCAGCTCCCAGTATCAGTCCCAGTATCAGTCCCAGTTCCAGTCCCAGCTCCCTGTATCATAAATGGTTCTGGTTCCAGTTCTAGCTCCCAGTATCAGTCCCAGAACAACAACCAGGCCACTTTCCAACTCACTTTCCCCTTTCTTCCCCCTTATTTAGTCGCTGCCATGTGATTGGCTAAACAGATCTTTGTCTGACAGGTGTAATAAAGCCGCTGAGTGTACGTTACCTCTTGTTTTTGCAGATTTGCAGTGAGTCATATTTAGGATGTTACAGAACAAAGATCCGCTCAGCTGCTGGTTTGGATCCAGGAAGCAACATCGATCCAACCAGTGAGAGCTGCTCTTGCTGCAACTTTCAGTTTGTGCTTTAGGTGCAGACAACTCAATAAGCCCTCAACCTGTAGCTCCCACGACTCCTCCTCATCTTCAGCCCCTGGAGCCTGGTGCCTGTCAGGATGATTGACAGGATGCTGCTGGAGCACTCTCGTTAAGGTCTCTCTGCTAGATCCGGCGCAGAATGATTTTATTCTACCGTTGATGAATTACAGACTGTATGCCATGTCCCACTGAGGAGAAGAACCAACCCCGAGCTGCTTTCACCGGAACGCCACATTTAATCAGTGAGCTAAGGTAAAAGATGTCATCTCATCCTTGATCCAAGCAGAAAGATATAAAGATTTGTTTGAAACACCAAATAATATAGTTTTACATACCGAACAACTATAAACAACAGATTATCACAAATCCTCGTTCACTTCCGATTAAAATGTCTTCTTTTCCTCATATCAAGAATATACACAAGTTTCAAGTACCTTCTCTTAGTATTATAAGGGATATTTTTTAAAGGTACAGTATGTAAAAAATCAAAGGTCAATGCCAGAAAAAATTTATATATAATCCAAAACTGTGTTTCTATTGATGTGTAATCGCTGCACTAGAATAACTGTTATATGTTTATTTTCTTAGAATGAGTCATTTATATGTACTTGCTGGGCGGTGCACATATGGAGGCTGCCATATTTGTTCCATCATTTTTACTACGGTGTCCCTGGAAGGACAAAACCATGTGTGTGAAGGAAGAACCTATTAAACTCTCAAAACTGCTGTATCAGCTTTGTTTAATGGGAGTTAAAGCACTGTTTGGGATCAGTAATGTCTTAAAAACATTAAAAGTAGTTCCTCATAGTCCAGTCACCTGAGACCACTGATCCACTCACAGATAAAAACATATTTATATCTGGGAGAATTTTGGCCTCTAACAGCCACCATACATTCACAACAGTGCTTGTAATATGAAGTCATTTGAAAGAAAACATCTTTGTTTTCAATACCTATCTTTACCACTAGATGTCAGTAATTCTTACATACTGTACCTTTAAGATATTAAATCTTAAAACACTAATCTCTATTGAGTTATTTAATACTAAACATGAACAGTATAAAACTACATGACCCATGAAACCTTGTGAAATTTCAGATATATGATTGATGGGACAAATTAAATATAATTCATGAGCCTCAGCTTATGAAATTATCTAAAGAGGTGAGTAGTTGATCATCATCACCTCATTGTCACTTTATTTCACACATGAATGAACCTTAAAACTAAACACAAGTATAGTAGCTATATAACATTTGAGTGAAATGATTTTTATACCGTACGCACTGAAAAACAGAGGTACCGTTTTGCACCTAAAAGGGTACAAAAGCTTGTCGCTAGGGGTGTTCCTTTTTTAAAAAGACATTTCTGTACCTTCGGTCCTGGTCCATTTTTGTACCTTATCAAGCTGTATGAGTTAATAAAGTACAATTAAACCAATAGGGGATTATCACGCTTACCGGAAGTTCCCGGATTTTGGACACTTCCTCTTCCGGGCCATGTTAACGACAGCCGTTCCTGCTCTGTTATACTGTTTAAATCGGATAAACTCCAAACATACTCAAGTTTTCATTCTAGACTGAAGTAATACTGGATCAAAAGCTGGATCAAAGCGATCGATTCACTGCAGTGAAGGGCCGAACTTTGTAATAAAACACACATTTGTTTGTCGCCGTGGGGCACAACACCGGCACTTCACAGCATGCTAGCATTAGCCAGCTAGCGTTTACTGACGTGCTTAACATTGTGCGTCTTAAAACACACAAACATCTGAAAATCGGGTCTGTACCCCCCGTTTCCAGTGGAACAACTGGGGACTGCCAAGAAAGGAGACGCTTTCAGATGCTTGTGTGTTTTCAGCCGCACAAAGTTAGGCACGTCATCGAGCTGGCTAATGCTAACCTGCTAACACGACTGTATAGTCTGCCGGCGACAAACAAACGTGTATCGTTTTATTATAAAGTTCGGTCCTTCACCGCGGCGAATCGGTCGTTTTGATCCACTTCTTCCGTAGCATCACTTCAGTCTGGAATGAAAACTTGGCATTGGCGTTTATCCGATTAACAAAGTTTAACAGAGTAGTAGCTGGCAGACTACTGTTAGCAGGTTAGCATTAGCCAGCTTGATGACGTGCCTAACTTTGTGCGGCTGAAAACACACAAGCATCTGAAAGTGTCTCCTTTCTTGGCAGTCCCCAGTTGTTCCACTGTAAACGGGGGGGGGTACAGACCCGATTTTCAGATGTTTGTGTGTTTTAAGACGCACAAAGTTAAGCACGTCAGTAAACGCTAGCTGGCTAATGCTAGCATGCCGGTGTTGTGCCCCACCGGCTGCAAACAAACATGCTACGTTGTTTTATTATAAAGTTCGGCCCTTCACTCTGGAGAATCGGCTTTGATCCACTTCTTCCTTAGTATCACTTCAGTCTGGAATCCGTGAAAATTTCAGTAGGGTTGGCGTTTATTCACGTTATCTATGAAGTAAAGCAGGGACATTGAACTGGACCGGAAGTGGGCCGTCTAACTGTTTAAAACCGGAAGTTCGGAACACGGAAGCGTGATAATCCCCTATTAAAAATGATGAATAAAAGTCAATAAAATAGAGATTATGACAACAATCAAAGATGCTAATAATAAATGAATAATTATTATAGAAATATTAGGCCAAACACATATATAATTATACATATAATTATTACTATGATTTTTATGAAAATCATTATATTATAACAATAATTATACTACTGTTTAGAAGTACTGCTATTTACAGTTATTGTACAAGCTACACACATTTTTCAATGCTGCAGGTACCCTTAGGGTTAATATGGTACAAATTTGTACTTTATATTACTTTGGACCCTTTTTCGTAGTATATAGGTACTTCTGGCCTCATAAAGACCAATATTGTACTTTTAAGAGAACATTTGTAAAAAATGTACCTACAGGTACAGAAACGTTCCTGTCTTGTACCTCTGTTTTTGAATGTGTATTTTGGGTCAAATTCACCAGATTTTTTAGTTTTTATCTGATTTCCCAGGTGGTCCATCCCAATGACCATTGATATTAAAGTTCTGTTCCTTTCTCCATGATTTCAGACAGGAAACTAGTTTCATTCAT
>JALJCO010001480.1:0-43605 GCA_023101725.1 Atherinomorus stipes | reverse complement strand
TGTTCAGCGCCTACTCTGCCGATAATGCAAGCGTAGAAGAAGAAATTCACTGTTTACATTGTACTAAGAGCGACTGAGCTGCAGACAAACACCAGAGGGTTTGTCTGCAGAAGACTGCGTGATATTGGCTGCACGGTGGCATGGTGGTTAGCACCGCAGCCTGACAATAAGATGGTTGCTAGTTCGACTCCCAGCTGGGGAGGGGTTGGAACAATTCCAACAGAGTTTGCATGTTCTTCCTCCAGCTGCCTCCCACCGTCCAAAGACACGATGTCAGGTTAAGTGATCACTCTGAATTGTCTCTAGGAGTGAATGCGAGTGTGAGTGTTTGTCTGTCTGGACCTGCGACAGACTGGTCCAGACAGACAGGTACACCCAGGGACAGGTTGCCTGTCCAGGGTGAACCTGCCTTTCAGCTGATAATAGCTGGGAAAGACTCCAGTGACCCCCGCGACCCTGAACTGGAGAAGCGGTACAGAAAATGACCGACTGATCCGATATGTCGATATTTTAAAACTTTTGTGGCTGATAACTGATATCAATACCGATATTAAAGCTGAAAAATAAATTATGTAATATTCATTCTTTGTGCATTAGAAAAATACTCAACTTGGGTTTTAAAGAACAAATCAAACTTATTAACAGTTGTTCAAACAAAACTAACAGGATACGTGTGTTGTGGTCGGAGTGAAATGGCTGCCACGCTTCCGTCACTCTGCTCCAGGACAGTAGCTTACCATCACCACGTATGAACGAGGACTGAAAGAATAATGGATCTAATGTGAAGCTTTGAGTGCCTTGACAAGCGCGATATAAATCTAATCCATTATTATTATTATTATTATTACACAAATGTCCGTGTATAAACTCTGTTCACACAGAACATCCTAAAAAAAAAAACTGTCTTCAGAAGTTTTAAAGTCTGTAAAAAAAGAAATATTTGAAGAAGAAGCAGCTTTTTTTTTTTCTTAAACTTAGCAACAGCCCGATCGAGTAAATATCAGTTAAATATCAGTGGGGTGGCTGATGTCGGATACTCAGTTTTAAGGCTGATAAAGGCCGATACTGATGGGGGGCAGATTATATTGTGCATCCCTATATTAAAATATACTAAATGATGTGGTTTCCAGTAAATTCTGGACACTACCCACTCAGGACACTTGGATTACATTGGACGAGCAGTATGGAGGAATATTGACAAGTTTTTGTGGACTTTTATGGACCTTTTTGGCTCCGTCACCAGTGAACTCCATTATATGAAAGTTGGAAAACGAAAACCTGTCCGATCTCCGGCTGCATTTGAGATATTAAAAAAATGCTCCAGAGTCTTGCTCAGCATGAGGGTGAGGAGAAGATGAAGGCACATCATTGTGTGGGTGTACGATCCCTTTACAACACCCGCAGAGAAAACCAAACCATCAAGCCTGACATTTCCGTCTGTGCTCGTGTGGCTTCAGGATTCACTTCATATTTTTCTACAACTCGTGACTTGAGGCGTGATCTTACCGTGGCGAGAGCCTCTCCAGAGTGACCGGTGGTGCTGTTTCCAACTCTCCTCAGGGGGGCTGACGGCTCACCACACAGCACACCTGTGGGCTTCCCACCTGGAAGAGCAAGAGGACATAATGGAGCAGAGAGACAGGACTCGTCGCATAAATCAAGACATGTACGCAGCAAGAGTCGCATGTCTGAAAAACAAAGAGCTCAGCTGGTCTGCAGATATCTGCACAAACAGGTAAAACTGTGGGAAATGGAACAAGAACAGATAAATATGCTGATAAGTAGGGATGCACCAATATCCCGATATTTTAAAACTCATGTGGCCGATAACCGATATCGATACCGATATTAAAGCTAAAAAAAAAGCGCAGTCATTGCAAATAACAGTTTTGTTATCCGTTTCCGACGCTTTGAAAAATAGGGGTGGAAAAAAATTTCGATACTCTGAAATATCGCAACATTTTCATATGCCAACATCAAATTGATATCTAAAAACCCAGCATCGATATATTTTACTAACAAAGTCTCGCAAGATTACATCGTTCTGATACAAAATCTCACAATATTTCATGAATTCTCACGAGATTTCATAACAGAATGATTTAATATCGCAAGATTTTGTTGGTAAAATAGATCGATACCGCGTTTTTAAATGTCAATATGATATCAGCATATGAAAATATCACAGAATTTCTGTGAATTCTTGCGAGATTTTGTAACAGAATGATCAAATATCGCAAGATTTTGTTGGTAAAAAAGATCGATACCATGTTTTTTAATGTCAATATGATATCAGCATATGAAAATATTGCGATATTTCTTTGTTTTGATATTTTTTCCCACCTCTAGTCTTTTGAAGTTTTAAAGTGTAAAAAAGAAGTTTTTGAAGAAGAAGAAGTAGTTTGGGGTTCTTTTTAGACTATAGAAACAGCGGGCTGATTGGTTAAATATTGATGAAATATCGAAAGATCTCGTTAGCAAAATAGATCGATACCACGTTTTTAAATGTTCATATGATATCGGCGTATGAAAATATCGCAGAATTTTTGTGAATTTCCCGCGAGATTTTGTAACGGAAGGATGAAATATCGTGAGATTTTGATGGTAAAATAGATCGATACCGTGTTTTTAAATGTCAATATGATATCAGCATATGAAAATATCGCAGAATTTTTGTGAATTCTCGCGAGATTTTGTAACGGAACGATGAAATATTGTGAGATTTTGTTGGTAAAATAGATCGATACCACGTTTTTTAATGTTAATATGATATCAGCATATGAAAATATTGCAATATTTCAGTGTATTGATATTTTTTCACACCCCTAGTCATTAGAAATTTAAAGTCTGTTAAAAAAAAAAAAGTTTTTCAAGAAGATTTTTTTTTTTTTATTTAATATGGGTTTTGTTAATATGTTAATTTGGTCTTGCTATGTCTATACTCTTTATAGGCCGATATCGATAGGGGGCCGTTTATATCGTGCGTCCCTACAAAACAGTTTAACTTTTGTCACAAGCTTCAGATTAAGTCTTCATGATGTTCACAGTGTTGAGTTTCCTGAAGCGCTGAAACTACAACAGAGAAGCTTGTGTGTCGTTCACAATATCAAAAATGAAAGTCAGCACATGGGTAGAGAGAGAAACAAAGAGAAAAACTCTGAGAACTGCAGCCCACTAACAGAATACTGTGACATTTAGACCCACATTATGCCTCACATTTATTTAAAACAGAGGTTTTTATCACACATCCCACTCTGCTTCAGGGGTTTTTGACGAGAGAAAGTTCTCCCATCATACTACTCTCTTCTTACACTCGCTCTTTTGTTTTTATTTAAATGTTTTATTTAAATTCATTTCCCTTTGACATGCCTCTGTGACCCTGCTGGGTGACTGCTTCTCCAGATCCAGACCGGGTCATAAACAGGACTGACATTCAGCACAACACTGGCTCTATAATCAGCTGATTTATCTCCCAGTGTCACGTAGACGGGTCAAAAGTCCCAGCAAAGCAGACAAACACACGCATAAAGTACATCTTACAAAATATGTTTTGGCATGCTTATTGATCAACAGATGTCCCAAGGATCAACTTTTAGGAGGCGATCGTAGGTCAGAGCAGACAGCGCCTCATCAATACAAGCTGTGTGACACTTCCACACCTTTCAAAGCACCTCGAAGCTTTTAACCTAAGACCCTAATTTCATGTTTCCTCCCTATACCCCCCCATCTGAAGTAAGGATGGGGGATATGACTAAAAAATCTATCACAATAATTTCGGTTCCTTAACACGGTAACGATAAATAACTATAAAAACATCAGCCTAATCATGTGTATCATAACTTTATCACTACATTCTGTCTTGAGAGCCATAAAATACTAGAAGACACTAAACTACATTAATTAAGTTCCAGTAGTACACCTGTACTTCAAAACTGTAGTGATGCCAATCAAACAAGCCTGAAATATAAACAGATATAACATTTAATCAGATGCTGCAAATAGCAAAACTCAATATATAAATAACTGTAAATTCAACCTGATTACCGTAATTTCTAGACTATAAGTCGCTCCTGAGTTTTAGTCGCATCAGTCAAAAACTGCATCATGAACAGAAAAAAAAAAACATATACAAGTCGCACCGGACTTGTATATTTATTATATTATATTTAAGTTGTATTTATTTATTTAAGATAGAGTGATTTTCGGATTATTCATGTTCTATTTGTAACTGCTATAAATTGCCCAATCAGTCCAATTCCAAAGTTAATGCCTGTAAATGATCATAAACATCATAACTAAGAAAGATAAACATGTTTTTTGAGGATTCGTTCCACCGCAGAGACAGAACAGCCACATGTCTGAAATGAACTCCTCTCACTGAGATCAGGCTATTTTGGGATTTTTGCCCTTGGAGCACAATATAGTTGTCACAAGCTTAGAGCGCCCTCTTTTTGACATTGGACGGTAATATCTACTCCTTGGCTCATGTCAGTCAATATGAATTGAGACTTAAAAATATGTTTAATTGTATATATTTTGATAAATAAGTCGCACTGGACTATAAGTCACACAAGCCGCCAACCTATGAAAAAAAGTGTGGCTTATAGTCCGGAAAATACGGTAATTGAATTTATCCTTTTTATTGTGAGATGAGAAATTATTACCGTGGGGAATTTCTTTGACGATACATCGTACACGATAATCCCTAATCTGGAGGATGCTAATGACATGTGAGAGGATCATCGTAGAGTCCGCTGGGGTCAGGTATCCAGTCTAACATATGGATCTATGCTGCACAATCTAGCTTAGTTTGCCCAGTTACTGCTCCTTAACAATCCTCTCATAATAGGGGCTTTTTTTTTCTTTGCTTTTCTCTCAATCTACTTAGATCAGTTTTAAACAGAGACAAGAAGAAATGATGAAATATCAAAGGTGGTTTTCTGTGTAACATCATCAAAAAGGAAATAATTACCAGGGTGGGATATTTTAAGCTAAACTCCTTAATCAACTTTGCTTATTGCAGTTGCCATATATTTGAGTTTGCCCTGTTTTAACCTCATGACCTTTTGTATTGTGTGATTTTTATTTACTGCTATGAAGATTTTACAAAAGTTTTCTTTAGTGCAGGAACTCTTGATAGCATGATGCGTGATTGGGGTGATTTGGATGTAACAGATGAGGCGACCACATGGATTACAAGGGGAGACCAGCAGACGGTGCAAACGTGACCAAGACGGGGAGCGAGAGAGGGACATCATGTAACACCCACTAAAAAGATGAACAAAGACTGTTGGAAAGCTTGTCTGTAATTTAGAAAACAAGCTTTAATTTCATAGGGGGCTAATAATTTTGTCCTAAAGTGTATATATCATGGCTGGCTAGTCTGAAGCTCTGCATACGTACAAATAAAGGGGTGGAAAATGTGTTTATCCAGTTTGTCAGGTATGATCAGCTCCCAAGCATAAAAACAAGACAACAAACTTTCCCAGCCCCCCCCCCCCCCCCAAAAAAAGATTGGAAAGTCCAAATTCCAAGAGGGATCACAGCACATTCCCTAGAGGAGATTTTGGATTTAGTCCAGGAAAACAAGACTGTCATATTTCAGTTTTTCTTTTTTAATAAATTTGCAAAAATTTCTACAGTTCTGTTTTTTTCTGTCAAGATGGGGTGCTGAGTGTACAATAATGAGAAATAAAATATATATTTTTTTATTTTGGCAAATGGCTGCAATGAAACAAAGAGTGAAAAGTTTAAAAGGAGGTCTGAATGCTTTCCGTACCCACTGCATATTTTCTACAAGTCTGTACTGAAACTGAAATATTAGGTAGCGTTTCATGATTGCATTCTCTTTTTGAGTTAACATGAATTTAATAAACATGAAAAATGTGCATGATTTAAAAAGGTTTTTACAAACTTATGACTCCCAATTGATGATTGATACATGCACCAGCTGGTAACAGGGCTCGAAATACAAAAGGAAAACTAAATAGGGGCTGAAGATTCACCAACTGATTTTCAGCTTTATTGTGAAAGCAAAAATACTAAAAGGTTCAACCCCCTAAATGTGTCTGTCAGAGTCTCTGATGAAGTCATAAAAGTCCACCATCCTCAGCCACTGCCCCCTCCTGTGACCTGCTTTTGCTGTGGATTCAGTTGGTGAGAAACAGACTTTGGAAAAAAAAAGTGAAAAAACTACTCGTGATAAAAAAAAATGTTGGTGTTGGGTTAAAGCGGTGATGTTTTACTGCAACATGCTCGGTTTCCAGCATGTTACAGCAATGAAAGACGACTGTAGGTACCCTTGGTTAATCATTGCATTGGTCTACATATAGTACGAGTACATATACAGTTGTGTGAATAAGTATTTGCCTCCTTCCTGATTTCTTACTTTTTTGCATGTTTGTCACACTTAAATGTTTCAGATCATCAAACAAATTTAAATATTAGACAAAAATAACACAAGTAAACAGAAAATACAGTTTTTAAATGAAAATTTTTATTAGTAAGGGGTAAAAAAATCCAAACCCACATGCCCTGTGTGAAAAAGTGATCTTCCCAACACTGTTGTCCCCTTACCCCTCCACTACTGCAGTAGCCCAGCCTGTTTTCCCTCACTTTCTTTATTCACCCATTACCAGCACCCCAAGCCCCACCCACAGGGCTACAGCCACTCCAAAGTCTTGATTTCGTTGTTCTTAAGCCATTCAGAGGTGGACTTGCTGGTGTGTTCTGGATCATTGTTCTGCTGCAGAACCCAAGTGCGCTTCAGCTTGAGGTCACCAACAGATGGCCGGACGTTCTCCTTCAGGATTTTTTATTAGAAGCAGAATTCATGGTTCCATTTACCACAGCAAGTCTTCCAGGTCCTGAAGCAGCAAAACAGCCCCAGACCATCACACTAAAACCACCATATTTTACTGTTGCTATGATGTTCCTTTTCTGAAATGCCATGTTACTTTTACGCCAGATGTAATGGGACCTCCACCTTCCAGAAAGTTCCACTTTTGTCTCGTCAGTCCACAGAGTATTTTCCCAAAAGTCTTGGGGATCATCAAGATGCTTTCTGGCTAAACTGAGACGAGCCTTTATGTTCTTTTAGCTCAGCAGTGGTTTTGGTCTTGGAACTCTGCCATGCAGCCATTTTTGCCCCCAGTCTTTTTTTTTTTTTTTTTTTTTTTTTTTTTTTTTTTTTTTTTTTTTTTTTTTTTTTTTTTTTTCTTTTTTTTTTTTCTTTTTTTTTTTTTTTTTTTTTTTTTTTTTTTTTTTTTTTTTTTTCCTTTTTTACTCACTGGAATTGAAAGCGCTATGTCGACTTCTTCTATGGAAATTTTTAACCGGCTAACAGCCACAGTGCATTGCTGCCATCATCTTCCGGCGCTTTTTCACCTTCAAGTGTTATTTCTCATCACAAAAACATGAAGCATGAAGCCTTACGCCGAAATTGGCGCCGGCAAATCGATGTCCTGCTATTGGCTGAAGCTGCGCAGCTGAGGCTGCTCAAGCTGCCATTTTTCCACTCGTGATGAGTGCAGCAAGTATCGTCGTCTTCTTCTTCTTCTCTTGAGTTTTATGGCAGTTTGTTACCCATTTTAGGGAGCATTACTGCCACCTACTGAACCGAATTCAGGACGAGAGGGTGCGGTGAGTGTCTACTCAAAGTCTTGACAGGTTTGAGTACGTCATCCAGGTATTTTTGCATACTCAATTTTCACATACAGTACTATGCATACTGTTTTTTATTTTGATGAAAATATCTGGTAACCCCAGAAACTGGGTAATGATCATATTTTTTGTGTGCAAGTAAATGGGTTCAAAGACTGTAAAAACACATTTAACTAACGATATCACACAACCGACAAGTGTTGACAAAGGCAGAGTGATGACGCCACCATCAAATGTGGGAGTAAGCAGGGAAAGTCCTGATTATGCTGCAGTCTCAGGAAACTGTGATGCTGTGGTGAGGAAACAAAGCTGTGAAACTACAAAGATCAGGATACTGAAAAATGTCACTGTGAGCAGGATAAGTTCATCAGCTGACCAGCACAAACACGAAAGTCATTTGATCAAGCCTCAATAAACCTCTCAAAACTCAGCAGGAGAAGTAAAAGGGAGGAACCGAGAAATGAGGCTGGACTGGACTGAATCAAGTAAAGTACCGTCAGAACCACAAACTTCTTTCTATAAATGAAAATGAGAAGTAAAAGAAGGAAGACGAAAATGTGAAATCTTCAAATTGCCTCCAAAACAGTCTGTTTTCTGCTAACCACTCTTCCAAATCAATGGATGTAATTTTCATTTCTTCTAAATAATTAATGTAAAAGACTTTCATTCATTAATTACCAAAAAATATATTAGTTTATACAATAATCTGGATTTTATTGAATAAAAACTACCAAAAAAAAGCTTGTTTTTTTTTTTTTGTTTTTTTTTACCTCGCTTACAGACAGACTAACCAATGCTACCTCCTTGGCGGAGGTAATAAAGTGTCTCTGCTGCAGCAGCAACGCTTCTTCCTTCGCTACCACCGCAGGAGATGGTCCGTTAGGGTCGGGTCACATGGACACTTATGTCACGGTTAAAACCTTCTCAAGTCCAGAAAAGGGATTAGATCCGGACTTTTCCGCCATGCGACTGTGCCAAAAGTCTGGAACAGTTGTCAGAACGAACGGTTGGAAGAGGCCGTCTGGTTGGAAAGCCGGACGTTTGATGCAAGGGGGGGAGGGGGGGGGGGTGGTGGTGGATCTCTGGCTCCGGTCCCCTCTTCTAGTTATACCCCAGGTTTTTTTCCCGTTTCTTCTTTCTCTCTCTCCATCTCTCTCCCTCTTTTCTTTTTTTTTTTTTTTTAGAATTCTTCTCTCTCTAACTGGTTGACACCCCACCGTGGAGGTTTCCCCTCTCTTTTTTTTTTTTTCCCCCTTGTTGTTGTTGTTTTTTCCTCCTTAATTTTTTTAAAAACCCTTAAAACCCCCAGAATAGTTTTACCCCCCCTGTTGTAATCCTCCTCCTTCTTTATTTTTGTTTTTTTGAAAACCCCGTTCCCCCCCCCCCTTAGTACTGAGACTCACAGACGTCATTTTTACATCATCCCCCCAGGTCTCCCTCCTCCCCACCATCCTTCATATACCTACTCCTCAACAATCCCCACCCCTTCTTCAGGATTACAGTCCCCTCTCCCCAGATTTTTTTTCCCTATTATTCCATGCCTTTTCCCCTTCTTGCCCCTCCCCAAATATTAATTCCCCTTCAATCCTCCCCCCAATTTTTCCCTTTTATTTCCCTTCTTCCCCCCCCCCCCCCCCCCCCCCTTTTTCCCCCCACAATCTTAAGACATCTTTTTTTAAATTAACTCCACCTCCATTTCCCCCCCCCCCCCCTCCACCCATTATTTCTTGGGTCCTCCCCCCCCCCCCCTTTTGGTTTTTTATTTGTATGCATGCTTCGTGGTTACCAAACGTCCTCTTTTACCTCTATATCTATATATATATATATATATATATATATATATATATATATATATATATATATGGATGCCCCCCGGCTACTACTCGCTGTCTCTGTGGAAAGCACTGATTATTCCTGGCCAAAACGTCATTCCACCACCTTGCTGATGCGGCAGCCTTCTTGGGACATGGTGGCCCATCCACCAACCATGAACCATCCAGTAACACAGTATTCATCAGTGAATAACTAATAACTGAACAACAATTTTTAAAAAATGTATCTTCATGCATTTCTGGACACACTGTAAATGTTTCTTTGTGAGCACTGGTTAAAAGTGGCTGAAAAGATGTCTTAGTAAAGAGCCTCCATCCATCTCAGAATGGGAAGAGATCAATCGTAGGGGAGATTTAATGATGGAGGGTCTGACTCCCTCTCTGACGTTTGAGAGGTTCTGGGAAACTGGGACATCTTACATGAAGCTGAAGCAGTGAAAGTCTTTTTTCATTCTGTCCAGATGTTTTATTCTATAATTTGTGGAATTGATTTTTTTTTTTTTCTGCAGTTGTCGGGAGTTTTGATGAATATGACGTACATATTAATGTGTCTTTGAGACTCGGCTTTTGATTTTCACCATATAAACGGATCAAATTCATGTTTAATGTACATTGAACCTGTACTGACCCGGTCTGCCATCTTCACTGCTGTATTTCAGGTTATTTTCAACATGTAAAAAGATATCTGATAATTAAAATAAAGTATAAAGAAGCGGCTGAAAAACAGCTTCATCCACAACTCGGGATGTAACAATATGAAAATTTCACATCACGGTTATTGTGAGTAAAATGATCACAGTCATCATTGTTATCGTGGTGATATTAAAATCGCCCTCAAACATGAGAAATATCCAAAATAAGTCTTGACGTCCACTTTGTCCTTTTTTAAAGTGTAAAAAATGTCCAGAGCATCGTTCACGTAGGCGCCTTCGTTGCTTTCCACCATGTTTTCATAAATCAAACGTTGCAAACTGGGACTGCTGCTGTTTTTCCAGCAATGAGCAGCATCACTGTCAGCTTTTCAAAGTGCAGAAAACCATTACGGTTTTAACGATAATTAAAATTTGAAATGGAATTACTAATAGTTGGGAATGTTATCACGGTTAATCATTTTATTGATAATCTTTACACCCCTATCCACACCTGCAACCTGCAGAATATCCTGCATAGACAGGTTCACCTGCAACAGTTTTCATTAGGGATGCACGATATAATCGGTCCCCTATCGGTATCGGCCTATATCAGCTTTAAAACTTAATATCGGCCACCCTACCGATATTTAACCGATATCTAAATGATCAGCTCGCTGTTTCTAAATAAAATTTTTTAAAAAACTTCTTCAAAAACATCTTTTTTTTACAGATTTGAAAACTTCTAAAGACTAGGGGTGGGAAAAAATATTGATATACTGAAATATCGCGATATTTACATATGCTGGTATATTCATATTTAAAAACGCACCATCGATCTATTTAACTAACAAAATCTCACGATATTTCATCATTCTGTTATGAAATCTCGCGAGCTTCTTTTTTTGATATATTGACATTTATCATTTATTTTACTAATGAAATCTCGCAAATATTTTAATTTGTTGATATATTGACATTTATCAATTTATTTTACATGAATTCTTTTAATGAAATCTCGCAAGAATTCACAAAATATCGTGAGAGTTTTTAACAGGGTGATGAAATCTCGCAAGATTTTGTGAGTAAAATATATTGACACCACATTTTTTAAATACCGATTTGATATTGGCATACGAAAATACAGTGTATCGATATTTATTTCCCACCCCTATTTTTCAACGTGTCAGAAACAGATAAATAAAAATTGCTATTTGCAATGACTGCATATTTTTCATATCAGTATTAATATCGGTTATCAGCCACATGAGTTTTAAAATATCGGCATATCGGATATCGGCCAAAATTCCAATATCGTGCATCCCTAGTTTTCATTCCTTCATCAAGAAATCGCAGAATCTAAAGGTCCTTCTTTTTCCCGTACCCCTTAAGTAGTTTCTCTCTCGTAAATTCATCAAATTTGCTGGATTGTCATTCGTGATCGAACCAGACACTCAAACACTTGATGTTACTCCCACACGCCTCCTCCTCTATGTGTCTTCAAGACGGACACAGTTAATTGCCAAATAAAGTTTCACAGTTTTTACTTCAACGTTGTGGAAATCCCCGTAAATGGCGCATAGATAAAAACGTATGCCGACAGATAAATGTTGCTTTCTTTACTTAGCACATGTGTTTATCCCCTTTTCAAATTAGCAGGACTTTTTTTTAAGATTGTGGTTGTGCTGACATTCTTATATTTAGTCTGGGTTCAGTCGGTTTTTCCGTTGGTGTGTGTCCTGTAATCTTACTGTAGAATCAGAACACAGATAAACAAGCATTTCAACACTGCACTTAAGGTGTTGTCATATAATCCCTGTTGGCAATGCCATCCTCTGCACACACACCCCCTCCGTAATATCGTGCAAGCCTGCAGACACTAAGAATTTATGTAAGCCTGAAAAACAATCGCCACCATTTACTGGAAGAGAGACACATTTTTAAAGAAATGTCTCAATATGAAAACTGAGTATGTATTAGTGCTGCTCGATTAGGGAAAAAATCATTATCGTTATTATTTAAACGTTTATTTTTAAGTTACACACATTTGTCAGCTTTATTTATATAACACATTTTTAAAAGGCCAGTGGCCAACCGACGTGCTTTACAGCATAAAAGACAACAATGAATAAATAAAAGCAACACAGTAAAATTTACTCAGCATTTCTCTCTGTGTCAAAAAACAAATAATTTACGCAAAATGTTCAAATTGAAAATAAAGATAAAGCTAAAAACATGAACCTTACAGCTGTTATGCAATGTATAAAACACTGGCCGAATAAAATAAATATAAGGCATAGAAAAACATAAATGCATCCAGCTGTTCTGCATTTTCTCTATATTTGAAGAATAAAATAAATGTATTTATCTATATAAAAAAACATCCCAAAATAAACTTTGTTTAGCTTTAGAGCAATGCTTCAGCTGCCTCAGCGTAGGCTGTAGCAGGACTGCATGGAAGGGAAGGTGTTGCTCATGCTCTATCATAAATTGTGAAAAGAAAAATGGCAAATAAATCGTTTCAGCTCCATTATTTTAGTTTGGAGATCATTTAACATTAAGATTAAAATCACAATCAAATTTCGTTTAATTGCAAAACCTGCACATGTAACAGACAGCATGTCCACAGTGGAAGATGGGAGCACGAATGAAATAAATCAAATGAAAAATACTTTTATCTCAGAAGGAAATAGAGCTTTAACAAGGCAACGACAGTGAGTGAGTCAGTGAACGCATCGATGACTGAACTGTGAAATACGCCCATCACGCGAATGAGCAGAACATCCCAAACTAGAGATTCCCAGGGTCCGAAATTAACACTCGCCAGGCGCCAAATGCGAGTTAATTTTCTGTTTGGCGAGTACATCTCAGAGGTCTATCGGCCACATGGCGGGTAAATGTTTCCATCACATTAGTCATGTTTTTAAACCTTCATTTTGTTGGATTTCTTCTTTATGCTGCAATGAAACCATAAAAATTCGTATCACGAAGGGATGTGACGATGTGGCACGACGAACTTGCCGCCGCTTTCCACGGAAAACAGTTTAACGAGTGACACACAACAACAAGAACGGCTACCCCCCCACCCACCCCCTCCTAACTTAGTTTTTAATATACTGTCTAATGTAGTGTACATTGTCATTTTAACTACAAGCTTTTATAGACTAATCTGGGCAAACGCCGTCGGTAGACCGCCGTTGCTTAGGGTGACGTTTCTGTACATGTGTAATTAGAACAGATGAAATTCGGGCTATTTTCTTAATAATATCGAGGAAATCTGGAAAGATGTGCACATTTCTTGGTTGTTGGAACATCAGTGGAAAACTTTAGCAGAAGTACCGTGTGTCCTTGAATTAATAATCTAATTTATTTACAAATGTAGCATCAAATGTAAAAAAAAAAACAGTTTTAGATGCAAAAAAGCATTAAAAAAAATCGCAATAATCGTGATTATTATGGTCTCAATAATCGAATCATTAAAAATCGCCATAATCGAAAAATCGTGGGTCCCATAATTGCAATCGAATTGAATCGTGAAGTAATCTAGATGGGGCAACACTACTGTACGGTGGAACAAATCCTCAAAAAAACATGTTTATCCTTCTTAGTTATGATGTTTATGATCATTTACAGGAATCGACTTTGGAACTGGACTGATTGGGTCATTTTGAGCAGTAACAAGTAGGACATGAAAAATCTGAAAATCACGCTATTTTAAATAAATACATATGACTTACAGTCCAGTGCCACTTGTGTATGTTTTTTTCCTGTTCACGATGCATTTTTTTGAGTGATGCGACTTATAGTCCGGAAAATACTGTAATTTGTAAACTTGGGACCATGAAAGGTCCCTCTTTGGATCGGGGGGGGGGGGTGGATCTTTGGCTTTATAACCCGTGAATTGAGTCGATACCAATCCTGGATCAGATATATCCCACCTCTAAATATGACTGTGTACAATGAAAAACCAAGTAAGTATAAGAATGTCGTACCAGGTGGGTTGTTCCTTCGATTAGCATAAGGATCTTCTGGCTCAGCAAACACACTGGAGGCCATCTTGTTTTTCCGGGCAGGAGGCTTCTCTTCATCTGCACCAAGGGAAATGTTGGAGCCGCCGCCAGGAGGGCGTAGAACCCTTGATAGAGACAAACAACAGTCATGAAAGCTGGATAAAGCTGCTGGTTCAATAGCTTTTCTTTGGAGGATAGATTTAAAGATTTGTGGGCGCTAGTTTGAAAAGAGGCCAGAAAGTGGGGAACAGGTCCCAACTAGAACCTGGGCTTGCTGCAACAAAAGCTTTCAGCCTCTGTTTACGCTGCACTCACTCAACCAGAATGTCTTCAGCACGTCAGACAAGCAAACTGGATGCATCCTAAAAGTCTGCAAAGCCCGGCTGACACACTGCTCTGCTCCTCAGAGTCACTTTTGCACCCCCTGGCTGTTAACTTTGGCAACATTCCCCCCATGAATGGCTTCATTTTTAATGAATTCATCTCATTCCCCCCCTTACTAATAAAAATCTTCATTTAAAAACTGCATTTTGTGTTTTACTTGTTATCTTTCTCTAATATTTAATGATCTGAAACATATAAGTGTGACAAACATGCATAAAAATAAGAAATCAGGAAGGAGGCGAACACTTTTTCACACAACTGTACATGTAATTTAAAAGAGTTCTGTTTCGGCACTAAACATGAAAAATGACGTTAAAGTGGAATTTCTTGTTAAGTCTGCACTACCTCTGACAGTCAACTCTTTGACAAAGGTTGACGTATATTTCCAAAGGATGGAAAACTTGTTTAGATGTCAGACACACCCCAACATAAAATGGGCTAAGCTCCTTTATGTTAGAAAAGGAAACCGCAATAAATCATTGTAAAACTTTTTCCCACCTTTAAGCAGACCTGTCATCTGTTAATGCAAATGAAAAACTAACCAATCTGTTCGGAAAACAAATATTCGAAAATACAAAACATACCATAAGCTGCTTGCATATGTGCACACACCCTTAAGCCTAGAAAATGCTTGCTTTTAATAATGCATACACGTTTGTCAGACTGTTTAACATAGTTTGCATTCTGAAACATCACTTAGGCACAACCCTTAAAATATGAATGCTACCTGATGTAAGCTGCAACATGCAAGTAACCAGTAGGGGCAGAGTATGGACCAGAAGACAATACACAGCGTGCTTGGTTTGAGGCCTTACATACTAACTAAAATACTGCTACTGCCAATTTTTCTGCAGTGAACTTTAAATTAAGCAGGTGCAAACCTCCTTTTGTCATTATAATGTTTTACTAGCACCCTTCAAATCCATCAGCTGCATTAACTTGGGCTTCTTATATCTGACAAAGCATTGCCAATGTCATATGTAGTATTTATATATTAGGAAATGATTACATCATTCCGATAAGTCTGATATCATGACGACTTGCCCCGATAACATGTATTATTTTTGTCAGCATATCCGTGCTCCGCTCACATTATGACAGCAGAATAATTGTTTAAAAATGCGATCCATTATTAACATGGACAACATGGACCTGTCAGTCATTATTGTTTAAAAAGAAACTTTTTGAGGTTGTGTTAACATACAATAAATGTTTCAATCTAACTCGTTAGGACATCATTCTCTATGCTTTAACTTCTCTCTTGCACTTTTTCAGTTTGTTATCCTGATGCATGTGTCTGCATCCGTTCAAGGAGCATTTATTTTTGTATTAGTGAGCAATGCACCTTATTTAAGATGATGTGTGTTTGAGACATTGAATAGTTTTGTTGAAAAAATGTTTGAGAGGCTTGCTGATAGATTTTTCACTGGAAAAAATAAAGATTTATTGATTTAAAGAGTGAAAAGTCATTTTTTAAATATTAATAGTATTGATGCCATGATTAGGAATGAATGCGTGTTGTTGGTTATCAGTGTCGGCCTTTAGGAGCTGAAACCTTAACAACACCACTTTACATCTCTAGCAAGCACGCCGATGCACGTTCACGAAACTACGGAAGCCGTGGCAGACGAAATCGCGCGCTCTCTTTCTTTTTCTTTGTTTTAAATCAATATCCAACCCCTCTTGGACCCTCTTGTGTTTGTCCCGGTTTGTCTGCAGCTCTGGGCTCTGAACGCCGAGGCTTCCGTAGTTTCGTGCATTTATTTATAAGATAGAAAACAGTGATGAGTGTGTGTCTAAGCTGTCAGACTCAGACAGATATGAATGGTGTCAAACAGAGTAAATAACAGATAAAAGCGGAGTTTTCATCAGCTCGTGTTAGCTTCAGTGCTAGTCTTTGCAACAACACTTTAGCATGAATTTGCAAATGCACAGCAAACAATGACGATCTGATCCAGGGTCGTAGTGTCCGGTTCGTTCACAGAGCAAAGCAGCATCTTCACAGGTACGACTGGAAAATTGTTTACTTGTTCCTGCAAACGCAATATGTTCCACATGACCGCTCCCAGCTGTGCACGGCCATTTGTGAAGGAAGGATCTTCATAGTGGCGCACATCGTACTGATTGATTCCTCATTATTAAAACCGGATGGACCCCATGGTTTTTTTTGGGGTAGATGGGACGTTTTGGGTCCCATGTTTGTTCATAAGGCCTCTGTTTTTTTTCTTTTTTTTTCTCCCTTTTTTTCTGTTAATCTCGTACCCCTTTCCCCCCCCCCCCCCCCCCCCCCCCCCCCCCCCCTTCTTTTTCTTTTTCTTCTTTTCTTCCCCCCTCCCCCTCCCCCCGTTTTCCCCCTTTCTTTTTTTTATATATTTTTTTTTTTTTTTTCCCTTATTTTTTTTTTTTTCCCCCCTTTTGTTTGTTTTATTAAAAAAATTTTTAAAAAAAAAATTTAAAAAGATATTACTAATTTTTTCTTTAACTACTCCTACTAAAAGTTTCAAACTCCTTTTTTTTTTTTAATCTATTTTTGCTTTTTGGGTTGATATGAAATCTAGTTCTATTTAATCTATTTACTTTGCTTTTATTTCAAGTGACTTACTGATGATTTTGAATGTCACGCCAGACAAATACCTATAATTTACAAAAAAAAAAAACCAAAAACTAAAACTAAGACTGAAACCAATATAAACTAAACTAAAACTAAGCATTTTCCAAAAAATAAAAACTAATTAAAACTAGCAAACCTGCTCAAAAAACTAACTAAAACTAACTGAATTGAAAAGCAAACAAAAAAAAGTCAAAACTAAATAAAAACTGAAAATATTAAAAAATCCAAAACTATTATAACCTTGGGGGTTTGTGATGTCAAAACATTAAAATATATAAGATAGATAGATAGATAGATAGATAGATAGATAGATAGATAGAGATAGATAGATAGATAGATAGATAGATAGATAGATAGATAGATAGATAGATAGATAGATAGATAGATTGGACGATTATGGAAAAAATTATAATCACAATTATTTTGACTGATATTGAAATCACGATTAATATACACGATTATTCATTGATTTTATAAAAAGTGTTTATTGAACCACCAAAACTCAACTTCAAATATAACTTGAATATAAAAATTTGAAACAAGTAAAGGAGTAAAATAAGAATAATATTTAAGATAATAATAGCAATAAAATGAATACTCAGTTTACATGCATTCCTGTTCTAAACTCCCCACAGTTTGCTTCCTATAACTCCAGCAGTCTGTTCACTTTAGAATTAACTGTTTTTCTTCCATTACAGTGTTTTAATGATCGTAAAAAGGCAAAAATGAAATCACGATTAAAATACGATTAATTGTCCAGCCCTAATAGATAGATAGATAGATAGATAGATAGATAGATAGATAGATAGATAGATAGATAGATAGATAGATAGATAGAAATGTGCTAAAAATGTATGACACTAAAAAAATGTAAAGAATAAAATGATGCATGTCATGGATTTATCAGATAATTTGAGAGAAAAAAAGAAAAGATACAAAGAAATATGCACATGTGTACATATATATATATATATATATATATATATATATATATATATATATATATATATATATATATATATACACACACACACATACACACACACACACCTCAGCTTAAAGCCAGGTGTGGCCAGCTGTAAAATGGCCCCCCCTTCTTTCAGGCAGACGTAAAGACCTCATTTAATCATCTTCACAACTGATGTGAAATCTGCGGAGGCCCCACCCCACTGGAGTGGCCGATCTGATTTCTTGCGATTTCCAAACGGCAAAAGCGATTTTTTTTTTAAAGTAAAACCACAGCTACAGTCTTAGCTTCTGGAAACGCAAAAGGCTTTCTGATGTACGAGCACTGAGGTGTCGCGTTAGTTACAGTTAACCATGCAGCCTCCTCACAAAAGGGAGTGTACATGCATGCTACCTAGCTAGCTAGCAGGCTAACATTAATAACGGTTATGTCCCATTATAACGTAAAATCAGCAAGGTGCGGTACCAACATTTACCCTTCTACCGCAATAACATGTTTGATTATAAGCCTTTACGAAACTATCATTTAATAACGACTGCAGAAAGGCTTTAAAATGTCCAAATTGATCAGGTTAACATCAGAGGATGCTGAACTTGTTCATTACAATGTGGCTAACGGGTTCATGAGTGACAACGTACCTCGAGCTGCTTTTAGAACCGGGCTCCATGCCTTGAAATGTCGTGGTAGTCGTCATTGTCGCACAAAATGTCTTACAGTTTCAGTGAACCTTACAGAATTCAAGAGAACTACACTAATATTCACAATCCTTCACCACCTCATCATTGTCGATGCTAGCTAGAGCTTCTAAATGATCTACATCCACCTGCCTCCCATGAAAAACTAGCAAGACGAAGGCAAGATTCTACTTCCGCTTTCAAAATAAGAGCTGTAACGTTAAAGAAGATTGCTGGATACAAGTGACACACTTAGGTTTTTAATGGTCTGTACTTCCGGTGCTGAATGTTTCTAAAGGCATGAATGAATGATTCATACCCAAAAAGCTAAATTCACAATAGTAATTCAAATGACGAGAAAATAAGGAAACTAATGATAAATAAAAATTTACAAAATTATAATTTAGTGAATTAAAATATTGCTTTTGAATTGTGGTGGGAAAATTTTTTAAAACAAACAAAACTGTCCCACACACATTAGAGCACCTTTCTCATGAAGTGGACCAACATACAGTGGCTTGCAGAAGTATTCATACCCATGACCAAAACTAAATTGCTCAGAAAAGAACAAAGCAAAAGTGGGTTTCACCTTTTTATATGAAAGGAAATGGCACAAACTCAACAATCCATCACTGTTCTTGTTCGTAAGCGCTCTTTACTATGAATAGGTTGCATAAGTTTGTATGTCATTGTTGCAAAAGTATTCACACTAAGTCATTAAGTCACAATCAGTACTTGGTTGCAGCTCCTTTGGCAGCAATAACAGCTACCAATGGCTTTGGATAGCCAGCAATGAGTTTTGTGCAGTGGTCCTTGGACAGTTTCGCCCACTCCTCTTTGCAATACTGCTCCAGCTGAGTCAGGTTACTTGGTGACCTTCGGTGGACAGCAATCTTCAGATTCCTCCACAGGTTTTCTATTGGGTTGAGATCTGGGCTTTGACTGGGCCAGTCTAGAACCTTCACTTTCTTCTTCCTGAACCATTCTTGTGTCACTCGAGCCGTATGTTTTGGATCATTATCCTGTTGAAAGGTGAACTTCCTCCCAAGCTTCAGGCTTTTTGCAGATTTGAAGACGTTTTCCTCCAGGATGTTGATGTATTTTGCACTATTCATAATCCCTTGCACACGGACAAGCTCACCAGGACCGGAGGAAGAGAAACAGCCCCATAGCATTATATTCCCACCTCCATGTTTCACGGTAGGGATGGTATGAGCTGGATCATCAGCTGTGTTAGCTTTGCGCCAAACATACTTCTTGGCGTTCAGGCCAAAAAGTTCTATTTTGGTTTCATCTGACCAGATCACACGTTCCTACGTGTGTGGTGGCATACTGCAAACGAGTCTGAGATGTTGTTTCTTCAGATATGGCTTCTTCTTTGCAACACGCCCATAGAGACCTTCCTTGTGTAAAGTGCGGGATATTGTGGACTTGTGTACGTTAGTCCCAGCACCCTGGAGAGACTTCTTCAGGTCTTCAAGAGTGACGGAGAGGTTTGCTCTGGCTTCCCTGAGTAATTTCCTTTTGCCTTTTGCCTTTTGCCGTGATCTTGGAGGGGCGCCCTGTTCTTTGGAGGTTCACAGTGGTACTGTGGCGCTTCCACTTCTGGACCAGTGATGCAACAGTACTTTTTGGCACATTGAGTGAACTTGCGATGGCTACATAGCTTTGCCGATCTCTATGCTTCTCTACAACTTTCTTTCTGAGGTCTTCTGAGAGCTCCTTGGACTTCATGACTGTTGTCTGCTGACAAGCATGGGATGACTGTGGACAGGTGACTATTGGGCACTAATTATGGGGAGCAATCAAGGATATACAAATCACCTGGGACTGAATACCGCCCTGTGACACTGTGAGGCAATAGTTTATAGTGTGCAATCATTTTCCACTCAAAATAACATCTTTGGTGCAAGTGTGAATACTTTTGCAACAATGACATACAAACTTATGCAACCTATTCATAGTAAAGAGCGCTTACGAACAAGAACAGTGATGGATTGTTGTGTTTGTGCCATTTCCTTTCATATAAAAAGGTGAAACCCACTTTTGCTTTGTTCTTTTCTGAGCAATTTAGTTTTGGTCATGGGTATGAATACTTTTGCAAGCCACTGTACCTGTCAACAGGTGCAGACGTCTGAACATTAGGGGGGGGGGGGGGACACCTGATTGCAGTGATTGTCTCAAATTGTTGCTCAATAAAATTTTAGCTTTGGAGCCCCATCATGCTATTTTACTTGTTTTATTGTTTGTTTTTAATATTTCTTTCAAATCACAGTGTTGATTTCCATAGAATTTTAATTTATTATTACATTAGTGAGCTCAATCTTATTAAAATGACTGAATGAAATTTCATTTAATGTAATTAATTTAATTCATGACAACGGATTTATTTACCTTCTTTAATTTGAAGGTATGAATAATTCTGAGGACGACTGTAATTCTAATAGTTAAATTGTAATTTATAACATTTTGTGGAGCAGTGGCACTGGTCAAAAACTTTACGCCGGTGATCTAAGACCAAGAATATTCCATCACCACCATTTATCAACCACTATACTAAGATGCAAAACATATGTGAGAAAAAAAAAATCTAAGCCTGCTGAGAATCCTGGTCCTGGGGGACAGCGTCCTGCAGACTTTGAGGTTTCCCTGCTGCAACGCACCTGAGTCACTCATCAAGCTCTGCACAAATGTGATAATTATTGATTATTCCGACACCTCCTTTAAATATCTACCTGAAAAAAATCTCTAATTTCTTTTAATTGCTTCTCCTGTGCTGTAATACCTCTATTGTTTCATGGAAAGCAGTCAATGGTCTCGAATATGTTTGTGCTGGAAATTACAGGAGAAGATTAGGACCACTGAAGAAAAATGTCCTTTTTCATTTCATAATTATGAAAAAAAAAAAAAAACTAAATTATAACTAATGCCATGCTTAAAATCCAAGTTTATCATTATCTCAGTGAGAGAAGCTGATTTTGGGCATGTAAGGTCGTCCACAAAATAATTAATCCCCTCCCGTAAAAGACAGAAAAACACATATACATATACACAAATATATATATATATATATATATATATATATATGGTAAATGGACTGTACTTATATAGCGCTTTTCCAGTCATACTAACCGCTCAAAGTGCATATATATATATATATATATATATATATATATATATATATATATACATACATACATACACATATATATATATGCGCATATATATATATGCATATATATATATATATATATATACACACATATACTATATATATATATATATATATATACACACACACACATATACACAAATATATATATATATATATATATATATATATATATATATATATATATATATATATATATATATACACATATACATATACATATATATATATATAGTGAACAAGGTTTTTCATTTTTGGTTTTGTCCATCCAAGTCTAATAGTCATCTGAAACCTCTGAAAATACTGATGGAAATATTCAGATACATTTACAGGAGCGTATTCACCTAAATAAAAAAAGACTAGATAAGCAGTGTAGAAATCTTACTTTCTGGGCTAAGTTTTAGTTAATAGGATATATTTTCTTTTCTCATTAAGTCAGAAAAATCTGTGAAGTCAACTGATTTTTTTTCTCTGTAAAATCTTGATGAATGCACTGTTGTATACGTTTACGTAGATAAAAAAACCGTTTTGTTTTTTAATAAAAAAAAAAAAACTCAGTTTATTTCAATAATACATTTTCATAACAACAGGTGTCAGTGAAATTAAAACATGAGCTTCCTAAATGACACAATTCTATCTGAATCAACACCCCAGCGACGACAGCATAAAAACAAGAACCTTTGAATTTTCACCAACTTTTTGGAGGGGAGGGGAGGGGAGGGGGGGATAAAAAATAAAACAAAAAAATCACGCTTTGATATCTTCAGCACATTTGAGTCACTGCAGCCTGCAGGTTGCTTACACTGCACAATCCAGACGTGTTAAAGAAACGCCAGCGATGACGTCTAACAGAACGGTCCTGCTGCCTCTCAGCATCTGTACGAGCGCTCCAACGGACGTTTCAGCAGCGGTCACGAGCATGTGAAGACTGGGTTTGACGAAGATGTTCGGGGAACGATCGGAGGTAGGGATGTTGGTAGGAAACAGTCTCTAAAGGGGGGAGCCTCCAGTTTGCTGTTGGAACACGTCAATCGTATCTTCATCTTCCATTTCTAGCTGTAAGACAACGAAAACGTCACATGAGTCAGAAAGTTTAGACAAAGGCAGAAGCTCCTGTGAAGCTGATCAGGTGGGGGAATAAAATGCATCATGATGTGTAGGGCTGGGGGGGTGGATACACTGAAATATCGCGACATTTTCTTTTTTTCCTCTTTTCTTTTTTTTTTTAACAAAAAACTTTTTAAAAAAAAAATATTGCGATATTTTCATATGCAGATTTCATATAGAGATTCAAAAATGCAGTATTGATCTATTTTACCAACGAAATCTCGCAAGATTTCGTAAGTTAAAGGTTGAATATGGAACATTTTTATTAAAAGCTATATTTTTTCAAAAATAATACCTCCACAGGTCGTTTGGGGGTGTAAATTTAGGTGAAGACTTCACTAAATGGACCCACAGAAACGTTTTCCACGGAGAAAAGCACTGAAATGGCGACTTTCCTGCTGGATCGGTAAGCTAGCTTGTTTGCTAACATGGCTAACATTAGCTGTCAGTTATAAACTCCTCTGCGTTACTTGTTGGACATGCTGCAGGCTGTTGGTCACTTGCGTATCGGCAGCGAGCCTGGCATCCCAGCAGCTGGAGTTGTTTTTCTGCCGTTGCAACTACAATTTAGACACATGTGATGTCGCTGTTCTGTCCGTATTCCATATTCAACCTTTAACTGTGAAATCTCGTATGATTTCACGAAAACCCGCGAGCTTTCTTGACTGAACAGGGAAATCTCGCGAGATTTCATTAGTAAAATAGAACAATACCACATTTTTACATATCGATATGATATCAGCATATGAAAATATCGTGATATTTCAGTGTATCGATTATTTTTCCCAGCCCTAATGATGTGCACATTCGACCTTACCCCAGCTCATCAGATAGCTAAAGTTTGGCTGATCCATGTCTCAAATATAGAAAAAGTTTGGTTGTTTTTTTAAACCGTTTTAAGGTCTGAGCAGCTCATATCCGGCATGACCTCTGACCTCTTCTCAGCTGCTCAGTGTTTAGACAATGTTATCCTCTGTGTAGTTTATGCTGCACTAAGTTGATGTCCGTGCATGTCCACCTTCATGAGACAGGCTGTTTATTTGCAAGAACAAACAACCCAAAACTGGATCCAGGTGTAACAAATGATCACTTTTAGGTTTAAAAAATAAAAAAAAACCAGACAAAAATAAGTTTCCTAAATCATTTAAAGGACAACTTTCCTTTTTTTTTTCCAACCTCGAACTTGTTTCCAGGAGTTTATACGTGCATTTACTCACCGGTAAAGTTTCTGCATCACTTTGGGTCCTTTGGAAGATATAAGGTTGAGTCGTCCTTCAGTGCATGTCCGGTATAATAGCTGAGACGGGGCAGCCTCTATATGAGACATTATCTGCAGTAAAACTCCTTCATTTCATCAATACTTTACGTAGAATGAACAAACAAACGAGTACTATTGTCCTGCGAGTTCAGAGTTTCACAAATTGTGTTTTTGTTGGTGTCTGGGTAGCAGCTGCTGTTCTCAGCTGTTTATGGAAGCGCACATCGTGAACGTGCGGCCCAGAAAAGTGTGCAAACATCCTGATAACTAACGGAAAGCTGAATCTGGACACACAGGACAATAGTACTCGTTTGTTCGTACTACTTAAAGTATTGGTGAAAATCAAGGAGTTTTGCTGCAGATGATGCCTTATAGAGAGGCTGCCCCGTCTCCGCCATTTTACCGGATGTGCACCAAAAGGCGACTCAACGTTATATCTTCCGAAGGACTTAAAGTGATGCAGAAACTTTACCGGTAAGTAAATGCACGTTTAAACTCCTAGAAATAATGTCCGGGTTGAAAAAAGAAAAAAAAAAAAGGGAGTTATCCTTTAACTCTTATGAATCCAAAAGAACGCTGCTTCAGTAAAAGACGTTTGAATGATGACGTGTAAAGAAAGTAAAAGGCATAAAAATGCTGCTTTCATCAAAACTGTTGCCATTTTTTTTAAATACTTCATTCCTGATCTGTTTCAGGTTCGGGGCCAAAACTTTTAATCTAACTTTTTTTTCTTGGTTGCACCGGTGCGTCGGACATTTCTGAGGTGTCGGTGAAAGTTTTACCAGGTTTGTCTGTTTATTTCCCTCCTAACTGGGAATTTCGTCACTAAAATCCAAACATTTGATCAAAACTTAACTCACTGAACACTTTAAGTTAATGATTCACTGCTTCATTCTGTTAACGAGTTGTTAAACTGATCCATCACCAATAAAGCATTTGTTTTATTATAACACACACATCATGACTAGATTTAAATAGGGTTTCAGTCAGACGCTGCTGTATCAGGAAGAGAAACTGCCAAATTAAAACACTGAAAACTGACTTTAGGCTGAATATACTGAGTCATTCCTCTCAACTCCTAGTTCCCCCCTTCAGTTCCCCCGTAGTTCTCCCTGCATTTCACTACTGCCATAGCAATTTCATCTAGATCAGGGATGTCCAACTGCAGTCCCTGCAGGATTTACACGTTTGCCTTCTTCAACAACCCTAAATTAAAGGGTCATTCTGCAGAACTCATTTTATTTTGAATCAGAAGCGCTGGAGCAGACGAACCTCTAAGCTGCAGGACAGCGGGCCTCGAGGACCCGAACAAGATCCCTGATCCAGATTCATTTTGACATCAAGTCAGAGAATGGGCTCTTTCATCTTCAGTCTTTCATTACTGGACAAACTAGTCCATCCAGGTGTGTCTGACCATTGTTGTCTTTGTTACAGAGCTCAGGCGCACCTGGATTAGTTCGTTTGTCCAGTAATAAAAGACAGGAAACAAAAGGGGCTGGCTCAGGTCGAGGCAAAAGCTGAATTTAATGATTGGCAAAGCTTATTGAAATATTTACTGACAGTAGCACAAACATTCAAAGTGAAATATTTTTCTCTTTTGTGAAAAGAATGAGTTCATTTTGAAATTGATGGCAGCAACTCAAACAAAAGGTCACTGGATATCGTAGGAGCACTTAGAGAAAATCTCTTAGAAATAAAGATGGGCAAATAAATTATAAATTACACAAAGAAATTCAGATAATCAGAGAATCTTAAGAGAAAGACCAAAAATCAATATCAATGTCTGAGCTTCAGGCCCTTGTCTGCACGCTTCATCTAGGAAATCACTGCATGGACTCAGAACATCCACAAATCTTCTGTAGATGTGGTTTATCATGTCACCTTCACGTCTTGTCATTCCACGTAGGTCATTTAAAGTGAGAAACACGTCTGTGGTCAGATGAATATTTCTTAATTACTACTGCCCTGCATGGATTAGATGTTTTCCTATTCCAACACACGATTCAGATTAACACAACTCCTCATCAAAATCTTAGTGAGTCTGTTTATGAGCCAATCACTGCAGCTGTGCGAGTTACAGCTGAGAAACATCTAAAACATGCAGGGCAGCAGCAGTTGAACTGATGGAACATGATTTTAGAAATACAGAATGAAGAAATGTAACGATATGAAAATTCTACATCACGGTGATTGTGACAAAAATGATCACAGTTATTATCGCGGTATTATTGAAATCACCCCCCAGCATCATTAAAAACATCCAAAATAGGTCTAAAAGTCTGCTTTGCCCTTTTTAAAAGGGAGAAAATCCTCCAAAGTACAGTCCACATGGACGCCTTTGCTGCCCTCCACCATGATTTCATAAATTAAACGATGCAAACTGGGACTGCTGCTGCTTTGAGCAGCATCACTGGGACTTTTGCAAAGTGCAGTAATCAGTCACAGTTTTAACGATTATTAAAATTTAAAATGGTATTACTAATCGTTGGGAATTTTATCACGGTTAATCATTTTACTGGTAATCGTCACATCCCTCAGGCCTATGGAACCGTTACTTGCGCACCTTGAGAGGAAGCATCAACACTGGAAACAGGGTTCCCACTCTTTTCTAGAAGTCGTTTTTCAGGACTTTTCCAGCTGCTACAGTACGAGTCACGTTATCACAACATAGACGAATAACTTCCACCAGCTTTTGGAGAAGAGTTCTACAAATGTAGCTTATATTTTTATACAGTGATGAAGTAAAGATGAAGAAAAGACGAAGCAGAGACAAAAGAGAGGCGAAGCTGCGACGAAGAGAAGATAAAGCTGCAACAAAGCTGCGACAAAAAACATCGGCGAAACAGAAATGAACCGGCGATGAAGTGGTGTCGAAGCAGCGACAAGAGGGAAGAAGAATTTTCCAGGACAACTCAAGCCTTTCCAGAATATTTTACTCTTTTTCTCATTTTCCAGGTTTTCCAGGACGCGTGGGAACCCTGTGGAAAGTATGTAGAGGTTTTAGGTTCTGCCGAGGGAAAAAAGGTGGTGGCTTTTCTTCTTATCTATTATCCTCGTTTCCCCTTTTTCTTTTCTTTTTGGTACCTTTTCCTTTTCCCGTTTTCCGTTTTAATATTTATCCCCTCCCCTTTACCTTCCCTCCCCTCCCCCCCCCCCCCCCTTCGTGTTCTTTTTCTGTTACATTTCTTTCTCTTCTCTTTCCTTAGGATACATGCTTCCATCTAGATCAGGGATCACCACATCCAGACCTCTTGGGACAGTGTCCGGAGGGTTTTCAGCATTTCCATGCTTCAGCAAACCTGATTTATATTAAATGGATCCAACAGCCAATCAAGTTCTCCACAATGATTCATTAATTGAAGTCAGATGTGTTGGCAGAAGATCACAGTAAAAAGCTTCCGGACACTGTCCATAGAGGTCTGGATTTGGTGATCCCTGATCTAGATGGAAGCATATATCCTCCTAAAACCTCTACATACTTTACACAGGGTTCCCACACATCCTGGAAAACGATTGAACATTTGTACAGTCATGGAAAACGCATGGAAAATGAGAAAAAGAGTAAAATGTCCTGGGAAAGCTTGAGTTGTCCTGGAAAATGATTCTTCTTCCCTCTTGTCGCTGCTTCGACACCACTTCATTGCTGCTTTGTCATCGTTTTGTCGCTGTTTCATTGCATTTTCGTCGCCGCTTCATTACGTTTCATCGCAGCTTTGTCGCCGGTATGGTGCCGTTTCGTTGCAGTTTCATCGCAGCTTTAGCTTTGCTAAAAATATAAGCTACATTTGTAGAACTCGTCTCCAAAAGCTGGTGGAAGTTATTAGTCTATGTTGTGATAACTAGACTTGTACTGTCGACGGCTTTTTGTATGATGTCAGAATGAATCTAAAATCCACTTCAACCTTTCCAGGTGAACTGAATTAAACTTTCTCTAAACTTTTCAATGCACATGTACATTGTTTAAAGGTTAAATTTTTATTCAGCATCGTTCTGTTCTCCAAAAACCAGAAGTTGAATATCGTTAACTTTTTGTGGATAGTGTAAATAAGAACGACACAGCATTCACCTCCCAAAGATCCGGTAACCGAACCCTCATTTTTGACTTGATTGGCCAAAAAAAAAAAAAGAAAAAAAAAGAAGTAAAACATGGTCTGTCCACCTGGTTTTAAATGTGTTGCCGCTATCAAAGTGAATGACTGCTATCAAAACGAGTTTGACGTAAACTGTGAGGCGTTATTGTTAATTTGAAGGTGAACATGCTGAACAATCGTGTAGTCTTACCTGCGAAGGTGTGTCCGTTTCATTGATGGGTTGACCATCAAATCGAAATCTTATTTGTCTCATTGACAGCCCCTGAAAAGGACAAACAAAAGAGGACAATGTTTAACAGGTTTAGAAAGACAACTCTGTGACTGAGGGCACTTGTTTACAGATACGAGCACATAATTCACAGAGGACCCAGAGATTGTAGATTTAAACATGGCTGCATCCAGTAATAATATTCTAGTTTAATTTATCCTCGTCTGAGCTATTGTAACATTGTTTGGGCAAGAACATACCCTACTCATTTACAGACACCATTTATTGCACAAAAGAAATTTGTTAAGCTTGCCAGCTCTTCTCCCTCCGCCCCTTTATTTAAAAAACGTAACATATTGTCAGTATTTGACATTAATATACTTCAGTCCTGCATTTTTATCTATAAATATATTCATTCTCCACATCTTCTTGCTAAATCTTTCAAGGAATTCTTTACAGGTAACTTTCAGATTATTCCCGTAACACTGGATGCTCCGTTAAACTTCATCTACCTTTTTGTCGTACTGCACAAAGTCAATATTGTTTTTGTTACAGAGGTTCATTACGCTGGAATTCATATTTTCATTTGGTTAAAACTACGTCATTGATTAATTTTAAGTCTGCACTGAAATACCATCTGTTACATCAAGATTCATAGCTTTTTTGCTGTTTTTACTTATTAATTTTTCATTTAGTCATTTATCATTTGTGTATTGCTTTGCTTTCTTTGCTGCTTGCCACTGTGTTAATTGTCTGCTTTTGTATATTTCTGTGCACTTTTTTAAAATTAGTTTGGGGGGATACTTTGAATAAGCCTATGATGTGCTTTATTATCTCTACTGCACTTTTATATTTTGTTGTTTTTCACTGTTTATTTCCTTTTCATGTATAATGCAAATAAACTAAACTTCTGTTGTTGCGTTTATTAAACTGATAGAAGATATTTTCTGTTCATAAGTTTCAAGTGTAAACAGCACTGAGATGTCATTGAATTTTACCGTCGTACGGCGGTCTTTTTTTTTCCCTTTAAAATGCAGCGTGAATGTGTTTCGGTTATTAAACACACACTGAAATTGGCGGTTGTTGTCGAGACTGAGCCGAGTCCCAAATCAAACTCAAGTCTAGCGGACCATCCTGGTGTGGATGCACCCTGAGCTTTATACACTATAATCACGATTAGGACAGGGCGATATGGACCAAAAGTCATAAACCGATATATTTGGGCTGAATATTGATAAATATATATCCCGACATTTTTATCTAAACGTGAGAGCAAATGTTTCGCCACAGTCAAAGCCAAATGTGACGTCACAAGTAGTTCTGTTTAAACCAGCCGAATGAAATAGCTAGGGATGCACGATAATTATCGGGCAGATAACAGGAAATTATAACCTCATTCCGATAAGTCCGATGTCATGACGACTTACGACGATATTGTGATTGGGGAAAGAAAGCTGCTGCTTCACATGGAGACCCAAAACTGCTTCCAAACCACTTTCCCTTCTTATTTTAGACACGAACTACCTCATAGAGTTGGAATTTTTGATTTGGTATAATTAGGTATGCATGTGTTTTATCGGTATCGGCCTTTAAGAGCTGAAATTTATTAGTTAGTGGTATCAGTTTTAAAAAATGGTTATCGTGCATCCCTAGAAATAACACTTAGCTGTTCATAGAACGATAAAATGGAAACATAAATACTGTTTAACTGTACAAGAAACTCACAGATGCAAATAAGAAACATTACAAAGGAAATAAACATGATAAACCCAAGTACGGGCAGCAAAAAAGAGAACAAAAACACTGAATTACTTATATCGATATATGGGATATGGTCCAATTCCATATCTCATTTAAAAATATATTGATACATCTTTTCGTATCGATATATCGCCCAGCCCTAATCACAATGCTGAAGCCAGAAATAGAGATAGCAAACTCCTATGAAATACAGAGATGTATAATCTTGCCATTTGAGGTCACATTTCATTTCCATTAAATACAAATCTGTGTCATAAGAGCACCACACTTGCATTTTCTTTAGGGGAAAAAAAATGAACCATCATGTCAACAAGGATAGAAGTTATACAACACTTTTCCATCATAATCCACATGTCACAAACTTACCTGTCTTTCACAGTAAGCTTTCATGAGTTTGCTGAGAGGAGTGTGCCTTTTAATCTTGAACTGCACCACTGAGCCATCCTGCCCTGCGACCTTTAAGTTAATGTGCTCATTGTTCTCAGTCTTCACTCCCTCCTGAAAATAAGCCAGCAGAGGTTTAAATCTCTTTAAAATGTTCCACCAGGGTCACATTTTTAATCTTAATCAACTTCTGTTATATACATAATTAGTATAGCCCCTTACGGATGAAAATTTTATGGTTATTGTGGGCAGAAAGGGGAGATTTTTAACTACAGACGTTAGCTTTAGCACAACTGCTACTACTAGCAAGGATGCTCGACGGCCTAGTCCTCAACAAGATCACAATTTATTATCTTAAACGTCTATGTTCAGATTCACTCGCATGAATGAAACGTCTCACCTTGGTTTTGTTTGCAATTATTAATTTAGAACCAGACGTCCAGTTTGAGCTACTCCAGTTTACATCCAGATCTCAAACGTTTAAACTGTTTTACGTCTCCTCCGTTAATGTTTCAGTTCCTTGGACGTTTAATTAACATGCGTTCATTATAACCAAACAGCACATCTGTAAAGTAGGGACCGACTAAATCAAACCGCAAAACCTTTCATTTCAACATTAGCCGCGTTAGCTTATTATGCTAATTGAGCCGACTTGCTTGCTAGCTAGCTGTTAGCAGAGCTCGTGAGCGAACAGAAGCTTTTTCTGAAATCAGAGAAACTCTAACAAACTCGTTTCAGTGTCTTCTTTCCATCTATTTACCACCAATTCGGGTTTAAAAGGAAAAGCACGTAAAAGTCTGCGCCTCACCTTGGGCTTCTCGTCTGCCATGACTGCTTCTGCGGCTGATGCTACTCTGTCTGCGCCTAAACTTCTGCGCTTGCGCTTAATGGCGCGCCACTTTGCGACGGATGCCAGTGAGCTCACTACTACGTCACATCCAGTTCCGCTACGGGCGTATGCCAGTTTCCCCCCTGTGTGTGTGTGTGTGTCTGTAGTTGCCACATTGTGAGAACCGTTTTGCGCTTTTAACTGGCAAAGTGAGGACATTTTGGCGAGTCCTCACTCAGAAAGTGAAAGAAAAAAACATTTTTCAGGGTCAAGATTTGGTTTTAGAGTTTAGGTTGCAATTAGGGTTGCCACCTTTCAGAAAAAAAAAATAAGGGACACCTACCACAGCTCATCGGGGCCACAACCACCACGGGCCGATACTCGTATGGTGCTCCTCACAGCAGTGGTATGCTTTACACCAGTGTTTTTAGAAAAGGAGTGATCAATAAAACAATTGGTGGCACTTAAAGCTTGAAATGCTGCAATGAACACATTGTTTAAGCAACAATGTTGCATAGAAAGTGCTGTTATTTAGTCTACATATGCTGTAATTACATCCATCCCTATTTAAAATAAAATGAGGAAAAAATATATAACAATGTGCCATAAGCACAAAACTTAGTTATTGCATTATCAATAAAACCTAATTAATGAGAAGCTGTCATGCACATATCACATGGAAGCACCAGCAGCCAAAGCAGATCTGTTTGTGTGGAGTGTGCAACAATTAACTTAAAATATAAGCCTGGTAAATACATGAAGAACTGAATGTAACTGTTAAAGTGATTTATTGTAGACAGCTCTGGTGTGTCCGAATCTGTGGTACACCTGTGTCACCTCAACGGCAACCTATGACAGATTAATTAAACTTATTTCTTTTGCTGCCTCTTATGACTTGAAAGAAAGTCAGGTCATCCAGACAGATAAACCACACCAAGAAAAGAATTTGTGTTGTGAAAACTGAACACTGTGTTCCTCAAAATCAACATTTTGACACAGAATACACAGAAAGCTGTACAAGTTTGGTTTATATAAGAAATATATTGAATGCATATAGGCTATACATAAACACACACACACACACACTATATATATATATATATATATATATATATATATATATATATATATATATATATATATACACATACATACACACACACACACACATATATGAATGAAACAATATTAATTTAATTTATATTAATTTATCTATCAAATGTTAATCCATTACTGTGATTTATTGTTTAAATAACCATTTAACATTTATATTGGCTGCTACTAATAATGGTTTCTGTATAAATGATCATTCATTCAAATTTAAAAAGTCAACATCCTAAACAATCAATAAACTAACCAAACCCGCTTCTCTAAACTTTCCTCTGACATCTTCTGGCAAAAACACAACCAGATAAAAACTGATCCTGTTCTGAATGTGACGTCATGACTGATTCAGTCTCAGGAGATGAGATGAAGATGGGACACTCACGTTTAGGTCGTCTTCGCGGTTCTCACGTGTCTGAGTTGCTTTTCTGATGCGTGATGATGTCTGATGTCAGACAGTCCACGCGCGCCACTGAAAACACTCACCCACATACGTATTTAACAGTTTCTCTCATCATCTCCACTGACGCTGTCCATCCAAGGACGGGCCTGTTCCCACTCAGGTGTTTTCTTTAGTAAGCGTTTTCGCTTTTGAGAGCATGCTGGAGTATCAGGTGTGGACATTTTAAAAGGCGCTGATGCCGAGAGCGCGCGTGACAGCAGCACACGCAAGCGCGCAGGCAGCCAGGCAGAGATGCAGGACTGGAGGATCCTGCGATGATCCCGCTACTTTTGGCTGGCTTTAAATTTTCCGGTGTTTTATTTAGCTCATTACTAAATTTAATGTTTATATATGTGTGACAGACATGTGTATTTGACATTTATGGAAATACGCAACAAATGGCGTCCCGTATTGGTTCAAAACGGGACGCAACGTTTTATTGTCAATTAAAGGACGATTCCGTATTTTACGGGACGGGTGGCAACCTTAGTTGCAATGGGCTTTATGCACAGCTCCACTCCTTCCTGAATTTAAGGAGGCTTCTTTGTTTCCTGTCTTTTATGACTGGAGTAACTGATTAATCCAGGTGTGTCTGACCTCATTAACCGGCCAGACACACCTGAATTAATCAGTTCATCAAGTAATGAAAGGCGGGGAAACAAAGGAGACTCCTTAAATTCAGGAAGGAGTGGAGATGTGCATAAAGCCCATTAGGTTTTGATTAGAGTAAGTCCATGAATGCTTTGTAAATGAATGTTCTCAAAAGATAGAAGTACAAGGATGTCTCTCTCTCTCTCTCTCTCTCCATACATACTTTTTTGCATGTTTGTCACACTTAAATGTTTCAGATCATCAAACAAATTTAAATGTGAGACAAAGATAACACAAGTAAACAGAAAATGCAGTTTTTGAATGAAGATTTTTATTAGTAAGGGAGGAAAAAAAATTCAAACGTTTATGGCCCTGTAAGTGATTCCCCCCCCGTTAAAACATAAATAAACCACATCTTTGGAAAGCTGAGTTCAGCTTCTCTATCCACATCCAGGCCTGATTACTGCCACACCTGTTCTTAATCAAGACATCACTTAAATAGGACCTGCCTGATGAATTTGAGTAGACCAAAAAGATCCTCCAAAGCTAGACATCATGCTGCCATCCAAAGAAATTCAGGAACAAATGAGAAACAAAGTCATTGAGATCTATCAGTCTGGAAAAGGTTCCAAAGCCATTTCTAAAGCTTTGGGACTCCAGAGAACCACAGTGAGAACCATTATCCACAAATGGTGAAAACATGGAACAGTGGTGAACCTTCCCAGGAGGGGCCGGCCGACCAAAATGACCCCAAGAGCACAGCGACGACTCATCCAAGAGGTCACAAAAGACCCCAGAACAACATCCAAGAACTGCAGGCCTCACTTGCCTCAATGAAGGTCAGTGTTCATGACTCCCCCATCAGAAAGAGACTGGGGGGCAAAAATGGCTGCATGGCAGAGTTCCAAGACCAAAACCACTGCTGAGCAAAAAGAACATAAAGGCTCGTCTCAGTTTAGCCAGAAAGCATCTTGATGATCCCCAAGACTTTTGGGAAAATACTCTGTGGACTGACGAGACAAAAGTGGAACTTTCTGGAAGGTGGAGGTCCCATTACATCTGGCGTAAAAGTAACACGGCATTTCAGAAAAGGAACATCATAGCAACAGTAAAATATGGTGGTGGTAGTGTGATGGTCTGGGGCTGTTTTGCTGCTTCAGGACCTGGAAGACTTGCTGTGGTAAATGGAACCATGAATTCTGCTTCTACCAAAAAATCCTGAAGGAGAATGTCCGGCCATCTGTTGGTGACCTCAAGCTGAAGCGCACTTGGGTTCTGCAGCAGAACAATGATCCAGAACACACCAGCAAGTCCACCTCTGAATGGCTTAAGAACAACAACATGAAGACTTTGGAGGTGGTCTAGTCAAAGTCCCCACCTGAATCCCATTGAGATGCTGTGGCATGAGCTTAAAAGGCGGTTCATGCTGGAAAAGCCTCCAATGTGGCTGAATTACAACAATTCTGCAAAGATGAGTGGAACAAAATTCCTCCACAGCGCTGCAGAAGACTCACTGCCAGTTATCACAAACGCTTGATGCAGTTGTTGCTGCTAAGGTGGAACAACCAGTTATTAGGTTTAGGGGAAGATCACTTTTTCACACAGGGACATGGAGGTTTGGATTATTTTTCCCACCTTAAAAGTAAAAATCTCCATTTAAACACTGCAGTTTGTGTTTACTAGTGTTATCTTTGTCTAATATTTGAATTTGTTTGATCTGAAACATTTAAGTGTGACGAACATGCAAAAAAGTAAGAAATCAGGAAGGTGGCAAACACTTTTTCACACAACTGTACGAGCATGGGAGATGATAGGATGAACGGGTAGGAGTCAGACATGGAAGAACCCGTAAAAGCTCCGGTACCATCACCTGGACCTGCCATTAGGATCTGGTCCAGCTCCATATTCTGCTGCAGAGACGCAGGTTGTCCTCATCAACACATGAGCAGGTCTTTCTTGGTCTTCTTCATCATGTCTGTCTTCCTGCTGCAGGGAAGTGGACTCTGGAAGAACGTTACAAGGCAGAGTCCAGCAAAGTCCGCGATCATACCCGGTCTGCTATCGCACTGTCCTGATGTGGATGCACCCCCACCTCCCCACCTGATGAGACTATTGATCTTTCTGTTCATCTGACAGGATCTAGATGGAAACCTGCTGGACTCGTGGGAGGGGGTCCGGGTGCAGTGCCTGTGGTGTCTGAGTGACAGCCGGACTGTCCTGGCATCCGACACTCACCAGAGGATCCGAGGGTACAACTTTGAGGACCTGACGGACCGGAACATGTGAGTTACCCCCTGAACCGGGTCCACGTGGATCTGCGGGTCAGTTTTAATCTGGTTCATCACCCAGACGCTGTTTCCCCTGAGGATGATCCTTTGTCTGTTCCAGAGTCCAGGAGGACCATCCCATCATGTCGTTCACCGTCTCAAAAAATGGGCGATTGGCTCTTCTCAATGTTGCCACCCAGGTGAGCAGCCTGCTTCCCTCACACAGGTGTGTCAGTGACCGGCAGATGTCCATGCTTCAGCTGTGTTTGTCTGCAGGGCGTGCACCTGTGGGACCTGCAGGACCGAGTGCTGGTCAGAAAGTACCAGGGAGTCACCCAGGGCTTCTACACCATCCACTCCTGCTTCGGAGGACACAACGAAGACTTTATCGCTAGTGGAAGTGAAGGTAGGATGACATCATTTTTGTCTTGTAAGGCTTCGTTCTGGGAATTTAAATGTTATTTATTGAGCATCAGAACCAGTCTGCAGAATGATGCTTTCATACCTGCTGGAGCTTCCTTACAGGCGCTCTAGCGGATTCTGCACAGACTTGAACTATGAGTGAGGAGAACGGTTTAGAGCAGGAGTCTGCAACCTGCGGCTCCAGAGCCACAAGTGGCTCTTTGGACCTTCCACAATGGCTCCGTAATATTGACTAAAAATGATAGAGTACCGAGTAATATTTAAAAATATAGATGATAAAAGAATTTAGGTTTTAGCAGTTTTTAATTGGAATAATTGTACTTTTAATTTTTACAAGTAAAAGTACCAGTGATTTTTTTTCTAAATCTGTTTCTCATCTCATTAGCTGGAAATTCTGGTCTTCTTCTGCAACACACGGTCTTAAAAAGCAAAATCCCATAAAGGAAAATGGAACTATCCCTTTTTTTTTTTTTTTGCAAAGGTTTTATTGTATGTTTGGTTTTGTGCAGGAGACAATTAGGACCACTGAAGAAAAATATATTCTGAGGAAAAAAGTCAGGAATTCAGATTTTTTTTTCCTGAACATTTAAAAAAAAATTTAGGGATTTTTTTTTAAATATCTGAAAACATTCCAAAACATTTTTTCCAAAACCAAAAAAATGTCTGGAATTGTTTTGTTTTTTAATTTCTCAAAAAAAAGTCAAAATTCTGGGAAAAATGTCAGAATTCAGACCTTTTCAGAAATTAAAAAAAAAATCCTCCAAATATTTTTCTACATTTTTTAATGTTCTGGGAAAAAAAGTCAGAATTCTGAATTTAATCTCAGACTTTTTTTTCTTCAGTGGCCATAATCCTCTTCTGTAGTTTTGTTTTCCAAAACCAAAAATAAATCCATGGTTCTTTAAAGTTGTACTTCCATGGTGATGTCATTAATATTTCTGTGTTCTCCATTATTATTGAATGCATTCTGCATCGTTTCTGTTTAAAAAAACCTTCTGGTATCTTTGTATCCAGCTGTATTTGTATACTAGAAGAGAGAGGCTTGTGGTCCAACGGCAGCTTTTCCGGGTCCTTCTCATGAATTTCCATCTGATTGGCTGCCTCCCATCAGTGTATGAAGGAAGCTCCGCCCTCCGCTCTTATTTCGTTACAGACAGGAAATAGAGCCAACAAACAAGTTTGTTCCGCCATGCTAACAAACAGTTAGCTAATTAGCTTCTCAACTCCGAAGCTACAGTCGTGCCGTCTTCACTTCTAGTGTGTAGTGGAGGAGTTACCTGCCTTCCAATGGACAGATAGAAACCACACGTGGTATACGCTATTTGCAATGTTACGTAGAAGTGAGAGTCTGTTCCCGATTCGCTCTTCTCTTCGTATTGTTTCTGTGATGAGGAAGCACAGCCGACTGGGGGGAACGCAACGCTGGCAAGTCAGCATGTGTAAGTAAACAAGGGAAACCCTCCGTATTTCAGAAGGAGCAAGTTAAACGGGTTTTCAGTGGAAGGGGGCCTTTAAAAATGGCAAAGAAATTTCATAAAGTATTTATCAAAAATTATAAGTTGTCTTTTTAAAAAAGGCCAAGAAATATTTGCGTCTCTGGACGACTATTATTTAGCTGGGTTGAGCCAAAAATGGCTCTTTGGACTGTAAAGGTTGCAGAGCCCTGATTTAGTACCTCACCCCTAACTGTTTTTCCAGTCTCCCTCATTACTCTCCTCCCACTCACACATCTTATACTCGTGCACGATTTTTCAGAAGAAACTTACCGTCTTCCAGTGAATTTCAGCTTTAGTTTGCAGTAATTACTGCGAATCGGCTAAATGACATTTTCTGTCTCTTAAAGACCACCAGTGCAGATAGATAGCATAACACACATTGTACTTTCAGAAAAACAGTTAAAGCTTACCATAACTACAGCTATGTACACAGATGCAGGATTACGATGTGCTATGATATTAAGGCGACATTACAACATGACATCTGACCTAATTCAGTGTCTTATTGGGATTAAAAGTATTGATGTGATGTAAAGCAGTTTTGTGTTTGTTCTTATACAGTTTAACTGCGTACTAAATGCTAACGTTTGCATGGACTTGGTCATGTTATGTCGTAAATATCATGCATTAAATATGGTGTACAGACACAGAGGAGAGACCAAGCTGAGGACATATAACATGTTAGAAGGAGTAATTGAAAAGATACCTGTGCAGGAGGACAACATCAGTTTCAGTCCACATTCAGTCCCAATCTCATTTCTCTTTTTTACATCTACCCTTTGGCCAATGCTACTTAAAATGGAGCAACAAGGGGCAGGGCTTAAAGCCCCCCCCCCCCCCACACACACACACACCCACACACACACACACACACACACACACACACAGGTACCCCCCTCCAACAATCTCATATGTCATCGGTGATCCGGCTTGTATGGAAGCAGATGGTCGCTGAGCTGTTGCTAGAAATCTGGAGAAATCAGCCGTCTACAGCTGTGGTTTAACGTTACCAGGTCCAGTCTGTGCACGACATTCCTGCTTGTGTTGTATCCATGACGACCTACCTGTAACGGAAGACCAGCAGCCATATTGCTGAATTTTTATTGATCATCTATCAGTGTTGATTATCAGGCTGCCTACAGAGCACCGCTGCTTTTCAGCCTGCTAGCGTTTGTTATATTTTTTTCATGTGCATTTTACAAAGAAAATGACGTTAAACATTTGAGCAACGTTAAACTAGACAATACAACTGTTGTCATTCATTATAAAACTTTATCTGGAGGAAATATTTACATTTGTGGATGTTTTTTGGACTGTCCTAGCAGGACTGAGACACCCCTACCCCTCTGTCCTAGCAGGACCGAGACACCCCTACCCCTCTGTCCTAGCAGGACTGGGACACCCCTACCCCTCTGTCCTAGCAGGACCGAGACACCCCTACCCCTCTGTCCTAACAGGACCGAGACACCCTACCCCTCTGTCCTAACAGGACAAAGACACCCTACCCCTCTGTCCTAGCAGGACCGGGACACCCTACCCCTCTGTCCTAACAGGACCGGACACCCCTACCCCTCTGTCCTAGCAGGACAGAGACACCCCCTCTGTCCAACAGACCGAGAACCCCTACCCCTCTGTCCAACAGACCGGACACCTACCCCTCTGTCCAACAGACCGGACACCCTACCCCTCTGTCCTAACAGGACCGGGACACCCTCCCCCTCTGTCCTAGCAGGACTTCCTCATTCAGTAATTAGCTGAGAAAAACCAGTGAGTGAGACGCTAGTTAGCATTAGCAGCTTCCACCAATTACAAGTCCTGGACTCGTATATGTAATCAATGAGTACATTTTTTCAAATTAAATCTTTTACCAGTAAAAATGACTTCTTAATGAGATTCAGATAAATCAGGTGTAGTTCCTCAAAGATGTTGGCAGCTGATGATGTACCCGTCACTTCCTGCAGACCTAGAAGTTTACATATGGCACCGGCGCAGTGAGCTCCCCATCGCAGAACTGACCGGCCACCCTCGCACTATCCAACTGTGAGCTGGAACCCCGTCCTGCCCGGACTGCTGGCCAGCGCCTCGGATGATGGGACCATCCGAATCTGGGGACCGGCCCCATTCCTGGATGTTCAGGACACAGAGGGGCTCAGTGGTATGAATATGAATATTATTGCAACATGAAGATGAAAAGTTATTCAGTGGCATTATAGACCAAGCCGGCCAAGCGCCGCCAGTGAGACCAGTCCGCCATTGCCGGGGGGGGCGTTTCTGTACATGTGTAATGAGAACGGGACGTTCCTCTTCCCAACATGGAGGAAATCTGGAAGGACGTCACATTCCTGGTTGTTGGAACATCAGAGGAAAACTTTAAAGGGCAAGTTCAGAATTTTTGACATAGAGCCTCATTTACAAGTGAGCCAGAATACTACTGATCACTGAAGACGATTTCAACATATTTCATCCCGTTATTCTAGTTCCAGGAGGTTGTTGATGCTAATGCTAGTGTGAGTCAATAGGAATCTGCTAGCCTGTCATTAAAACCAGTCTTATCCACTCCACAGAAGATTCGAGTCAAATCAGCAAGCCTATCTGTGTAACTGCTTGCTAGTTAATGTTAAACTAGTTAACTTGTGTGTTAAACAAGTAAAACTAACCTTGTATGACAAATTTTGCATTACATATTGAGGAACTAGTTTCTTACCATCTTACTACCTTTGCCAGTGTACTTCAGGTTCATAGAGACATGGTGACAGTTAGTTTGATGAAGAAAATCAAAAATCTTCAAAATCCGACATGTCCTCATGCCTTTCAGAAGCGGCCGTATTTTAGACTTTATATTTGTGTAATCAGATTCCTTCATGCATGTAGCAGCTGATGACATCACTCTGCTGCCAAATACAGGAAGTAAAACTTTGTAAAGGTTCTCAGCAGCAACAATCAAAATGTACAGACCACGTAGCTTCACATGTCCTGCAGATGAAACTAAAGGCTGCAGGACACCGTCTTCCTGATCCGTTTGTGTTTCTGACTGAACTGCTTTTATTTTCTGGTCCCAACGTTGCCCTGATCAGAGCAAATAACCTGATATTTCACAATATCTCCCAGATTATCATTAACTCTCAGCAACACCACAGCTGTCTCTGTTAGCATTAGCTAGCATGAACCACAGCTGTCTCTGTTAGCATGAGCATGAACCACAGCTGTCTCTGTTAGCATTAGCTAGCATGAACCACAGCTGTCTCTGTTAGCATTAGCTAGCATGAACCACAGCTGTCTCTGTTAGCATTAGCTAGCATCAACCCCTGCAGGCTGTATTTTGAACACCACATCATGTCAGATTCAGTTAGATTCAGATTCAGATTCAGGTTATTTTTATTTCACGTAATACATGAATTTATTTGCTTGGCTAAACGTCATGATTCACTCAATCCTTCATTTCCACCCATCATGCAAACATCACCCAAGACACCATACAAAAATAAATAATATAATACTGTATTACACTGGGTGGAAAAGTGCAGTTGTGCAGTACAATAGACCATTTTCCTGGTATCCCTAGGGGACCAGAGAAAAGGAAACCGGCGTCCGTGAGCAGTCTGGCGGCTGAGGGAAAAAACTGAGTTGTATCGCTCTGTCCTTGCCTCCAGATCCGCATCCTTCTCCCAGAGGGGAGCAGAGTGAGGAGGCTGTGGGTGGGATGGGAGGGGTCGGCCATGATCTTACGTGCCCTCCTCAGCGCCCTGGAGTGATGCAGGGACTTGAGGGAGGGCAGGGGATGGCCAATCACCCTCTCTGCAGAGCGTATCACCCGCTGCAGCCTGATGAGATCCTTTACAGCTGCAGCGGGGAACCATGTGATGATGGAGTGAGTGAGGATGGACTCTATGATGGCCGTGTAAACTGGTCATCATTGCCCCCGACAGTCTGTATTTCCCCTGCAGCTGCTGAAGGAAGTACATCCTCTCTTAAGGCCTTTCCCAGGAGGGTATTAATGTTTTGTTCCCACTTCAGGTCCCTGGAGATGGTCAACCCCAGGAACTTGCAGGATTCCACAGAGCCCACCTGGGTGCCCTCCAGCACAATAGGGAGGGCCGGGGGTGGGTCCCTCCTGAAGTCCACCACCATCTCCACTGTCTTCAGGGCATTTAGCTCCAGGTTGTTGTTTGTACACCACACCTGAAGCCGCTCGATCTCCCTCCTGTAGGCTGACTCATCCCCCTTGGAGATGAGGCCTACTAAGGTGGTGTCGTCTGCAAACTTGAGAAGCTTGACCGACGGGTGGAGAGAAACACAGCTGTTGGTGTACAGGGAGAACAGTAGTGGGGACAGGACACAGCCCTGTGGGGAACCGGTGCTGGTGGACCTAGAGCTGGAAATGATCTTCCCCAGCTTCACCCGCTGGGACCTGTTAGTCAAAAAGTCCATAATCCACCTACGTGTGGAGGCAGGTACTTGCAGCAGGGATAGCTGGTGCTCCAGGACAGATGGTAGGATGGTATTAAAGGCCGAACTGAAGTCGACAAACAGGATCCTGGCATAGCTGCATAGCATGAGAACGTTATGCGCTGTGCCATTTTCGGGAGCATAGATACGTGAAATAAAGTGTCAGATTAATGAATGTTCACCATAATTTACCGTGTTTTTGTTGTTTTGGATTAAATCCCAGTGTTTTCTCCACCGTGGCAGCAAGTTATTCCTCCTCTGCTCTGATTGGCCGTTTATATTCCTCCCTGATACGAACACACTGACATCAGTGGACTGAGCAGCACCGTCCACTTTTTGGTCTACAGACGGCAGAAATCTTCATGAAATAAATGTCCGTGATCTTCTTCTTCACTTATTACCACATTAAAGTTTCCCTCTGATGTTCCAACAACCAGGAATGTGACGTCCTTCCACATTTCCTCCATGTTGGGAAGAAAAACGTCCTGTTCTCATCTGTTCTAGTTACACATGTAGAAACGCCCTTACTATGGTGGACGGTCTAGTTGGCTCGCTTGTCTGGATTAGTCTATACCAGAGCCAGACTGGCCCATGGGAAAGCTCCTGGTGGCTTCCTTGTCAGGTCAAAGATGGGGAAAAAAAGTAAAAAAACCCCGAGGGGGTGGGGCATGGTGCGGCGTAGACAACAGGCAAATGCAGATTGGTCAGTTGCCTGTATATACAGTCATCCTCAAAATTATCCATGCCCTCCCATTAAATAAGGAAAAAAATCCTCTGTCAGTGGAATAAGTTGAAATTGAAAGAAATAATAGTAAATGTTTTTTAATGAACATTATGACATTAATTTTGAATTGTGATTTAACAATTTTTAAAACTTTTCTGATTTTAAAACTACCACTCAGAAATAAAACAAGTAAACAAGCATTATGGGGCTCTGAAGCTAAAATTGTGTACCTTTCCCATAACCAGTGGGTTCGTGGAAAAGGTACTCTCATGTCTCTGGGACAGTTTTTTTCTTATCATTATTATTTTCAGCCATAATTAAAAAGCAATATTTTATTTCACTAAATCATAATTTAGTAAATTTTTATTTATCATTAGTTCCCTCAGTTTCCTGTTATTTGAATTACTATTGTGAACTTGCACTTTTCTTTAATGGGAGGGCATGAATCATTCTGAGGACGACTTTATATACAACGGGGAAAAAAGTATTGAACACGTCAACATTTTTCTCAGAAATATATTTCTAGTAGAGCT